>CM060479.1:4107858-4665358 GCA_030544235.1 Lepturacanthus savala | reverse complement strand
AGGCAAAAAAAAAAGCACAGAACCACTTGAGTAAAAGCAGAATACCTACTCATAATTAAAGAAATCTCTTTAAGTTTTACATTTAAATGAAATGAGAAGGATTTGAATAATCGTTAATACTGAGTCACAGTTATAAAAGAGCTGTAAAAGAGATTAGTCAGTGAAGTGTCTCAGAGCTGCAAGATACAAAGGTTATTGTTCGACTGCTGGTATGCTTCACATTATTATGACATACACTAACTCATATTTACAAGATCTCATAATGAGTATTTACAGTATTTCCTACTGCGATAACTTCACATTTTACTAGAACTTCCACACTGAAACCCTGTTGGCACCAGGATACGTCGGGTGGTTTCTTTTTCAGTACATGTCCATGTATCATGTGAACTGATCTATAAACTGATACCCCCAAAACTATTCCTCGGAGTTATCACTTCACAGCGACTGGAAAAGGGGTTGACATACCAGCACTCGTTGTTCTCAATAAATCTAATAATTATGACATGATGACACGGTTGGCTGTGTTTAATTATAGGAGATTAAGATTATTTATTTACTGAAACCGTGATTGACTCCTGACCTGAGTTTCCATGACGGCAGACATCGCGAGTCCTGCGTCGGGACATGGAATTGTTCTGATTTTTTTTTTTTAAATTCGCGACGGGGGCTGAGGACATAAGGGAGAAGGCAGCTTGAGTCATGTTTTAGTAGCATGATGTAAAAGGAGCATATGGTGCCGGGTGAAAATCCCAGTTCAGTCAGTCATGGAACAGCCTCGTCCTGTCCCGCTCAGCTGTCAGCACACGTCCTCATCACTATTCATGACTACCAGGGGCAAGACTGACGCAGCAAAGCCGGCGAAACGCTCTTAAACATGAGCATATGTGGATGGAGAGAACTCGTTGGTGCTAATTCGCGAGACCAACACGCCAACCTGGACTTAAACAAACCCTGACCCTGTGAATTCGGCGTCTTGTCCCAATCACACGTAAACTAATCCAGCATCTCTCGGGTTTCAGCCTTTCTTACACAACAGCTTGTGCATTGCATGCATACGTCCAGTCATATAATTACCATCGTACTTCTCCTTTTGACAGGTTTTGCTCGGATTTGCCTAATAATTGATGTTTCTGTGCATTTCATTCATGAATGCACTTCATTATATAGTTCAACAGCACTTAATTAGAGTCAAAGAGGACTAATTATTAATGCTAATGCTCATACAATACCACATACTTAATGGTACTAGAGCTGCAATAATAAATCGATTATGTTAATTAGCAACTATTTTGATAATTGCAACCAAATTCTCTGGCTCCAATTCATCAAATCTGTTATTAGTCTTCTATACTAGTTAATACACTTCATTATAGTTCAACAGCATGTTATTGGAGTCATAAAGGACTATTATAATTAATGCTAATGCTCATACAATACCAAAGGCAATATTGTTGATTGATTAGTTGCCAACTATTACAATAATCAGCAACTATTCTGGTAATCAAACATGTCACAAATACACTTCATTATAGTTCAACAGCACTTAATTAGAGTCAAAGTCATCATATTTAATTCTAATATCACACAATACTCAATAGTACTACAGCTGCAACTCGATTTGAGTCACTTTTATGGAAAAAATGTCCAAATTCTCTGGTTCCAATTGATCAAATCTGATTATTATCTGTTATTTTTAGTCTTCCGCACCTAAATACACTAAATTACAGTTCAACCTCACTTAACTAGAGTCATAATTAATGCTAATGTCACACAGTACCACACACTCAATGGTACTAGAGCTGAAATGATAAATTGATTAGTTGCCAACTATTACATTGATCGGCAACTATTTTCATAATCGATTTGAGTCACTTATAAGGAAAAAATGTCCAAATTCTCTGGTCCCAGTTTCTCAAATCTTATTATATGTTATTTTAGTCTTCTATACTAGTTAATACACACAAATACACTTCATTATGGTTCAACAGCACTTAATTAGAGTCAAAGATGATTAATTATTACTAATGCTCACACAATACCACACACTCAACACAACTATTACATTAACCTGCAACTATTTTGATAATTTGAGTCACTTTTAAATCATAAATGTCCAAATTCTCTGGTTCTAGCTTCTGAAATCTGATTATTTTCAGGTTTCTTTAGTCTTCTATAATAATGAACAGATGAACTTTAGATTTTTATGATGCATCTTCAGCTTGATGGACATTTTACACCATTTTATGAACTAATTGATTAATCATTTCAATAATTAATAGATTAATCGACTATCAAATGGGTCTTAAATGGGACACAGGTTCTCCCAGGACTTAAATATTTTTCTTAAATATCCATTTTTCCCACAAATGCTTTAAATATTGTGACTTAACTATGCGTAAAGACGACGTAAAAAAAAAAGACTGTGCGTCAAAAGAGCTGGAAACTTACCGTATTCGGCGAAATAAGCGCTCAGACGATTCCAAACGTGGAGGAAAAAACAGGCTTTTAACCTAGAAAAAAAAAGACGAGAAAAGAAAACGACGTCCTAAAAAAAAAAGTTGCTCAGAGATGAAACTGCGCTGCCGACAGCCTGTTGAAGGTGGAAATGAGAAAATGGTCCTGGTGCAGCCCACACACCTTCACATTCTACGTCTAATGATGACAAAGTGCGACCGTCCGCAGAGACGCATGAAGCCTGAATGAAGAGTTTTCTGCTGCAGCCTCCAACTCGAAGCCCCGCCCACCAGGATACACACTCCATAAAGTCATGTGTGTGTGTGCGCGTGTTTTACTGCTGTTGTGGGGACCTGCGTTTGCACACGCCTTTCATTGTGGGGACTGACCTTACTTTGAAGGGTATTTCAGGTCGAAGTGTGTTTTAATGTGTAGGTTTTTTTTAAGTATTGTGATTATGGTTGGAGTTAGGTAAGTGCCTGGGAGATTATTGTAAGCCTGTATATATCCTCTAGCACGTATATGTCAAACCCAAGGCTCGGGGGCCAAATCTGGGCCGGCACCTCATTTTTCTGTGGCCCCACAGACTTATGTGATTTATTGAGAGATAAACACAAAACCATAGATTCCAATCTTTGAAAAATCCATTAAATTAATAAAATTGTTAATAGTGGTTATAAGCATATTCTTGTATGAGTCTCTAGAATAAATGGGAATATATGGGAATAAACAGGAATATATGGAAATAAACAGGAATATATGAAAATAAACAGGAATATATGGAAATAAACAGGAATATATGGAAATAAACAGGAATATATGGGAATAAACAGGAATATATGGAAATAAACAGGAATATATGAAAATAAACAGGAATATATGGGAATAAACAGGAATATATGGAAATAAACAGGAATATATGGGAATAAACAGGAATATATGGGAATAAACAGGAATATATTGGAATAAACAGGAATATATGGGAATAAACAGGAATATATGGAAATAAACAGGAATATATGGGAATAAACAGGAATATATGGGAATAAACAGGAATATATGGGAATAAACAGGAATATATGGGAATAAACAGGAATATATGGGAATAAACAGGAATATATGGAAATAAACAGGAATATATGGGAATAAACAGGAATATATGGGAATAAACAGGAATATATGGGAATAAACAGGAATATATGGGAATACACATGAATGGAATTTTAAAAAATGAATGTTGTCTTCATTAATTACAAAAACTTTTCTTAATTGGCCATGAAGGTTGTTTAAACGTTAGGAACGTTCCCATTTTTCCTTATAAAATTTTTCCTTAATACATTAAATAAATAAAATTGTTAATAGTGGTTATAAGCATATTCTTGTATGAGTCTCTAGAATAAACAGGAATATATGGGAATAAACAGGAATATATATAAATACACAGGAATGTAATGAAAAACCGATATATATATACATATATATATTATAAATATAGATTTATTTAGTATATAATGTGTCTTTGCATACAGAAAACATACTCTCCTATTCACAACAGTGCAAAGAGTAGATATTATGTCTCAAGTAAAAAGGAAACAGTCATCAATCAACTAATAGTAAGAAAATAAAAATGTTTTAAGTCAGATATCAAGCGTCAGGTTGTCCAGTCTCATTAGAAAATAGCAAATAAATCATTTTACAAAGAAAACAAGGGTGTTATAGAAGCATAAACGACCCGACAGTACAGTGATGTAACATATCACGTGTCATGGACACAAAAGGAGGTTTCTAAGAATCCATAAAGTCAATGGTGTACTGTAGCATGTAGTGCATGACTTAAACACATTTGATATGACCATTTGAAACCATCAGTAATAATATAATATAATGGGGTAGATGTAATTTTAAATAAATTATTACATAAAGTCCTACAATCTAAAAGTGTTATCAGCAAATTACACTTTCATAATGAAAGTAGTCATGGAGAAAAATGGCCGATATTATATTATATCACTTAATACTACTGAATGATGTGTAAGTAGTGTTTTAGCACATTGTGCATGGATATCATTTTATATCCTCCTGGTAAATCTATAAATGCATTATACTTTCATTCATCATTTTCTTTATGTTTTATATATGAAATCTTTATCTGCAAAGTACCGGCACACATAATGAAACTAGTAGTTATCAAAGATGATAACAAGTTTATTGTCGATTAGAGGTACTCAAGCAGAACTCTACTGAGTATATTAGTTTCCATGAGCAACGTGTGAAGTGCAGTGAATTGCCCTGTGTTGAAATGTGCTGTATAAATAAAGCCGCCTTGCGTTGCCTAGTTTTTTTTTTTTCTAACAGAACCTTTGAGAGAGCAGAGCTGACTCAGCTTCCACCTGGAAAAGCCTTGCCCACGTCTCTCAGGATGAGGCTTACCAATGAGCCAATAGCTCTTTTTCTTATACTGTAGATATGTAAAATACATAGTGAACAGTTTAAAACTGTCACTCACAATAGGAGGAAGCAGAAAAAGTGTAGTGTGACTCAGCAGAATGAAAAACCTGATAAAAATTAGTGTAACTAGAGTTTTTTTTTCCCCAAATATGGGTAAAAACTCGAGTCAACCAGCTGCTTTGTGGAATTTCCTTAAAAGGGATAAATGAAAATATGTCTTTTCCTTCACTGATACCTATTCACGAACAGGGTGTCAACTATTTGAAGCTGAGTGAGCAAATTTAAAGCCTGTCACCACATATTCGTCACACCCTGAGCAAACGCCTGGATTGTTGGTGCCACTTGGCAGCATTACTCAGATGCTTTCTTATGTTTTGTCAAAACTTCCTGATTACATGGAATGAAGACACAATTATTGCAGATACACTCTAACGTTAGCTCGATAGCACAGTGACACAAGGTCATAAGTGTTGAATTAGTTTGGGGTTAAAAAAAATAAGCATCCAGGCGGTGACGTCAAATCCTTTAGGTTCAATCTCACTGAAATCTATTTTATCCAGATCCAATTTTAGATGCCAAGCTTTACCATGGAGTTAAAACCACACAAATGAGAACTTACAGACCACTGTGGATGCTATTCAAGGGAATAAAATGTCCCTTTTATGTCAATTGAAGAGCATAAGTAAATGTGTATGTGTGTGTGTGTGCACAACCATGACTCACAAAGCCAATAACAATCAATGTTTATTAACATTGTGAACCACAGCGGTGCCAGTTTAAAACAAGTTTAATGGAGATTATGGGGTCTGGTCTAATTCTGAATTTGAGTTTTAGTTTTGAATCACAGGGCATCTACTTTCATTTTTCCATAGCTAGTGACATCACCTTGGTCGATGGTTGAGACGTGTTCTCAAGATTTCCATGACTGTTTCTATTTAAGCAAATGTATGCCCGCGAGGGGAAAAATTGTGTAAAAGTCGCTTTTATTTCATCGATTTGCTATTTTCAAAGAATATCAGAATTATACTGAGATATTATAAAGCTTGCAATTGTTCTTCTTATTATAAAGGATGTGCCATTTTAATACATCAGTGTATCTAAGGTTAATAGACCTTAACCCATTAACCTGTATTGTCTTGAAAATTAACTAATTAATTTGAAAATGTGCATTTCCCCCCCCCAGAAGATTGTGTGCAAAAATAAAATAAGAAAAAATAAATATATTTATATAATATTTCAATCAATTTAATTTATTATTACCTAAAAGCTGATAAAATGTTCCTCAATATACCTTAACATGTCTGGAAATAAAAAATATGACAAGATACAATTCATCTAAGATATAGAAGAACCGTACCATTACTTATAAGTCAAAATTAGGGCTTGTTCTTTCAGATGGTTGTTTTCTAATACTCAGGTTGGAAAGAATGAATTTACCACTTAACCTGCACCTTCTCTTTGTTACCATTGAGGTCAAGGAGGCCTCTTCTAAAATTAAAACCAGATGTTAACCCTAGAGTGAAATCTACAAATATCCTAGTACGTGACAGGAATGCATTTTTTAATTAAGCAGCTTTTTGTATAAACTTAAACTCATTTACTTATAATACTTATGTATTTTTACTTAAGTAACATCTTTCAGTATCAACACTATTTGTAATTTCACTCAAAGGATTTTAGTAATATCACTTATTATATAGGATATATATTATACTGTATTGTACTGCATTGTATACTCTGGAGAGCAGCTTCAGTGACTGAGTACAGTTACAGCTGCTGTGCAATAATCTATCATGTGCAATAATCTATCCTACTCAATGTAGCATATCTATTTTGTATATATGGTGCATCTATCCTATATTATATTGTATTTATTTTTATATATATAGTCTGTGTGTAATCTTTTCTTTTCTTGCATATGACTTGTGTTGTCTCTACTGCTGCTGCTAATGCAAAGAAAGGATTATCTTATCTTATCTTATCTTAGAGTGATATCTCCAATATTTATTATATGTATATATGGAGTATCTGTAGAAGATAATAAATCAATAATGGCCCAAATTTGCTGTAATTTTGAATATTTAAATGTTTTTTTTATATTTATTCATTTAAATATAGCCATTCGCTAGCCTGTTTTAGCTGCTGTTAGCTACCTTGCGGCTAACGAGCAAGCTAAAACACCAGTTTGTCTTCATGTCATCTAAGATATAGAAGAACCGAACCATTACTCATAAGTCAAAATTAGGGCTTGTTCTTTCAGATGGTTGTTTTCTAATATTCAGGTTGGAAAGAATGAATTTACCACTTAACCTGCACCTTCTCTTTGTTACCATGGAGGTCAAGGAGGCCTCTTCTAAAATTAAAACCAGATGTTAACCCTAGAGTGAAATCTACAAATCCCCACTAGTATGTGACAGGAATGCATTTTTCAATAAAGCAGCTTTTTGTATATAAACTATAAGAATGGCAGTCTGCATAATTAATTAATTTGCTTGATACTTTACAGACATTTTGTTTATAATACTTATGTATGATGTATTATAGTAGTGTAGTATTATACATATTATTATTATTACACATAATACTTATGTATATTATTATTAGTTACTTAAGTAACATATGTCAATATTATTACAACAGTATATCTAATTTCACCACTGATTATATAGGATATATTTATTATATGTATATATGGATTATCTGTAGATTCAAGATTCAAAGTGTTTATTGTCATGTGCACAGTGTAGAAACAAGTTTCTCTGTACAACTTATTGTCCGCATGAATGCCATATCAATAAGAATAATAGTAATAAAGTATTAAAGTTAAGATAAATATAAACTATAAGTAGGCAGATTATGTACATATATTTACAAATAATCTACAAGGGATTATTCAGTGCAAAAAGTCGGGAATAAGGTGCATGTTCTTGGCACAGTCACAGCTGTATCTATCCTATAATATATTTTATTTATTTTTATATATATAGTCTGTGTGCAATCTTTTCTTTTCTTGTATGTCACTTGTACTGTTTCTACTGCTGCTGTTAATGCAATTTCCCCACTGTGGGACAAAGAAATGATTATTTTATCTTATCTTATCTTATCTTAGAGTGGAATCTCCAAATCTCCTAGTATGTGACAGAATGCCTTTTTTAATAAAGCAGCTTTTTGTATAAACTATAAAAAATTGCAGTCTGCATTATGTGTTAATTTACATGATACTTTAAGGACATTTTGCTAATAATACTTGTGTATTTTTTTACTTAAATATCAACAGTATTTCTAATTTCACTCAAAGGATTTCAGTAACACCACTGATTATATAGGATATATTTATTATTTGTATATATGGAATGTCTCTAGAAGCTAATAATTAATAAATAATGGCCTACATTTAATGTTTTAGGGGGCTGCAATTTTGAATATTTAAATGTTTTGTCATATTTATTCATTTATATAAAGAAAACAACAGGGTTTCGCTGGAGGGCGCTAACACAAAGCACCAGGTGGTTCAGGGGAACAACTCGAGACAGGAGGAGGCCATTCGCTAGCCTGTTTTAGCTGCTGTTAGCTACCCGGCGGCTAACGAGCAAGCTAAAACACCGGTTTGTCTTCATGTCGCCTGTCTTATCAAGTGATGGCAAGAGAAGGGTGTTCACAAACCGAAGCTGGTGAGAGAAAAACACGTGCGTTCATGCAGTTTGTAGTAGTGTGTTAACCCCCCGAAGCTAGCGGCTATTAGCTTAGCGGATAACTACATACGGTACACCTGTGTTTTCTTTCAGAGCTGTATTACCTCATCGCCAGATTCCTGCAGTCTGGACCTTGTAAACAAGCAGCACAGGTGAATATTTCTCTATAATAATAATATACGAGCTCATCTGCTGTGAGTGTTAGCATATAAGAAGCTAGCGGCTAACCTTGTGTGTGTTGTTAGATTCTGGTGGAGGAGCTGGAGCGCTATGAGGTATGTTCAGCTGCACCTTTTTCTCTGTTTATTCTCTGGTTTCCGTATTGCTTCCTATTTTTTTTTTTTGTGGCAGCTTTTTTTTCGGTCGTTTTTAAAACCCGGTGTTGAATTACCGAGCCGGCGCGACGCTGGCAGTTCTGTGGCTATCTCTTAAAAAGCAGCTTATCTTTTTTAACTTTATAGTTGGTCCCGCAGCGATGGAGTTGGAACGGAGAGAAAAACAAACGCACCTTCCAGGACTGGGTGAGCGTGAATTTGGCTTAATTAACTTTTTAATTAATCGAAACGGGTGAATTATATAGCAATAAATAATTTATCATACTATAGTGTTTTCTAATTTACATGGGCATCGGCGTGATCATCGAAATAATATGTTTCGGTTTATTATATAACATTTTTTAGCATTTATTTTCGTATATATCTGTTGATAAATATCTATGTACAGGCTTTGCTATTGTGTGGGCCAGTGGGCGGGAACATAGAAAAGGAGCGTTGTGATTGGCTGAAGCAGAAGCAGAGTGTTGTCCGTCATCTTCCGCAGCCAATGACTGCGCAGGTTTAAGAGAAGCTTTTGATTGGCTGAGAGCTTCTTTGTATAGAGGATAGAAACTGCCAGTGTTGAAAATAATTTAATAAATGACTCAACAAATAGTTATATGAAAATAATAAAGAAGGTAATGGAACAATTTAATTATTGTGCATCTTAAAAGGAATATATATATATATATATATATATATATATATATATATATATATATAAAAACATCCACAGAAATAAGGTTCAAGGTTTATTTTCCAGACCAGCCATCTAAACATATTGGAATTATTGCAGGGCTCTATACACACCTAAGTACAACTACTAAACACAGATATATACCCTTGTATTACACAAATAATCAAGTAATCACCTGTATGTACAGATGATGATTTTAAGTATTGCATATAGCATCTATATTACATAAGATAATGATCTAATATATAAATGAACAAATGACTTATTTTTGTAAGCAGTTAATTAGCTTTTTATTTCAGTTTTTAATTCCATAGTTATTCATTAATGTTATGAATATTAATATTTCTCCTTCCTTATGCTAATACAGGGTTGTACTATTGGTTAATTCGCTCACAGATCGATGCACATTCATGCACATGTATTTGTTGGTTAGCACTTTCCTTTATTCCTTTTCGTTTATTACTTTATTCGTGATCATGTTAGTTTCAGTTTCAGTTCCATATATCTCGCATTCTCTCCTTCTGGATTGTTGCTTAGGCAGCTGCACAATTAAAATGAAATCACAAATCAAAAATGTATAAACGGGAATAGAATACAATAAGAAAGCAGTCAAGTTAATTCAAAGAAGTTTAATATTACCATTACCAGATTAATTGATTTGTAAATTAGTTTGTAACTCATTATTGCTGCTCTAATTATTAAATATATTTGTTGTTTCCATCCATATATAATTATAATTATCTCAAACTAATAGGTTTTGTAACCAAGTCATTTAATATATTTTGTCCTTGCAGTTTTTTAAAATGCTAACAAAGATGATACTATCTTGGTGTCTATAATTAAATGCTCTTTATATAATTGTTAAACTATTTAATAACTCCTGCAGGTGATGATGAACCAGCACATTCCTGCAGACTATCTGCTGCGTGTCTGCCAGCGGATAGGACCTCTTATAGAGAAGGAGATCCCACCTAGTGTCCCGGGAGTCCAAACACTTCTGGGACTGGGAAGACAGTCCTTGCTTCGTACCACCAAAAGTGAGCATTTCCCTCCCCATTCCCAAATGTTGGCATTGTTTTGTTGGCAATATTTAATCATTAATTTTTTAAATCCTCCTTTTTTGTAAATTCAGGTTGTAGCCACAAAGTTTGCAGTGGCTCCTCTGTCGCTGCACTCCACCGAGGACGTCCACCAGAACCTCCGGTCAACAATGGAAATGTCCCCAATGTTGGTGTGTGAATTTAAATTTATAACAAGCTAACGTGCAATTTTCAATTTAGGTCTCGATTTGTTTCAGTTCTTTTCTACACAAACTAAAAAGACGAAGGCAAATTTAAAGAAAGATTTTCCTTTTATCAGTAAGACTAAGCTATGTGTAAAACAGGGGTGTCAAACATGTGGCCCGGGGACCAGAACCAGCCCACGAAAGGGACCAGTTCCTGTTTATTCACAGAAATGTGAAGACACTGAGGATCTTTCAGGATTCAAGGGATAAAATATTCACAGTTGTGATGTGTAAATGGTTTATAAGGAAGGAGAAAAATCCACCAACTGCTTAAAAAACTAATTATTGTTCAGTGTACGGCCAAAAATTAAATGTTATCAGGGGAGGATATGTTGTATTTAATACAACTAGTCCAATTTTCTTTGTTTTGTTCTGTTTTTTCAAGTAAAACGTTTAAATCTTACTGTAAGAAAACAAGACTAAATTGACCAAATTCCAGAAAAAATTGAAATAAGCTAAATTATCTGCCAATGGAATAAGATATTTAAGAGAATTCTACTCAATATTGGACTAATTTTATCCAAATCAAGATAATTTCACTTATTTTCTCAACAACTGAGACATCATATGGTTAAATTGCACCTTTCTTCTTATGTCATCTCTCCTGTTTTGTAAATTGAAAGTTAATAAATAGTGTCTATGTATAAGGAGGAGATAAATTTATAGTTATCTATATGTAAATTCTTACTGGTCTGACCTACAGAGATCAAATTGTGCTGAATATGACCCATGAATTAAATTGAGTTTGACACCTCTGGTCTAGAATCAGTTAAAAAAAACACCACTTTTCTCTGAATATTGTTTAAAGATTTCTAAAAACTTGAATTTTAGTATTAAATCTTCTATTGCTAATGATTATACGGTTCATTTTCATGTGTCTTTTCCATCCAGTGTCCATCATGGGTGCTCGCCAGGCCACAGGTACGGCTCGTTTCGGCCACGCTTTGCCATCTTCCTCCTACCAACACATGAAGATACACACGCGTATCCTCGGTCACCTTTCTTCAGTTTTCTGTGTGGCCTTCGACCGCACCGGCCGTCGTATATTTACGGTGAGTAACGGGTCGTCCCGGGCCAGGCAATTAGTCCAAGGCTGCGATATTTGCTTGCTGCATGAATAAATACTTCTCGAGCATAGGATGAAGCTCTGTCAGACAAATCCATTCATGTGCTGTATCTACTGAGCATAAAGTATGTTTCCCACAGACCCAAGTACAGTTTTTCCTTCTGTAGTTTCATGCACAAAAATGCACTAAAATGCACTAATGTAATAAGGCAGAGTCCTCACAGCTGCAGCTATGCATTAACATTGTAATGCCTTGTTTTAAATGGAAGAGATGTGAAAATATTATAATTATGTTTTTAATCACTGAACAGATCAGTAGTTTGGGACAGGAGATTATTTCCTTCCTTGTGGTAATATACTCAAATTCCTTTATTAAACCAGAATAACTACTGTGTAACTTAGATTTTTCCAAAGTCAGATTACAGTAGAGTAGTTAAACACCACGCAGCTGCTTCTCCAGAGTTTTCCACTGCATATTCTACCACAGGAAGTTTGACTTTCATGTTGTACTTTCTTTTTTCACCGCACTGGATGATTGACAATTAATCCATATTCCCAGAGAGGCTGTTCTTTAGTGTCATTGGAGCACAATAATGATGCAGTCAAGACTGAGACGCTTGCAAAGAAAATGGAGAGAGGAGGAAAAAAGTGCAGCGTCAGTGGTCATATTTTCTTCCTAATTTAAAAAAAATATATAATTTAGACTCTACATTTATTTAGAACTGGTGGTTATTTATCAAAACGCACAGAAACCTTTTAAAATAAGTGGGTCAGGAAGGAGATCTTAGTTTACAAATGAGTGACAGAATCACATTGGAGAAAAAAGCGGCGGAATCAATTTGCGGTGCTCAGTTGCACTAAGTGTGCCACAGAATGAACTGTGTGTGGGTGTGAAACACTGGAATGTGCCACTGAAGACAGAACATATCAAGCTTGAAATTTAATGAGTCAAAAATCAGTTTGTTTTTGTGCCTGACACCATGACACATGACGATCTGCGATGAGTAAAACTCTCATTTGAGGCCGACGTCTCTGTTGTTTTTCAGGGTTCTGACGACTGCCTGGTGAAGATCTGGGCCACAGACGACGGCCGGCTCCTTTCAACGCTCCGCGGCCACTCGGCGGAGATCTGCGACATGGCCGTCAACTACGAGAACACGCTCATCGCCTCGGCCAGCTGCGACAAAGTCATCAGAGTCTGGTGCCTACGAACCTGTGCCCCCATTACTGTCCTGCAGGCGCATGGTGCCTCCATCACATCCATAATGGTGAGGCTGATTATGAACCTCAAAACTACTAAATCTGGCAGAAAAATTGGATGCAAAATGTTAGTCACTACTTTCCTGTGACTAACCTTGGCTTTCTCTCCCCTCTAGTTTTGTCCTGCAGTTAAAGGAACAACACGGTACCTGGCTTCCACAGGTGCAGACGGCATGGTGTGTTTCTGGAAGTGGCACTCACTCAGCATGAAATTTAAGTATGTATTTGTAGCATCTGTTGTAGTTTTTTTTTTTTGTAGCTGTAGTGCTTGTTCCACCTCAATTCGTTTTTTTTCTAATGGAAATAAATGCAGCTTTTATGTTGCTTTTCTGTCCTCAGTGATCAGCCAGTCAAATTCGTGGAGCGGTCACGTCCAGGTGTGCAGGTCTCCACCTCCTCCTTCAGCAGTGGTAAGTGCGTTTCTTTGCCTGGTAACGTTTCATTGTCCGAGACGCTTTTATCAAACCCTCAGTGACATGACATTTTATACCCAGCTGCTAAAAGTTGAAAGAGAATAACCTCTGTAACAAATATAGGGAAAAATGTGGATGCATTTCCTCATTCAAGTGAGTTTGTCCAAACCTTTGACTGGGTCTGTAAATAAGTACTTTCAGTGCAAGAATGGGCATTTTCACATCATGATAACAATGTTAAAACAATATATCATGAAGCCAGTCAGTCAGTCATTTTCTATACCTGCTTATTCCTCATTAGGCTTCCTGCTGGAGCCAATCCCAGCGCGTTACAGCGAGAGGCAGGGATACACCCCAGATGGTCGCCAGCCAATCATGGGGCACACACACCATTCACTCACACACACACACACCTAGGGGCAATTTAGAGTCTCCAATTAACCTCAGCATGTTTTTGGACTGTGGGAGGAAGCTGGAGTACCCGGTGAAAACCCACGCAGACACGGGGAGAACATGCAAACTCCACACAGAAAGGTCCCAGACCCAGGACCAAGGAGGTCTTGAACCTGCGACCTTGCGCCCTATATCATGAAGCCTGATTAAAAATTAATGTCCACTTCATTGTTTTGAATATTAATAGGTGGTATGTTCATGGCTACTGGAGGCACCGACCATATGATCCGGGTTTACTACCTTGGTGCTGAAACTCCGATGAAGGTCTCTGAGATGGATGCTCACACGGTGAGAAAACAGCAGGAGCTCCGTCGTTGTTGTAATCCTCCTTTTTAAACAAGTTCGTTTTTAACTTGAATTGTTTCTCTGTTTTCAGGATAAAGTCGTAGTAGTCCAGTTTAGCAATAACAGCGACAGGTGAGTGACTTTTTCTTTTTTGTATGGTTTTGGGTTTATGTGCATTTTGTTAGTTTGATATTTTCTTTTCAAAATAAAACAGAATATTTAGTTTTAGTTTCCAATATTTTTATTTCTGCAAATTCCTTTTTTCTGTATTTGTCCAGAAGCGTAGGTTAAGTGCAACAACTTAAGAATTGGATGGATAGATCATAAAAGCTACTCGACTATTGTCGTATTGTATGGGGACCTCTGCTGGTGACTTTATAGATACTCGGGGAATGTAAACGTTTTCCATAAAATGCATCACACACTCAAGCAAACTACACTGATAAATATACGCCTGTCATGTTTAAGTAAATTAAATGTGAACAATATAGTTTAGAAACAGAGCGGTTAGTCTATAATATATGAAAAGAAGTTAGAACCAACACGCTAATGTTGACAAATGACATGCTCCAACTGGGTATAGCATATTTGTTGATCACTAATTGTATTTTTATTGTTTATAACAGTCTCAGTAACATAAATCTTAATATATTGAAATTTGTTTGTTTTACCAAATGACATTTTTTAAGGTTTCTATACAGAAAAATGTGTTAAAATGTCATATATTGTTACCTTTTACAAGGGGAACTAACACAAATGTAAAATAGACGTTTTGAAATCTTAAAATATCACTGACCCCTGTGTGTGTGTGTGTGTGTGTGTGTGTCCAGTCTGAGGTTTGTGAGCGGCAGTCGTGACGGCACAGCCAGGATCTGGCATTACCAGCAACAAGAGTGGAAGAGCATCTCTTTAGACATGGCCGCCAGGCTCCCCGGGTAAGAGAGTAAACCCTATTAGCTCCTGTTGCTTCCCGATGCCGTTTCTGTCTCCTCGCTAATTGCTGGGTCAGCGTGTGTCGTGTCCTGACGCCGTGTTTTCCCCCCTTTTCCAGGAGCGCCGTTGCCAACGGCGATGATAAAACCAAGCTGGTGGTGACCATGGTGGCCTGGGACCGAGCAGATCAAACCGTCATCACGGCCGTGTCCAACTATCTGCTCAAAGTGTGGAACGCGACCACCGGACAGCTGCTGCATGTTTTATCTGTGGGTGCAGTGAAAAAAATCTATTAAAATCTGATTTTGACAGGGTCTTAAAAGGATTAAATATATGAATTTGGAAATAATACCTTAAAATGAATGAAAAGACGCTTATTATTGGATATTTTCTTGACGTTTGGATTTATCTGAGCTTTTATACAGAGACTAAGACTAAGTCTATGTAAAGAGTGCAGTATATAGAAGATAAGATAATCCTTTATTTATCAAACAGTGGGGTAACTGCATTAGCATCAACAGTAGGGACAGTACATGTAATATATATAAATTAATACAATATAATATAGGATAGATGCACCATATATACAAGATAGATGCATTATTGCACATGTATTGCACAGTAGTATATTAGTAGTTAGTAAAAACATCATCACACTGATATACTATAATATTACTGTCAACTTTCCATTTGACAATCTACCATTATTCACTGTTAGGGGCCATCAAGTTGCATGTTTCAGTATAAATTAATTGGAAAAAATGCTTAAAGTCATATCCACAATGCCCTAATTACTACTACAGGTGAGGTTTTAGTGGAAAAAAATGTTTTATAATGACATAGAACATATTTAATACCTCAAAATATTCAATAAAAAATAAATAATAGACTTTTTATGATTCTGTTTGCCGTAGTACATGATATTCTAATATATAATATACATTAAAATAGGTGAAATGGGTATTAAGTTTTATATAAATGGTCTTAAAAAGACTCTAAATGTTCTCCCTTTCTGTTCTTAAGGGTCACGATGATGAAGTTTTCGTGATGGAGGCTCACCCGTTCGACTCCCGCATCCTGCTGTCTGCCGGTCACGACGGCAACATTTACATCTGGGACCTGACCAGGGGAGCCAAGATACGCAACTTCTTCAACATGGTAACCGATCGACGGAAAGAATTCTACTCAGAAACGTTGTTTTTCACACGTTCGTAGAGTTCACGCGAACACTTGTGTGTTTCCAGATTGAAGGACAAGGCCACGGTGCTATTTATGACTGCAAGTTCTCTGCTGACGGCCAGCACTTCGCCTGCACTGACTCACACGGCCATTTGCTCATCTTTGGCTTCGGTTGCAGCAAACCATATGAGAAGGTATATGACAGCTTGCTGCCACATATTTACCCTCAATAGTCACTCACACATAAGAATGCTTCTCATTAAATGTTGTAGAAAGTGAGATTTCAATTGATTAGTATTGTTTTTTCTAGAGCTCCAGAGATATAAAAGCAAAGAGTGTGTGTAGCTGATGGTTTATATCTTTTTTTTGTGGATTTTTTTGGATAGATATTCAAAATATCATTGACAGTTAAAATCCCATAGACTTGCATATCACAGCTCTATCCTGCAGCAGCACTTTAGTTCCAGTGTAAAGCTCCATATCACGGCTCCTCCTCATGTTGCTTCCCAGCGCTTTCATTACAATTTAAAGCTCTTGTTTTCCCGTCTCTTCCTGCACCGATAATGCAGCCGATGTTGTGAAAGTATCGTAACGTCTCTGAAAAACCACAGTTTAGCTGCGACTTTATTCCTCATGCTAACAGGTCTTACTCCAAGATGCGTTTAAAGACCCTCGGGAAATCCCAGCACTATCACCTAACAGAACAGAATCTGAGTTTAAACTTATTTATTTATAAAGGAATATAACAGTAACATGCCCAGGTTGTTACACTATACAGGAAAAAGTACAAAGAGATTTAGCAATAAATAAATTGTAGTGTTTTTCTTATAATAACTGTATTTGCATGTTTCTCCTTATCTTAATGTATGTCCATGTCTATTAAGTCTATGTAACAGTCCTACACACCCTCATTTAACCCTCCTGTTATATTATGGGTCAAATTGACCTGTTTTAAAGTTTGAAGATCTAGGAAAATAGTGTTTTTTCAGGTTGAAACTTCTTCATCTGTCTTTAATTAGTGTAATCAAGGTATAAAATTAAACTAATTCATAATGATCAGGTCAGTTTGACCCAGCATCAAACTAGAGGTAAAAGCATGTCAGACATGTCTGAATATTTCTTTCTTTGCAACTTTGGGACATATTAAACACACGAAAACTAAATTTAAGTGTAAAATATGTTGAGAGAAACACACACTAGTGACTTATCTTATTAAACCATTACCTGTTAGAGGTAAGGAACACCATTATAATATAATGCTTGTTAGGATTTGTTTGGTTTTGGACACCAAATATGCCTTTTCCTTGTGTATTTATGATTAATAATCACTGTTTCTGATCATTTTACTGTTGGAATTATGAAATCAAACCTTAAATGGCCCGTTTTACCTGATATGACCCGAATTAAGTTTACTTTTCTCTAGGAATACATCCTTCCTGCACTCATTATATTATATATGTTAATACAAATGTCGTCTTCATCTCCAGATTCCCGATCAAATGTTTTTCCACACCGACTACCGACCCCTGATTCGCGACGCTAATAACTACGTCCTGGACGAGCAGACGCAGCAGGCGCCACACCTCATGCCTCCTCCCTTCCTGGTGGATGTTGACGGGAATCCTCATCCCACTCAGTACCAGCGGCTGGTGCCAGGAAGAGAGAACTGCAAGGACGACCAACTAATACCTCAGCTTGGATACATGGCCAACAGTAAAACACACTCACTCGTTGCTACTAACGTTCTGAACGCTTGCACGGGTTTGGAATATACCCGTAAATATATGGAATATTTGGGCAGGAATATAAATCGATGTAGTAGATGAGTCGTTGCACCCCTAAGATTTATTTTGACCCCAGATCTGCCTCTTTGCTGCTTAGGTGAAGGAGAGTTGGTTGAGCAGGTACTTGGCCAGCAAACGGCGGAAAACGGTGAAAACCTGTTGGACAATCTGATCAGACAGCTGCAGAATGAGCAGGATCAGCTGCAGAACTCAGAACGGCGAACGGAGGAGGAGGAAGAGGGTACGTCCTACTTCTTAAATTAAAACAGTCTGACATTTAGCAGCTTTTGATGCACTCAGAGGAATCTGTGTTAAGCATATGCTCATTTTATTGGACCCAGTGCACATTTAATATCTGAAAATAGTCACTAAAAATCAATTATTAGACTTTTTATAATTTTGTTTGCTGTAGTAGATCATATTCACAATGTCCTAACTACTACATGTGAGGTAGTATGCATTTAAATAGTGTTAGGTTTTATATAAATGGTCCTAAAAACGTCTTCAGATAATACACTTTTATTTATTCTGTTTGCTGTAGTACATTATATTGTAATATATAAATGAACAAATAAATAAAATGTGTTTCTTTGCTGGGACATCTGTGAAATGGGTATTAAGTTTTAGCTCTTAAAAAGACTTAAATTCAGCTTGAAGAAACCTGCAGGAACCCTGATTATGGCTGTAAAATCCTTAAAAGTGTCTCTATAAGTGAATCAGGACGTACTGGATAGTCATTAGTGATGCACCGATTCTGAAATAAATCATTATCACGATTATTTTGGTCAATATTGAAATGAAATCACGATTATTCAAACCATTATTAGTATTTATTCAGCATGAGTGACTGTACACACTGTATACATTTATAGAGACCTGATGAAGGCGTCTTAAAACTGTATTTTCAGAAGTTTTCTCTCTCAAACACTCTCACTAGTATTAATAGGAAACTAATCTCTTGTATAATTTTCCAGCTGGTGATGGTGAAGACGTGTCGGCGTCGTCTCCGACCGTTGAAACCCGCCGGACTGGGCAGGTGGACGGAGTTTGGCAGATGCAGCACAACGCCCTGCGGAGTCAGGTGGCCACGGAGAGGGACCTGCTGGCCTGGAGCTGCAGAGTGGTGGTTAATGAAGTACCACCAGGGGCATTCAGGTGAGGGGGAAAAATAGATTTTTGACAATGTTTTTGCTGTAATTTTGTACATTTTAAGATGGAAGTGATTCCTGTTTCATTAGAGTCATGGAGGAGTGCAGAAAAGCCAAAGGCACCATGGAATGTTCTCTATACAACGCAGAGAGGAGGAAGAAACCAGTGAACTGCACGCCTAAGGTTCCTTCCATCTACACAATGATGCTTTACTTCTGTGGAAACTCCGTCTAATGCCTGTTTGCCTCTTTTCCCTTTTACAGACCGACCTGCTGACTTCACGGCTTCGCTGCCTCCGGCCGACGAAGAAGAAGCAGCAGCGACACGCCTACCAGACCCGATCGGCTCAGGTCCGCCGGCCCCGGAACAGAAGTAGAAACCCCAGCACCCGACACAACTCCGACAGCCAGATCGACTCAGACAGCGACAGAGACGTAGGTTTCATCCCTCCAGCCTGTAAAAAGTTTCAGAAACAACAGTTTAGAACCTGGATATGATGCAATGCTTCATTTAGACGAGTTAAGGGACGTTTCACTGACACATTTCTGAAAGTACCTTCGGATTAAAGTGATGAATTCATCCAAAGAGACAAGTCAGGCTTTGTTTCAGAGATGTAGATATATAATTCCATTACTTTATACACACCAAGATTTTAGCTGCAAATTATGCACATTTTTAATCAAAAAGCTGCATTAAAATAAGAACTGAATGTGCAACATGAGACGTATTGTGGTAAAAATGAAAATATTAAATACAAAATAATACAATTAATTTTTTTTTAGTTGACTGGAAGAGGAAAAATAAAAAAAAAAAATCAAATTAAGAATAAAAATAAATAAAAAATATATTAAATACAAAAAAGTAATACAATTTTTAAAAAAGGTTGACTTAAAGAGGGAAAAAAAATAATTCAAATTCAGAATAAATATAAATAAAAATGAAAATATTAAATATAAAATGCAATTAGTTGACTGGAAGAGGAAAAACAAAAAAAATAATTAAAAATAAATAAAATGAATAAAAATATATTAAACACAAAAAAGTAATACAATTTAAAAAAAAGTTGACTTAAAGAGGAAAAATAAAAAAAAATAATTAAAATTAAGAATAAAAAGTAATAAAAATATATTAAACACAAAAAAGTAATACAATTTAAAAAAAAGTTGACTTAAAGAGGAAAAATAAAAAAAAACAAGAAAAAATAATTAAAATGAAGACTAAAAATAAATATATATTAAATACAATTTAATTAATTTAATACAATTTAAACATCTGAATTCAAGTTAAAACAATTATTGATTAATGATTAAAAATCATAAAATTGATTTTAAAACCAATGGAAAAGTTATACAATTTAAAAACAGTTAATTAAAAGAAGAAAACCAGAATTAAAACTAAAACAAACATATTTTCAGTTGTATTCGGACACAATAAAGTTTTATTATTAAGACACATATTTCTGATCAACAGTATTTTATCTACACCTGAAATGTTCTGGGCTTAATTGTATTGTCGGCAGCCATTTTGGAAAAATATAAATGTGTATATCTCTGAAACAAAGGCTGATTTGACTTGAAAATTAGAAACAACACCATGAAACCACAGTGATTTATGTTCCTTATCGTCCATAATGATGGTTTCTGTCTGCCGTGTGTTGACAGGCAGCAGAACAGGCCGAGCCCAGCGACGCTTCCTCTGACGGAGAAGCTCAGTGGCAGAGTGAGAGCAGCTCCAGGTAAGATCCCTCTGAGCAGGTGGAGCTTCACAGGTGAAGTTACAGCACGTTCTCACCCGTCTGCGACTCCTCTCCAGCGACTCCTCCAGCGAATATTCCGACTGGACGGCCGACGCCGGGATCAACCTCCAGCCACCGAAGAGAACCACCAGGAGACCCGTAAAACCCCCGGATTACAGCAGCTCTGAGGAGGAGGAAGGAGAAGACAAGACGAACAAGGCCAAGAGGAGGGAGAGCGAGAAGAGGAAGAAGCCCAAGGAGACCAAACAGGTGAGGCGGCTTTAGATCCTGTCAGTGAATCGGTGGGAAAACGCTGGTTGTAATAGTTTTGATGCTGAGGAACACTCAAGAATAAGAATACAACACACTCAGAACACAGAGGTAAGCTGAGAGGGAGCAAATAAATTACTGCAGATATTAGGATGCAGATAGAAATAATAAATACAATAATAAAATGTGTAAGGCCATGCTGAGATGAGGAGGTTAAACATTCTAACACATTGTCTCTACTCAGAAAGCCACATCCTCTCTGGCTGGACTTGATGCGGAGGAGTGGATGCCGCCATCATGGATAATGGAGACCGTCCCACGCCGCTCTCCGTTTGTTCCACAAATGGGAGACGAGGTAAGTTTTGTCGGGGTTTTTCTTTTGCCTTGTCTGTATATATTTTAGTTGCTGACGTTAATTTTTGTTGTCCTCGTCTTCCTCCTGCAGCTCATCTACTTCAAACAGGGCCATCAGGCTTATGTCCGAGCCGTCCGCAGAGCCAAAGCCTACAGCATCAACCCTCAGAAACAGCCGTGGAACAAACTCAACCTCAGGGTGAGGCTCAAACTTGTGCACATAATTATTTAAAATAGATTGATAATGATTTCAATTTGCTTGTCGATCTCCAAACTCATTTTTTTACATTTTTATTGAAATTTAATCAGTTTAATCCCAATAAAACCTTCTAGATTTATTTATTGACTGTATATATGACAGCAGAGAGTGTATTAATACTGTCCCATGTTTAAAAAACACTCCACAGAGAAACATACACAGCCTGTATTCAGAAACTGAGCCTTAAAACAAGCAGTCATGACTTACGTGAAGTTGTGATGTCACTACTATACAGTCACCACCAACAGCCATTTAAAGAGGAGGAGGAGAGGGATGAAAAATTCACAATAAAAAACAGGATATTGTAGAATATGATACATTTAAATGGTACAAAAATAAGCAGTTAACTAAAAAAAAACAAGATATCAATTATCATGAATCCAGTACTAGTTAACAACTTAGACATGCAGCTTTTCTGCAGTAATGGACTTAAATAAAGTGATTAAAGTGTTAATTAACCCCCGTCTGTATATCAGCATGGATGAAGCCTGATGTCTGGGTCTTTTCTAGGACTAGAGCTCTAGAGCTCAGCAGAACCCCATGATCTAGACCTAGTTAGTCAGGAGTTCTACTCCCTGTCATATACACAGTCAAATATATATATATAGGGCTCTAATAAATCTATAAGGTATTAAACTGCTTAAATCCCTAGTTTTTGTAGGGTGGGCTTAGGCCGTGCCAGCTTTACAGTTTATATTCATGCAGATGAAAAGCGAATAAGATGATGTGAAAACGGCATGAGAGAGAGAGAGCATGAAAAATGAAGGAGGGAAGAGTCATTTGATTGAAGAAAATGATCTGAAAAGCTCTTTTATATTGGAATACTTCAGGTTCTAAGAATTACAAGGAGCAGAAGCAACATGACGTGAAGAAAATAGTTGTTTAAATAATCCTCGTTAGAATATTGCCCTAGTGAGGCTCGGCGTTATATTAAAGCTGCAGGTTTATCAGCTGAACCACCACCTTCACACCAATGAAATATTCCAACCACAGGAGTCTGTAACTCTAACATCAGTCAGCGGCATGGATCTATGGAGCCTGATGTCCAGCCGGCATTGGAATGGGACATCTGTGTGACTTTTATCATGGCTGCAATAGTTGGCTCTAGTTCTGCTGGTTTGTGAGAGAAAGGCCGGAATCTTATGTCTGTGGCAAGAACCTTGAATGAATTTAACATTAATGTGCAGAATGTCGCCACTAACGGCCACTTATCAGAGTGAGATACAAGAAGAAATTGTAAATCTGCGTTAAGGATGCTTACCCTTTGAACTCTTCTGCCCCTTCAGGATCAGGAATCTGTGAAGGTCGTTGGAATTAAATATGAAATTGGCCCTCCGACGCTCTGCTGCCTAAAACTGGCTTTCTTGGACCCAGTCTCAGGGAAGATGACCAATGAATCTTTCTCCTTAAAGTGAGTATTTATTTATTTCCTGCTTATATAAAATGATAGTTAATTTAAGCACATGAATTTGACTGTTTTCCTTTTATTCCCACACTCCTAAGGTACCATGACATGCCAGATGTCATAGATTTTCTGGTCCTGCAGCAGTTTTATAATGAGGCTAAAGAGCACAACTGGCAGCCAGGTAGGTCAGGTCTAACCTCCAGCTCTTCATCATTGTTCTGCTTCTCTTTAATCTGATCCTTCCTCTCCTTTGATCTCTTCAGGTATGAGGTTCCGCAGCATCATTGATGACGCCTGGTGGTTCGGTTCCGTGGAGGATCAGGAGCCTCTGCAGCTCGAGTACCCAGACAGTCTGTTTCAGTGCTTTGCAGTGAAGTACGTTTCTGTGCTGGGTCTAATTTGTTGCCTGTTTTTCAATTTAGTTTTGTAAACTTGTCTTTTCTTTGTTTAGTCACATTTTAGATGAAAAGTCCTGGTATTTTGGTGTAGTTTAGTCGACTAAAATCTGAAGTATTTTAGTCTAGTTTTAGTCAAATCTAAAGTATTTTAGTCTAGTTTTAGTTAAATCCAAAGTATTTTAGTCTAGTTTTAGTTAAATCCAAAGTATTTTAGTCTAGTTTTAGTTAAATCCAAAGTATTTTAATCTATTTTTAGTTAAATCCAAAGTATTTTAATCTAGTTTTAGTTAAATCCAAAATATTTTAGTCTAGTTTTAGTTAAATCCAAAGTATTTTAGTCTAGTTTTAGTTAAATCCAAAGTATTTTAGTCTAGTTTTAGTCAAATCCAAAGTATTTTAGTCTAGTTTTAGTTAAATCTAAAGTATTTTAGTCTAGTTTTAGTTAAATCGAAAGTATTTTAGTCTAGTTTTAGTTAAATCCAAAGTATTTTAGTCTAGTTTTGGTCAAATCCAAAGTATTTTAGTCTAGTTTTAGTTAAATCCAAAGTATTTTAGTCTAGTTTTAGTTAAATCTAAAGTATTTTAGTCTAGTTTTAGTTAAATCTAAAGTATTTTAGTCTAGTTTTAGTTAAATCCAAAGTATTTTAGTCTAGTTTTAGTTAAATCCAAAGTATTTTAGTCTAGTTTTAGTTAAATCCAAAGTATTTTAGTCTAGTTTTAGTTAAATCCAAAGTATTTTAGTCTAGTTTTAGTTAAATCCAAAGTATTTTAGTCTAGTTTTAGTTAAATCCAAAGTATTTTAGTCTAGTTTTAGTTAAATCCAAAGTATTTTAGTCTAGTTTTAGTTAAATCTAAAGTATTTTAGTCTAGTTTTAGTTAAATCTAAAGTATTTTAGTCTAGTTTTAGTTAAATCCAAAGTATTTTAGTCTAGTTTTAGTTAAATATAAAGTATTTTAGTCTAGTTTTAGTTAAATCTAAAGTATTTTAGTCTAGTTTTAGTTAAATCCAAAGTATTTTAGTCTAGTTTTAGTTAAATCCAAAGTATTTTAGTCTAGTTTTAGTTAAATCCAAAGTATTTTAGTCTAGTTTTAGTTAAATCTAAAGTATTTTAGTCTAGTTTTAGTCAAATCCAAAGTATTTTAGTCTAGTTTTAGTTAAATCTAAAGTATTTTAGTCTAGTTTTAGTTAAATCCAAAGTATTTTAGTCTAGTTTTAGTTAAATCCAAAGTATTTTAGTCTAGTTTTAGTTAAATCCAAAGTATTTTAGTCTAGTTTTAGTTAAATCCAAAGTATTTTAGTCTAGTTTTAGTTAAATCCAAAGTATTTTAGTCTAGTTTTAGTCAAATCCAAAGTATTTTAGTCTAGTTTTAGTTAAATCCAAAGTATTTTAGTCTAGTTTTAGTCGACTAAAATATTCTGGATTTAATAAAACTAAATTAAAATACTTTAGATTTAACTAAAACTAGACTAAAATACTTTGGATTTAACTAAAACTAGACTAAAATACTTTGGATTTAACTAAAACTAGACTAAAATACTTTGGATTTAACTAAAACTAGACTAAAATACTTTGGATTTAACTAAAACTAGACTAAATACTTTGGATTTAACTAAAACTAGACTAAAATATTCTGGATTTTACTAGAACTAAAGTATTTTAGTCTAATTTTAGTCAAATAAAGCAGGTTGATAATAATGTTTATCAAAATTAAGCTATTCATACCAATCTATCCATTTTAGTCTATTTGATGTGCATCCAATCCCATCCAAGGCACTTTTTTTTAAAGTTTTTATTTGATCTTGTCTTTTTTCATCATCAAAATATTTGTGTTAATTTCGTCACATTTAAAAAATGGTGAATCTAATCTGAATAAATTAAATTCTGTGTCTGTCCACAATAATTCAGCAGCTGTACTTACTACAAAATATCTTATTTCAGTGTAACTTTCCCTGTTACTTAACTTAATTCTTGTTCTTGTTTCATCAGGTGGGATAACGGGGAGCAGGAGAAGATGAGCCCCTGGGACATGGAGCCTATTCCTGAGGAAGGTCAGTAATATTAATGAGAAAATCCAATTTCCAATTCAATTTTCTTAGATTACATACAACACGGCTCCTCTCGTTAACTCAACTTTATTTATAAAGCATTTTAAAACAACCACAACTGAAATAAAGTGTCATTTATACATAAAACAGCAATAAAAACACATGAAATACATGCAACAATAAAACAGACTGGGTTAAAATTCGTTTTAAGCTTGGATTTAAAATGTATTTGCCCATTGAAGATTTATTCTCCACTTTCAATTCAGTAGCAAGTGTTTTTCTTCCTCGAAGAATAAAACATGGTTCTGATTTTATTGTATTACATCCTTGAGATTTGCATAAAAAAGTTTTTACGGCTTATTTTCTGCTTTTGTTTGTGCCTGCAGCTGCGTTGCCGGAACATGTTGGCGATGGGGTGGAGGTGGCGGAGGAGGAGTTGAAAGCTCTGCTCTACGAGCCTCAGGAAGGAGAATGGGGCGCTCACACACGGGACGAAGACTGCGAGAGAGTCCTCGAAGGCATCGATCAGCTTCTTACACTGGGTAGGCGGCAAAATAAAAGAGAGGGAACCCTAGCCACATTAATCTCTGCTGTGGTTAATCAGGTTTATTCCTGTTTTCCTACAGATGTAGCCAAGGCTTTTGCTTTACCTGTAAACCTGCGGGACTACCCCCTGTATTGCACTGCGGTGGCGTACCCCACTGACCTCAGCACTATCCGCAAACGACTGGAGAACCGCTTCTACAGGTACAGAAACACACGTTTTTCCCCTTTTTTATATCTTCATACCCAGAGATGCTCGCAAGTCTTTCTGTGTGA
This sequence comes from Lepturacanthus savala, assembly GCA_030544235.1. Classification (NCBI taxonomy): domain Eukaryota; kingdom Metazoa; phylum Chordata; class Actinopteri; order Scombriformes; family Trichiuridae; genus Lepturacanthus; species Lepturacanthus savala. The sequence continues at coordinate 4,638,656 of CM060479.1, read as the reverse complement.
TGCCTCTTCTTGTTATGAGCCGCTTCATCTGCAGCTATTTATTCTAAGAATCCTGAAATGCACAGCTATATCTAAGAAATTCACAGCATTTAGGCAAGGTAGGTTTCAACAACAAGGTAATTCCAAGTGTTTTGCATAAAAAATTAAAAGCAAAACGGTTGATTTGAAAGAGGAAAAATCAACAATTTAAATAAAAAATAAAGAAAAATGAATTTGAGTTGATTAAATGGGAGAAAATGAGGAAAAAACAGAATTTAAAAATCATTAAAATAAGAGAAAACTTAATAATAGATTTTTCGTTTGCTTTTTTAATATGTATGAACATGTGAATTTAAAATTTAGCCAAAAGATAAGTTTGATAATAAATCATTTCATTGGGATTGGTCTTATTATAGTCTTTATAATTTTTTTTTGTTTTTTTTTAATCTAAAATGATAGGATTCCTTGTCATTCAGCACATATGACGAATGATATTTGGTTCCCTGGTTCCGGTGCAGCCCAGTGTTCAGTAGTAAAAATATAGAATGAAAAATAAAATAAATAATACAAACATGCACAATAAGAATATGCAATTATAGACGGACTCGTTCAGGAGTCTTTATCTCCCATTATCCCTGTGTTAAGTTGCTGCTGCTGTTCTCTGCTGCAGGCGGATCTCTGCATTAATGTGGGAGGTGCGCTACATCGAACACAACGCACGCACTTTCAACGAGCCCCAGAGCCCCATCGTAGCATCGGCCAAAGTGGTGACTGACGTTCTCCTCCACTACATCGGGTAAGTCTCGCTGCCTTATCTCTACTTTCTATAAAACGCGGGAGGAATAAATAAATATAAAATTTAAAAAATGTCTCCATCAGGGATCAGAGCTGCACAGACATCCTGGATCTGTACCACAGACTGAGGTGTGAGATCAGCAGTGGAGGAGAAGATGAGGTGAGGCTGCAGAGTTGTGTAGGGTTGGTATGTTTAACACTTCACCTGACAGGGGAGTTAATAAAACTTTATTTATAGCGGCGGTCATGAACGGTACATGAGGCATTTATGACTAATCATTCTTGCATGTTGAAGACAGAACAATGACATGTTGGACCCATAAAAACCTGCTACCACATAGTTTAACCTCATAAAAAGGTAGAAAAAGTAAAAGCATGTGATATCAACTAGTTTTATATTCTATGTGGATGTTTATATGACACCATTTGACATTTCATATCAAAATAATCGCACAAAATCATGTTTTTTTTGTAAAACTTAAAACTGTATTTTAAAAAGTTTTGCCAAACTTTATTAGTCACTGACCCCGAAACAAAAGTCCAACAATTGCAAAGCAGCATTTTTGCCATTTGTCACATCTGAGTCCAGTGCAAAAAAAGAAAGTTTTTTAATTTTTGTTTCATGAAAATGTAATTGTGAACCTTTCCAACTGTTCCAGGTTCTATAAATACGGGTCAGCTGAATGTCACCTATGTAATCTAATCTCTCCAGCCTCTGTAAACAATTCATGAATATTGTATGAAGTCTTCATCAAATGTCACTTTATTATACAAGCTGTGAAGTATTAATAATCACAGAGTTTAACTAGTTGACCTGTATTTGTATAACCTGGAACCTGTTTGGACGTTTCCTGTAGCAAAAAGATGAGAAATCATCTGCAAAGGTCACAAAATAAAACACATTTTTATGAAACTGTTTATGACAAGCTGTTATGAAGTCACTTAAATTATGTTCTAAGTGCAGGTTATTTGTTTTTTCTATAATAATCAGTTTTTGTTTGTTTCCTCTGCAGAGTGCTGAGCTGGATGTGGACTCTGACACTCCAGGAACATCTACAAGACACGGGGTAAGGGTCTGGAGTCAACCATTCATCTTAAGTTATGAGTCTACAGACGTCTGCTGTGATTTGTTTAGCTGCATATCAGAGGTTTCTTTCTCTCTTTCCAGGCAGCAAAGCGCGGCGTTTCCTTCGACGTGAAAGCCTGGCGGAATCAATGTCGGGAGCTGCTGCGTCGAATGATGGTTTCCCCGGATTCACAACCGTTCAGACGACCCGTGGATCTGTTCGAGTATCCGGTAAAACAATCACCTACAGCCTTATAAGGCTATTAAAGCCAGAAAATGTAAAATAGGGGGTTTAGATTTGACAACACAAAAACACTTGTGTTGACTAATGACTGAAAAGGCATAGGCAGACTGCTTATAAATCCTATATTATCAACTACCAACCTCCAGAAAAGCAAAGAAAACAACAAAAAAGCAAAAAATGACAAGCACAGTAACAGCAAAATTACAAAAAAAAAACATTAACAGTTAATCAGTCGCATTTATAAGCTTCAAAAACAGCTTTACGAACCATTTTCTTAAAAAAACAACAAAAGAAAATGACCAGAATGTCCAGAATTTAACTCCTTTTTTAGCTTTTTGCAAACTCCTCTGAGATTAAAAAGCACCTCTGTATTGAGTTAACCCTTTAAGACCAACGGACTTTTTTAATAATCCATCTGTGAACCTCAATGGAGGTTTTATCATATGTGGCGTTTTCACTTCGCTGATTCGTGGGCTTCCAGGAAACGAGTTGACATTACCGTAATGACACTGTAAAGTCTCATCTTTCATAAACCCTTTGAATTCTGCAGATTGAGCAAATCCTCATGTAATTACGGTAATCCAAAGTGCGCAGGCTACACGCTGCTTCTTAAAGGGTTAAGCAGCGTTCTGGATTTTGAACGTCTCCGTCTTGTTTTTGCTCAGGACTACCGAGACATCATCGACACTCCCATGGATCTGGGCACGGTGTCGGAGGCCCTGGTGGTGGGAAATTACGAGAATCCGATGGAGTTCGCCAAAGACATCCGCCTCATTTTCAGCAACTCCAAAGCGTACACGCCCAACAAGAAATCCCAGGTGAAGCCGCAGACATGATAGGGGTGTTCGTAGCATCCAGGACTTATATGTCCTGTCTGGATTCCCTATTGAAGGTCTATTCCCATACTATAGATAGCTGCAACCTCTCTATTTCACATATTCAAGATCAGTGGGAAAAGGACTTTGGGGTTCAGCTGTCTGATGATGAATGGGATAAGGCTCTTACTATGATCCACTCTTCTTCCATATGTTGTAGACATGCTTTAATACAGTTTAAAGTGTTGCATAGATTACGGCTACTTCCTATCATATGTTCTGTTGCAGGGGGAACGGGATCTGTTCCCCCTGTTCATTTACAGAGGGTCATTGCCTTTTCCTCCTTATTAGCTAGACGCTTAATTTTATTCAAGTGGAAGGCAGCTGTTCCTCCATCTCATCACCACAGGATTAGGGACATTATGCAGAATCTTAAAATGGAATGGTTCCATCAGCAGATTCCACAAAAAGGGACCCTTTAATAACCGATGTGAACAATTTACCAGGCTTGGAACTGGAACTCTAAGAGACTATGTTTCAGAGTTAGGGCAAATATATTGAGGTTGTTTGTTTTATTCCCAGATCTACACCATGACCCTCAGCATGTCGGCGTTCTTTGAGAAACAGATCATCCCCATCATCTCAGACTTCAAGTCTGCCCTTCAGAACGAGCGGCGGACTCGCCAGCGGCTCAGCTACAGGAACAGGCTGCACAACGGAGGCAGCTCGCCGCCCATTAGTCCATCCCCCAGGTACAAGACGCATCCACACACCTGTCACTCAACGCTCTTATCAAATTATCTTTCCCAGTCCAGTGCAGCAGCTCCTGGATTTATCGTTAGCGTTAAACTCGAGGCCCGTTTCTCATTTTGCTTTTATCATTTTTAATCCTTAACAGTGGGGTTTATTGGTGTTTTCTCTTTCATTCATGGCTTGAAAAGTATTACAAAAGCTGCAATTATAATTCATTCCTCTTTTTTTCTCTTTTTTTACGTATAACCAGCCCAAAAGGGAAGCACAAGTCAGGGAAGGCGTCCAAGCCGAAAAAATCCCAGGCCTCAAAGAAGAATCGTTCTCAGAGATCATATCAAGGTACGAAAGCTCTGTTATCACCTAGACCCCACTCACATTTTATGATGCTAGTCTTATCTTTACATGAATTATCCGTCTATAAAAGCAAGGAGCATCTCTGTGTCCGTGGTTTGCATATTTCTCCGACTCAGCTCTGTGCATAGCATTGTGATAGATATTCACAACATTATTATTAGCATCAAAAGTTGCATATCACAGCTCTATCCTGCAGCAGCACTTGAGTTTCAGTGTAAAACTCCTCCTCATGTTGCTTCCCAGCGCTTTCCCATTGTCCCGTCTCTTCCTGCAGCGATCGAGCAGTAACCTCTCTCAAAAACCACATGCTAAGACGTTAGCGGTTTAGCTGCTACTTTATTCCTCATGCTAACATGGGTCTTACTCCAAGACGCGTTCACAGACCCTCAGGAAATCCCAGCGCTATCACCTAACAGAACAGAATCTGGGATTAAACTCATGGTTGTTGCACTATACAGGAAAAAGTACAAAGAAATTTTAATCTGACAATTTTAACATCTGAACTTTCAACATAATTTGCAGCCTTTTTGTTATAATAACTGTATTTTCATGTCTCTCCTTAACTCAGTGTAGGTCCATGTCATTTTTTTCTATTACGACTATGTAACAGATCAATACAGCCTCATTTAAACATGAAAAATCTACTTGAGCTTCCACTTTTCTACAGGAATACACACTTCCTACTGGTACTGCACTAGTATTGAACATATTGCATCACTTCTCAAAGGGTTTGGTTGAGGAAAAAGGGTCGAAGAATCTGCTATAAGATCAAATCCATGACTTTAAGCAACACAACAAATCTGTTTAACATCTCAAACAAATGCACAAAGTCATTCATGCTGAATAAATGCATGTTTTTCCTGCATAAATGCATGAAAAACTGTGAAAAGTCAAAATTGATCGGTCATTAACACTGTGTTGTTGCTTTAGCTCAACAAAGCAGCAGTGTAGCAGAGGAGGAAGACGTCCAGCCTTCTTCAAGTTCAGAGGAGAGCAGCAGCGAGAGCAGAAACCCGGAGCCGCCACGGGTGACCCGCAGCCAAGCCACGCCAGTGAAGAAGTCAGGTATTACAAACCATGTTCTAACTAAAATCTATTGGCGTCTTTCTTTAGGGTGGCAAAATTCCAGGAAGTTTTGAAGGTCGGCCCTGAACAGGGAACATAAATATAGCTGGGGAAATGTATTGTAGCATAATCTTGGCTAAAACAACCAGATTTAAAGGGATAATTCAACTTTTTTTAAAAATTCACCCATCGCCATAGCAACCGCTGCTTTAACTTGCTGTTTCCAGCTTTCTGCACTTTATATTTACCTTAAAAACAGTTCAATCAGTAAAGTTCTATTATCTTATAGCATTGTGAAGTAAGTTATGATAAAATTCTGTATAGTAATAATATATAATATGATAATATAATAAAACTGTCATGTGGTGTAACCCTAAAAACCTGGTACCAGATAGTTTAACTTCCTTAAGAAGGTTTTTAAAAATTAAATGCACATGAAATATCAAATGGTGTAACCTAAAAAGAATAATGAATTTAATATATAATCCCCCGAGGGCCAGAATTTTACCTTCACATAAAAATCTAATTTAATAATTACAAAACTGAAGGTGTTTTTAGCCTTTTATGAGTCAGACTCAATGATATTTTCTCTACCAGAGGATGATCACTGCCCTAGAATGTAGAACTTTAGACGTTTTTAGGGTTACACCACATGGGAGATTTGTCACTGACCCAAATAGTTAGGAAGTTAAGAGTATTTCCAAAATTCCCCATGGAAATTTACTGTAAATTCTCTTTCTTTCTGTTCATTGTGACGTTAATGAATTAATGTTAATGGCTTTTCTCTTTTATTGCATCAGGGCTCCAGCGAAACTCGCCTCTAAGCAACGGCTCCAGGCGGCGTCCCAGGTCCGACGACGACAAGGCGGCGTCGGGATCCAACAGCTCCTCGTCGGACTCCTCCTCCAACTCCTCGTCGTCCTCCTCCAACTCCTCCTCCTCCTCCTCATCGGACAGCGAGAACGGCTCCGACTCGGAGATGGAGAAGTACGTGGAGGGCGGAGACCACGACTACAGCAAAGCCCCCCGCCGGGCGCAGCCTGTAGTCGCTAAGGGTAAGACGGCAGCCTCAGGGAAACGGAAACATAAAGGAGGAAAAGATGATGCACAGAGACCTAAAAGAGCTAGAGTACAACTGCCGGTGAAGGAGGAGGAAGAGGAGGATGAAGAGGAGGAGGAGGAAGAGGAAGAAGAAGAAGAAGAGGAGGAAGAAGAAGAAGAATCCCAGCAGCAGCAGCAGCAACAACAGGTGGATGTCAGATCTGAAGAGGACGAGGCAGAAGATGAAGAAGAAGAGGAGGAGGAGGAGCCTGATGAGGAAGAGGAACCTGAGGAGGAAGAGGAGGAGGAGGAAGATGAGGAGAACTCTGAGGTGCAGCGACAGGCAGCAGCAGCCGCCGCCGCTAACAGCCTGCGAGGTAAATCCCGACGGGTCAACACCCGCAACCAGGGCCGCAGGACAGTCCTGTACCGGGACGAGTCCGAGGACGACGGACACGGCTCCAAGGAGGACCCGCTCAACCTGGGCCGGTCCCGCTCGGGTCGGGTCCGCCGCATGACTGAAAAAGCCCGGGTCAGCCACCTCATGGGCTGGAGCCACTGACACCCCCTCCCCCTCCACCCCCAGCCCCCCTTTTTATTAAAAAAAAAACCTCAATTAAATAAAAAAAAAACAGTTTAAACACGAGGAATACTGCAGGGATTTTTTTTTCATTTCTTTTTTTTTGTATAAGTGTGTATATAACATATATGAATATATATATATGATTTTGTTTTCTTCCTTTTTATGACTCTCAAATTGAAAGCTGGTGCTCATGACGTGTTGCCATGGCGATTTCCGCTCCATGGCCGACGGATTCTTCTTCAACCGGACTAACTCACCTCGGCCTTACTCCTCCTCCTCCTCCTCCTGTCACATCAACTACTAAACACTATTCCTCCTCCTCCTCTTACAGCGTTTTTTTTAACTCCTAGTCACTAAAACAGGATGCGGAGATGCCAAAAAACATTAAAAAACGGTGCTCACGTTTAATTTTCTTAATTTCGACACAGGAGTCAATTGGTGTTTCTTCACTACCACAGGCCTTAGTTTCCAGAATTCATTTTTCAGATTTATTTTTTTTTATTTTTCTGTTTCTGGGTGTAGTTTCTTTTTTGGGGGGGGGGAGAAGCAATACTGAAGGCTCTGAGTGAATGAATTAAATAGAATAAGCGTAAATGGTAAAAATCCAACTTGACCACCTTGGCCTGTGAATGTTAAATGTTTTCTCCTGCTTCCTTTTTTGATGGTGTGGGTTGTTAATTCTATTATTTAGTCAGGATTGGGTGATTTTTCTTTTCTTTTCTATCTTGGGTATAAAACAAGCCACTGCATCCTGTTTATATTTGTACAGTAGCTGTACTCATGGTTGCTTCCGTGACATTTTCTTGGGCAAAAATCAAAAATATTCCAAAAAGAAAATATTTATTTTTCCATTGTATTATACTGAAGTTACTTTAAACTGTTTCGTACATTGATCGCGACGCGGAAAAAGAAATATTTTGCACATTTATCTACTCCATGTGGCAGCTGAGACATAAAGATAATAGAGAACAAATAAAACAGGATGTAACTAGAAGCCTCCATCAACCTGTGGATAGTTTATTTTATGTTTTAGCTGAAGTCTTCATCTGTTTAACATGTTTTTTTTTGTTTTTTGGTCTAAAGCAAAGGTAGCAAACCATGGAACCCCCCTTTTTTTTGTTTTCTAACATTTTCCAGGGTGGATCGACTGCACAAATTGTGGCTTTTTCCATGATCATATTACAATCAGGTGTTTTTAGCGGGTGTCAGATTTTGTTTTCGGCCTAGTTTTGTAATGTGTCTGTGAAGTTTCCCCCCAGTCGACTCGCATTTATTGCACCGACACTGTTTACTTTAAAAAAAACTTGCTCAGTTGAAGGAAAATCGAGACATTTTTGAATTAAATCCGCAGTAGAATCCAGTCCGGAGACACCAGGGAAGCTGACTGTCCAATAATCATTTCAACGCTGGTTTTTACTTTTTTTTTCCTCTTTTCGGCTGAAGAGTTTGTTTTTTTTTTAGTTCTCTGAGATGAAACACATCAGCATTCGGGTGCTCTGAGCAGCAGCATTCACTGGTGTCTCAAACTATTCTGGTCAAGTGTGAGAAGGCTATGATTCATATTTTGAAATCTTATTTTCCTAAAGTAGATAGGCTCGTAGTCTCGCCTCTAAGCATCCGATTAGATGACAAGTAACGTTCTACTGTAGGTGGAATAAGCTTATGTGACTGTCTTTTATACACAACGTTTTGATTGTATCTGGATTTTTTTAATAAAATTGTGATTTCTCTTAAAAAAAACAGCTTCGTTCTTCATTTTAATCATTTAAATGCAGCTGATTTCTCTTTTTTCCCCCCAACGTGAGTCATCTTTAGTCTTTTATGACAGGTCGTTAACACGCAGGAGGGAAAAAAAAAAGGCAAAGATTGAGTTTCAGAATGCCGGGACTCTTCTCCTGGACCGTGATAGACGGTCGTAAAGCTCGCTGTTAGATTCGCAGCTGAATAACGTTAATGTGCTGAAAGCCGGGATGAGTCAGACCAGGAGGAAAGTGACGCACCGAGCTCAGCCACACCTAGAAACTGCAGAGATGCTGGAGGACAAAACACAAAAGGAGGCGGTAAAGGACACGTTGAAGGACCAAAAAGACGTATTTCTATTCTAACTGCTTATTTAGTTCTTAGAAGGTGGTGTATAAACACGTATATTTGCCAAATCCTTAGATAAATGTGGCTTTTTCCAAGCTGTGAGGACTTCTGCGTTGTTATAGATTAGTAATATTGAGACAAAATGACTTATTTTAGCAGCTTGAGACATTTAAAACTATGTCCAGATGAATTTTAGTTCTTAAAACCAGAGATATATCAACGTTTTAATTAAATATAGGATCGCTGAAGCAGTGGGACAGTGGGACTCTTAAACTAGACAATTAAATGAGTTTCCATTTAATTAATGAATTAAATGTGTATATATGTGCATTATTTCCCTTTTACACACAAATGCACCATTTATTTAATTTTTTTAATTTCCTATCATTTCATTTCAACAAGGTAATTCAGAATGCTTTACATAAAACTTTTAATTAATATATATTATTATTAAAAGCATCAATAAGCAATTAAAAAAGGTGGTTGAAAGGGGAAAATCTAAAATTTTAAATAAAAAAAAATATATTCAAATTAAATATATTATTTTATATATATATACATTTTTATATTTATTATTATAAATTAATGAAAAAAATTGAATTAATTAATTTATTATTTTTTAAAACTATCTCTGCATTTCCACCTCAATATATAAAATGGAAAATAATTTGAAATTAAATAAATTCATGTGCAAAGGGAAAATAAAAGATAAAATATTTGTTATTTTGTAATGAATTCATGTGCAAATGGGGAAATAATAGGAAATTATATATATATATATATATATATATATATATATATATATATATATATATATATATATATATATATTAATAGGAAATTAAATAAAGTAAATTACTTTTACCTCTGGTAGTTTCAGTCCTCTGTATATATTATACTACATTCTGTTGTGGAAGGAATTATAGTGAAAATAATATTATAGAGACCCCCTGACGGACCCCTGGGGGTCCCCGAACCCCACTACCAAGACTACCAAGAGAAGACTCCAGACAAAAAGTAAGTTGTGTTATATTTATTATCACGATAACACAACAAACTGACTAGATATAACAGGAAAACGTTGACTTCTTTACTGGTGGAACGGTTCCTCAAAGACACACAACAAACCCCAGATCTCAGTGTAGATACGGTCACTGTAAAGCTACGTACAACATAGTTTAGACGTCTTCAATACTTAGAGAATCACAAGCATGTCAGAAACACCGCCAACAACAGTTATGTGCATTTACATTGTGCTTCAGAGTCAGATCACATAGAACAACTTTGAGGTACTTGTAGTTTTCCTGTTTTTCGGAAACTCTTCCACTACAGTACATTTCCACTACAATACTTTCTATTCAGATGCAGATTCGACGCAATGGATAATATAACAAGCTTTTAAAACATACCACATAGAGGTTTCAACCCTTTTTTGTCTTATAAAAAGTCTGCAGTTGGGTCACATTTCACAAATCTATGAGTTTTTAACAGCACATAGAGATTTTTCCCTCTAAACTTCTCACATGGTTTCATATCAATAAATAATTCACCAAAAATCAATCAAAGATTATAGAAATATATCTTATAATATATAAGAGGGACCAAACCACTACTTTATTAATTTAAAGTACATTTTACTGCTAATACTTGAGTAGGATTTTTCATGCAGGTATTATTACATTGCTGTTTTGGTACTTTTAATAAAATAAAGGATCTGAATACTTCTTTCATCGCTGCCTGTGCTTGAAACGTCTTATTTTTACACGTATTTTTATACGTCTTTTTTTTCTTTTTTTTTTACAATACTGAGCACGTTGCTATGCATACACAATGAACAAACACAGGGACACGGTGCAATAGCTGCTTGCTGCATTCTACTGCTTGAATCACTTAATTGTGCAGTAACAGTTTTGCACACGAAGGCAGAACTTACATCCACTACAACAAACGACCATGTAATAACACAGAAAATCTGTTGGAGATGGAAAAAACGGCCGTTTTGAACGGAACATCTACTATAAAAACTAGAACCCATCATGCTTTCTGCGTTTTCCAGCTGTTCACTTGATATTTGTGAACATATTTTCTCCAAAATTAAAAAAAAAGGCAGCCAAAGCTGTCTTCGTAATTGCCGTTCAGAGGCAGATCTTTGTTATGCTGATGAGGAGGAAGATAATTAACCAACTGCAGGATGAATTCATAAAGATGTGGGCACAATTCCAAGTAAAATGTCAAAAAGATTACGACGCAAAAGCACAATTAAACACACCCTAAGACCATAACACCTGCCACTGATTGTAAATCTGGATTTCTGTTCAATACTTTAAGGGAGTGTTGCAAAATTATTAGGGGGTTGATGGAATTGTACGATTTATTTTAGTTGAAGGTAGTGCCACCTGACTATTATTTATTAAATATTTTATTTTTAATGTAGTTAATAGTGTTTGTGCCTGTGGTTTATAAAGGTGTCATGTACCAGGGTGTCATTCAAATATTCCATTTAGATATGAAATGCGGTTTGCATGTTGTATTAATTTAGCGCAATTTTATATTACTGTGAAATATTGTGGGGAATGTGTTTTTTTTTTCTTCAAATCAAGAGCAGGGTTCACAGCAAACATTAATTGCTCTTTTGATTTTTTTTTTAAAAGTGGAATATAAAGTAATTTGCATACAGTCCCTAATTTAACTCAACATCAAATCTTTTGAAATCAGGTTTATGGGTTTCCATTAAACTATGAAATTGGTGTTTGCTTGTTGCACCAATTTAGCGCAATTGTATATTAATGTGAAATGTGGATTATAAAGTTCACCTCTCCAATAATTTGCATACAATCCCTAATTGATCTCTTGTTTATACCATTGAAATCAGGTGTTTAAGTTAAAAGGTTCCATTAAGATATGAAATTCAAGACAAAATTCAAAGCCTCCCAAATAATTTGCATACAATCCCTAATTGAACGTCAGCTCTCTTGTTCATACGTTGAAATCAGGTGTTTATATTACACAAACACGGAACTTACAACATCACCACAGCTGATTTTGAGAACGAATGCCCTCAGTAAATGGTGCCATACGTCTATAAAGTGAGTATAACCACATGCTGAAATTTAATCCACAGAGATTGATGATTCACAAAAAAACGATACACCCCTCAGATACATTAAGGACTTATAATAATTACACAAACTTTAACCAAATCAAAATGTTTGCTGCCATAGATTATGATGGTATATATTAGACGAGTTTTTCTTCTAGCCATAGAGAATTATCAGCTTATCTTCGACGGCTGGAGCTGCAACAGACAGGAATAATTTTTCTCCAAAAAACGTGCTCTTAGCGAGTCATCATCTCATGCTTTGCCTCCGGTCCGTTCCTCTTTTTTCCGCTTTCTGGCCTTTTAGCGGGGAGGGATTTCAAAGCGTCAAACAACACTGCACCCGGCGGTTGCCTGTTGTCGTTAAAACTTCCATCCGTGCATCTGCATGCACCTGAAAGTGGCCTGGACGCCTCCTAGTGGTGGGCGGCGGTTTCACGGCGGCTACACCAGGCCAGTCTGCATGTGGACCTGGAGTGGGTACGGGTGGTAGACCAGCGGGCCCGGCTGGGCCTGGGTGATGAAGTAGCTGCTGTACATGGGCGGCTCCGCCATGTACGGCGCCGGCTGGTAGAAGCAGGTGACGTTGGCCGTGTTGGGGATGGCGTTCTGCTCGCCCAGCACCCGCAGCGCCAGCACCGTGATCATGTTGAGCGTCTGCCGCCGCTCGTGGCCCATCAGGCACACCGTGCTCTCGTCGATGACGCGCCGCAGCGTCATCAGGTAGTCGTACTTGCCCGCCTCCTCGCTGCCGACGAAGTGACCCTGCAGGTACGCCTCGATCTTGCGCTGCTGCTCGCCCACGTCTGGGAAGTCGATGAAGAAGCGCGAGCACATGTAGCGCTCCAGGGACTTGATCTCCGTCTCGCTGGCTGGACGGAAGTTCCTCACCAGGAGGTCGCTGTACTTCAGCAGGCCCCCGCCACGGATCTCCTCCGGGTTGTGGGTGGCGATGAGGCGGCGGCGGAGGTGGTCCATCGCCTGGTTGAAGTCTCCGAACATGCACTCGGCCTCCACGGCAATAGTGGACTCCCACGAGCTCGATAAGCTGGTGTGGACAATCTCCGGAAGATCTCGTTTTTGCTCATCGACCTGAGGCCTTGTGGATGCGTGGCCTGGAATCTCTGGAAAATCGGGAGGCTTCTTCGAGTGTTTCGGCTTAACAGTTTGTTCTGCCGTTTCAATTTCACCCTGAGGTGGACTGGTTGGACTATCTATGCTCTCAAAGGTCTTTTCTACGTTTGCAAGATTGACTTGCGAGTCGTCCAGTGAGGGAGGTTTCGGCTGAAGCGGTTTGGGTATCTCTATTGGCGGAAACAGCTGCGTTGTGAGATCCGACAGATCGGTCAGCAAAGACCATTTCTCAGGGAGTGGCTGTGGTTTACTGAGCATCTTCCGAGACATTTTTCTTTGCAGTTTGGGTAAAGGGCAATAGTCTGGAACGATGTCCTGGGATGTGCTGCAGGTTTTCTTTGCTGGGGGAGGAAAGGAGAACTCGAGGTGTGAATCCTTTAGGTTTGCAGTAGTTTCAGTCCTGCAGATTTCAGCATCGACTTTTAGCGTCATTTCATCACAATGGACTAGTTCCTGTTGAGCTGACTTTTCCGAAAGCTCCGTGGATGCTGTCTGGGAAGTTTGTGAATCAGAAAGCTTCTCCTCTTTGCTCGGAAGCTTTAAACATGCGTGCGTTATCAGGGGATTCCTGGCGTCTGAAAATAAAGCTTTTGGGGACGAAACTAAAGGATAATCACTGTGAAACTGTCCTTTTGCTTCAGTGTTTTCTTCACACAGCTCAAAAACAATATCTTCCTCTGAATGGACATCTTCTATGCAATCCACATCCCCTTCCTCCTGCCCGGATGTTAGCTTTGAGCCAATTCCCTCAGATTCCAGCTCTTGCTGAGCGTCGAGTTTCCCATCTTGACGCTCAACCTCTGCGTGTGGAAGATCTTTCTCAAGCCTGGTATCTGCCTCGTCCTGAGACGCTTTTTCCCCACTGGCCGTCATTGTTGAGTCTTTTTTGTTGCCTCCTTCTTCAACCCGAGGAACAACCGATTGCTCTTGCGCTTCATTTTCACCCTCGTTGCGTTTCTGTGATAAATTCTGAGCGTTCAACGCCAACTTTCCCCCTTGTCTCCTCTCGGTCTCCCAGTAGGACTCCAGCATGCGGTCCAGTATGATCTGGAAGGAGTCCACGCTGAACTCGAACTGTCTTCGGAGGGCGCTGACGAACCGGAGCGCCACGGTTTTGGCCCTGTTGTTGGACAGCGAAATGAGGCTCCACCTGTCGTGCTCATTGAAGACTTTCACCATCTTCTGCACGTAGGCCTCCTTCATCGTCAGGCAGGTGATTTTCCGGCGGTTGACGCCACAAGGAAGGAGGTCTCTGAGGCTGCCCAGCACCACCTCCTTTATCACCTGGAAGTCCTCCTGCCTGGGCAGCTCCACTCCGAAAATGATGTCCAGGTCCCTGTAGCCCAGGCCGTTGTCCCTCACCAGGACGTGGCTGGCGGTCGCCCCGTTGAGGCGGACATCTTTGACCTGGATGTCTCTCTCCGCCAGACGGTCCTTCACCACCCGGATGATGTCTTTCGCTCTCACCTGCAGCGTAGGGAAGTTCCCTCGTCCGTGGATGGGGATCACCTCAGTCAGGACCTTGTCCAGAGCCTGGACCTGCTCGAAGGTCAAGTTGTGGAACCTCTTCTCCGTTTGAAGCTCCATCGTTCTCACCTGCGTGAAAGAATGGAGCACTACAAGAGATTAGAAGACGAAAAAAACAGCTGTATGTCTTTTTTAGAGCGGATGCCTCTGCAAGTTGTCACACAAATATCTGTAATAGCAGATTCAGTCACCTGCCCTGAGGCTGCAGAAACAGGTCACTACTATTCAGAACCAAGCGCATATCCAGCTTTATGCTGATTTCTTAATCCTTAAATCCAGCTGGAAACATTATAGACGCTTTGTTTAACCACAGGAAACATGTTTAAGGTGATTTATCTATTTAAATCTGCATATTACAGAGATTCAAAATATTTTTTTATCTGTTTTAAGTTGCATTAAGTACATTTTCTGCTCTGTTTGTCATCTGTCTGGTTACATACTGCACTGATAGTGTTAGTTTATAATGTTAAAATTAAGTCTTTATCATTTATTTAAAAGACTTTTACTCAACTACATTTATCTGACAGCTTTAGGTCAGTATTTTATATGCAAACATTATAACCTTACAATAGATTTGCCTTGACAATGCATTTAACTGCATGTCTATTACAATTTTAATTATATATATACTGTATGTGAGGGTCAATTTCCATAATGAATACTACTAATTTTGATATTTGAACTACATTTTGCTGCCAAAACACCTGTAATTAAGTTAGTAAGTATTAAGTAAGCCTAAACCTTTTCATTGTAGTACTTGTTACTAATAAAAGGAACTAATGAATGTCTCAAATGCACAAATGCAGTCAAATAATTATCTATAATACTGATTTTTTAGCCTTGTTTCTATCAGAATCCAATATGTGCTTCATTTGAAACACAGGAAACATTTTTAAAATGTTCTTTCCTATTTTTAGATGCATTTTCTGCTTGTTTAAAAGGCAGTGATGGAAATAAACGCAGCATATTTACTCTGATACTGTACTTAAACTGGAATATTTTCATTTGATGCTGTTATATACTTCATTATATTTATCTGACAGCTTTAAGATACTTTTCAGATCAGTATTTTATATGTAAAACACATGATCAATTCATAAAATTTATTATATATATATATATATTATTTAACATTATAACATTAGTCATATCAATTTCCACTATATATACTGTGTGTGCTGTTTAATATAATACTAAATAAGGCCGTTTTGCATAATTAGTACTTTTAATTTTGATTTTGCAGCTAAAACACCTGTAATTCAGTCAGTAAGTGTAAGTCAGCCTAATGTAAAGATCAGTTATTTATATGTAAAACACACGATCAGTTCATAAAACAAACATTTTCCACTTCATTTGTGTAACAAACATTATAATTTAACATTAGATTAACCTTGAAAACGTTAAAATGTTGATTATATGTACATTTTTAATTTTACATTACAATTTTACATAACGAGTACTTTTCCTTTTGATACTTTAAGTACATTTTGCTGCTAAAACACTAGTAATTATGCTAGTCAGTATTAATTAAGCTTATTTTTTTTAACATTTAATGGAATATTTTTCATTGTGGTCTTGCTAGTTTTACTTAAGTAAAGGATCTAAAAGGCTTAGCTGTTTTCTTCTCTTTGTGAAAGCCTCAAATGCACAAATTCAGTCAAATAATTATGTATAACAGATATTTTTTACCCTTGTTTCTATCAGAATAAACACAGTGACTGCTTTGATTTAATATTAAGAATAACGTGCATATAATGATGTGTTGAACTGCCACCAGGAGGCAGCAGCATCACAGTTTATGTCACTATCAGCTGAGTGGGATTCATACAGTAATTGCAGTAATTGCATAATAAATACTCCGGCATGAACCACTGAGGATGCACTGCAGCTAATTTAATTTTCCCACCATGAACTTCCTTTTAAACTTGCATGAGGAAACACACATTGATTTGCAGTGGGCAGATAAAAACGTCACATTTACATGAGATTTTTACTGAATCTATGCAGAGAATTATATTTATAAGGCATCAATGAGGCGTGGGGGAATGTTCCCATTTTACATTGCAGTAATATTCATTTAGCTGAATGAATATCATTAAAATTAATCCATGATCATACAGGTGACTCACTCATATCAGCCATTCACTGCTTCTACGGGACTCATCTGCTTTTATTGCTCGTGTATTTGTAAGCTTTCTTCCTCTGGACTATTGAATCTAATCGTATTTATGCTGCTGTGACTTACACTAGACTCTCTAATGTGCCTAATAAACAGATTGCTCTTAATGGATCATGTGTTTCCTGCTGTTAAAACATTGTATTTGTGAGAAAACTAAGGAAAAAAAAGGTACGTCATCATTAACGTTTGCTGACTCACTCTCCACAGGCAGATCTCGGATTTTCAGATACTTTTATGACAATTTTAGGGATAAATATAAAAAAAGTGGAGGATCCTCTGGGTGTTTTTGCTCCATAAACCACAATAAAAAGTATATTAGACTTCTTATGAAGCCTCATGGCCTCCTCGGGCATTTCTGTGCATTTTTGTCAACTTTTTTTGTTGATTTTTTTATTATTTTGGATGTTTTTTTTTGCAGAAACGCTTCAATTTCAAAGATTTTTTATATTATTCAACCATTTTCAGGATTCTAACCCTTTAAATGACACTTTTTATGGACAGTATTTAAAGAAACCATGAGGGTTAAGTTCTCTTTACTATCTACTTTTAGTTTTTTTATTTGTTTGCAGTATATAGAACCATTTTTATGGAGGACTGCCATGATTAAGAATAAATTAATTACTTTATTTAATAAGGTAATATTTATTTCCTATTATTTATGTATTATTATCCCTTTGCACATGATTTCATTTAATTTCAAATTATGATATACTGATTATAATCCATAATGAGGTGAAAATGAATGGAGGGAAACAAATACATAAATAAATGAATAAAAATAAATATTAATAAATAAAAAGGAAAATCCATAATACATGATTATCTTTATTTTATGAATTAATAAAATTAAAAATAATGTAAATATGGACATTTAGTGGTATATTTATATGTTCTGAGTCATTTATTTATTTATTTTTGATTAGTTTCTGTTCCAAAACATTTTAAAGCATGAAATTTATCATATGCATTTAATTTTTTGTGACTTTAACATTATAAAATGTTTGAGAACCACTGATTTATACCATCCACTATAATCTTTAAAACAATATTAATATTATTCGAATTAAATTTTTAATATACATCAATTTTTTGTTATGAATGTAGTTGTATCTGCTTGTAATTAATTGAATTAAATGCAACTAGAAAATAGAAATCACTTTGAAAAATTAATGGAGGAAAACAAATACATAAATTAATTAATTAATTAAGAATAAATAAAAATATAATAAATATAATATAATAAAAATAATAATAAATACAATGGAAAATCCATAATATATGAATATATTTATTTTATAAATGTGTTAAATGAAAAATTAATTACATTTAGTTGCATTTAATTTTGTGACTTTAAGTCTAATTTAATTTTTAATAGAATTTTAAAAAATCATAATATTATTTGTGCATTTTTGTTGTAACTGCTAACAAATATATATGATGCATTTAATTAATTTAATTAAATCTTCTTATATCTTGATGTGAAAATTAATGGAGGAAAACAAATACATAAATAAATAAATATATTTTTAAAAAAGTAATAAATAAAATAGAAAATCCATAATATATGATTATATTTATTTTATAAATTAATTAAATGAAAAATTAATTAAATATGGACATTTAGTTGCATATTTATATATGTTCTGAGTCATTTATTTATTTATTTTTTGATTATGGCAGTTTGGCTTATGATATGCATTTAATTTTTGTGACTTTAACATAGTCTAATTTAATTTTTTATATAATTTGGAAAAAAATAATCATATTATTTGTGCATTTTTGTTGTATCTGCTAACAAATGCATTTAATTAATTCTATTAAATGCAACTAGAGAATATAAATCACTTCGATCTCATTGCAACCCTCTTGATTTTGTGCTAATTTTGCAGCTTCTGTGCACAGCCCACCTCCTGCAGCCTGCTGTGTGGACGCTGATCAGTGACTCACATGGCCCACAGCAGCCTCTAGTGAATCTCTGGGGTAACATCAGCTCGGTCCTGCAGCAGGACTCCGCTTCTGCCACTTGGCTTCTTTATAGATAAGACCTATATGAGTCATACAGCCGCTGAATGAAACGCTTCATTTCCCTGTGCGTAAAAAAAAAAAAAAAAAAAAAAAACGACACAAAATGCACCACGCACGGCGCTGTCCGGGGTTGTTATGATAATAATGTTATTAATAATAATCATAATAATGTTATTAATAGTAATAAAGACTGAAGCAGCACGCGTGGTGGATGCATTTGACGGATATAGCCTAGTGCAGCCTATATAATTCAACCTATAGCCAGTCGTGATCTGGAGTGAAGAGTGAAGGACGTTTTCTAAACACTGCTATGACTAATAATATTTCTGCACAGGACACTTTATTTGTGCTTTTTAAAAAAATATATGTTTACAAGCCGCTGAACTTAAGATGTTGCCAGTGCATCAACTAACAAATCAATTAGTTCAAATAGAGCCCACAGCTTTATTTTATGGTGCAAATTCTATATATTCGCTGCAGGGAACACAAGCGCACAAGTTAAATAAAAAAGCGGAGTATTTTGGGGTTGAAACTGTAACGTTGACTGCATTTATTTGGCAGTAAGAGACATATTAATTTTATTTTAAACTCACCTGTTTTTTGTGTTCAGATTAGAAAAATGAATTTGAGCAGCAGCACAAGAAAAAGAAAAAAATGAACAGTGAGATATCCAACAGGTTTATCCGACCCTCTTTGAATAGGTTGATGCTGAAGTTAACACGCACAGTTTCCTCTCAGCGCAGGAGCTCTGTTTCCATGGCAATCAGGCGTCACGAAATATGCCGTAAATCACGACGCTTGTCTCCCTCTTTTATCACATGCCGAGTGAGTCAAGTTGCGGTGTTTTTGCCTCGTTCGAGCGCATTTCTTTCTCCTTTTTTTACAGTTTAGCAAAAAAAAAAAAGTTTTGACTTTTATTGGCGGAGCAACACACGCACCGACGCGTCAGGCTGCAGGAGCCACCGCACTGTTGCGGGGTGAAACATCACAGCAGACGGGGAGTGAGTCATCCTCTCTCCCCGCCGCGCTCCACGCTGTAAATCTAATCATCAGCCGCGTTCGTCGCCCACTACATCCCCCCGTTAACAAATAAATGTATCTGCCTACACACTCTGAGGATTATATAACAAAAATCGGACACTTAAAGTAAAAAAAAAACAGTAAAACTGTCCTATTTTAACGTTCGGGGAGCATAGATATATAGCAGTAGATGCCGCTTTCCCAGCTGATTTCCGTTGGAACGATATGTCAATGCGGCGGCCATCTTGTGTCGGGCTACCCGCGCCTAGTCAGTAGTTAATCAACGATAAAACTTACTGGATTTCGTTATGCGTACATGAGAATATCATTACGTGTGTTAATGGGATATAAATAAAGTTTAAACAAATAAAAAAGTGAATTAAAAGGGGAAAAAAATGCTTAAAAACAAAAGAACAAAGTTACAGTGGAGTGAAAAACTTTGAAAGGCACATTTCAACATCAAGGCAATTCAAAGTTCTTTACATAAAACATTAAAAGCATCAAGATACAATTTAAAAACAGTTGATTAAAAAGGGAATTAAATAAAAATAAAAGGAAATTTAAAAAATAATTAAAATTAATTACATTTAAATACGATTAAAAATAGAAAAATGAAATTTAAACCAAAAATAATTTAAAAAAACGATGAGGACAATCAGAAATTAAAACTCAAATTAAATAAAATTGAAAATAAAAATAAAAACAATTGATTAAAATGTTTAGAATTAAAATGTACATGTATATTTTCTATAAAACAGTCTTGTAAAGTCTTTATTTCATCATAGTTTTGCTGTTTCTTTCATATGTTCACATAAACGTTACACTTAGTTACCCACCGACACAAGATGGCTACCGTTCTGACGCGGCTTTATGAATATATATCTATGTTCAAGGAGGAGTAACGGCTCCCTCGTGACGTCGAATGGAATACCTTCCCCACGTGACGCTGACGTCATTCATATTTTGGTAAGACATCAGGAAGTGCGGAAGAAGGCGACGGGACCGAAACCCAAACAACCAAAAGGACCCGAAGTTTTTATCGACAAATTTGCTTTTTTCGAACTACTTTTTCCGCCTTCTGCAAAGCGAGGATTTTCACCTTTGACCTTTAGAATTCACCGAGAGCCGCCTCAAAATGCCAGCCATGGAAAGTATCCTTTAAAATGAAGACGGAGAGAACCAGCGTTTGTGGTTCGGATTATTAATAAATAAAACAGCTCGTGGTTGAGTTTAGACGCAGCGCAGATAACTGGTTGGATCAGGTTAAGTGAGTAAACAGGTCTGAGTTATTGGGGCTACGGAGAAGTATCGCTTACGGTAACGGGAAACGCGTTTAAAGCGACATCAAAATCGTCAGATTTCGACACAACCGAGCGTGACATGATCCTTAAAGCTGTAAACTGTTGAGATTAATGTCCACAGACGTCAGGAGACGTCGACAAATGCGTCACGATATGAACAAAGACACGTGCAGCTAGCGAACATTTAACGTTTTATTATTAGTTCATTGCGGGCGAAATGGGCTCGAGGCCTCAAAAACTGGGCGAATGTAAATTATAATCAAGATGTTAGTCGAAACAATAAAGTAACTGTGTGTGTGTGTGTGTGTGTGTGTGTGTGTGTGTGTGTTGTACAGTCAGAGTAAATGCATTTATTTAAATAAGCTAGCAAATGCTGAGGTCAAACCTGTTAGGTGAGAATTTGAGTTGAGTGAATTGTTTCCTCCCAGTACTAAATCAGAAACCTCTACTATATATATATATATATATATATATATATATATATATATATATATATATATATATATATATAAATGGTGACACATTTAAATCTGAAGAACAAAAAATGCCTATCTATCTATCTATCTAATATTGTGTTTTATTATAGATAAAAATACTTTATTTAAAACTTAAAACAAGACCCAAATTCTTATTTCAAAAAATATAATAATTATTAATAATAACATCACAGAAGTGTCAGAATCAATTTATGTTGAGAGCAAATAAAATCATTGTGTTTTACTACAAATAAAAATACTTTATTTCAGATACTAGAATACTAGAATATATAGTACTGAATCATTGCATATATATATATATATATATATATATATATATATATACACATACACACACACACACACACACACACACACAATATGATGTAGAACAATTTAGTTTTTCAGATTTAAGACTCCCCAATCATGACAAGATTTCACTCTTAGCAGAAACAGTAAATCTGCAGTAATCGCAGCGGTCTTCCAACATTTCCTATATTTTATTTTATTTTATTTCATCCTTAACCTCACATCCCAGAACATCTCTTCAATTTGAAGTTTGCTGCCAAAGAACTCCAAAGAAACGCCAAGAAATGCGACAAAGAGGAAAAAATAGAGAAGAATAAAGTAAAAAAAGTAAGAAAACACCCACCTGGTTGAAATCCGACTGTCAGTTTCTGGGTTTTTGTGTGTTTTTTAATTAGTCTCTGCCGCCTCTAGGCCGTCCAGAAGGGCAACATGGAGGTGGCGAGGATCCACGCCGAGAACGCCATCAGACAGAAGAACCAGTCGGTGAACTTCCTGCGGATGAGCGCTCGGGTGGATGCGGTGGCAGCGAGGGTCCAGACTGCAGTTACGATGAATCAGGTACTCGGAACACTGCGTCACCGCATGACTCATTGTCACTGGTCCTTCACAACAATTCATTTCAGCTCCACCGTCTGATATTCCACAGGTCACAAAATCTATGGCTGGAGTGGTGAAAGGCATGGACTCTGTTCTGAAGTCTATGAATCTGGAGAAGGTAGACTTACTTTACATGCTCATTGTAGTTCTGTTGCTATTTTATATTATTTTTCTGCAAAAATAACATAATTATCTTGACATTTGGTGAAGCAGGGCAAATTTATCTGTATAGAACAAGGTAATTTAAAGTGTATTATATAAAACATTAAAAGTATCAAGATCAGTTGATTAAAAGGGGAATTTAAAGTGAAAAATAATAAATAATTATTAATAAAATAATAAAAAATTAAATACAAATATAATTTACAAACAGTTTATTAAAAAGGGGAATTTAAAGTGAAAAATAATAAATAATTATTAATACAAAATAATACAAAATTAAAAACAAATATAATTAAAAAACAGTTGATTGAAAGGGGAATCTAAAAATAAGAAGAAATTAAAAAAATATTTATAGGATTAAAAATAATTAAAAAATTAAAAACAAATATAATTAAAAACAGTTGATTAAAAGGGGAATAATAGTTAAATATTTAATAATATTAAATAAAATAAAATATAAAAAATAATAAAAAATATATACAATTTAAAATCAGTTAATTAAAAAGGGGAAATATAATTATATATAATATTAAATATTGTTACAATAAAAATGATTCGAAATTAAAATCTAATAAATAAAATTAAAGAGGAAAAAAAAGAAATTTTAAAAACAAAAACCAAGCAAGATATAATTTAAAAATGGGTAATTTAACAGGGAAAATAAAAGATTTATATGTAAAATAAGAACAATCAGCAATTAAACTTAATCATAATTAAATATAATTAAAAGCAAAAACAATAAAAACAAGCAAGATATAATTTAATAGTTGATTTAAAAGGGAAAATCACAAATAAATTAATAACAATCATAAATGAACATTTAATTAAAATGAAATAAGATTAAAAATCAAAGAAATTAAAAGCAAAAACAAGCAAGATATGGTTTAAAATAGTTGAATAACATGGGAAAAATGTTAAATTTAAAATAAGAACAATAAGACATTTAAATTGAATTAAATTAAAATATTAATGAAAATTAAAAAAATAAATTAAAAACAAAAATCAAGCAAGATTAATTTAAAAACAGTGGATTAAAATGGGAAATCACAAATAAATTAATAACAATCATAAATTAACATTTAATTAAAATGAAATAAGATTAAAAATCAATGAAATTAAGCAAAAACAAGCAAAACAGTTGAATAAAATGTGACAAATTTTAAATAATTAAATATTAATAATAATATTAATTAAATATTATTAAAATAAAAAATAAAAAACAAAAATCAAGCAAGATAAAATTATAAACAGTTGATTAAAAGAGTCAAAATTTAAAATAAGAACAATCAGAAATTAAAACTTAAATTAAAGACAGAAATCAAGCAAGATATAATTTAAAAACAGTTGATTTAAAAGGGAAAATCACAAATTTAAAGTTATAACAATCAGAAATTAAAATGAAATATTATTAAAAAGAAAAAAATTAAATTAAAAATGAAAATCAAGCAAGATTAATTAATTAAAATAATTTTAAAAAGAACAATCAGAAATTAAAACTTAAGATTAACAATTGAAAAAAAATTAAAACAAAAAAAAATATAATTTAAAAAGAGTTGATTAAAATGGTAAAAAAATAAAAACTAGAACAACGTTAAAGTGCAGTGAGAAATAATTAATATTTTTCTAACTTTTAAAACATTTTCCAATCTCTATTTTTTCAGATTTCGTCTCTCATGGACAAATTCGAGCACCAGTTTGAGACCTTGGATGTGCAGACGGCTCAGATGGAAGACACCATGAGCAGCACAACAACACTCACAACACCACAGGTACATCATTACCCGCTGGGATATTTACTATTCTATAACAGCATTTCCTAAAATCAAACATTTCTTGTAAATCTGATGTGTTTTCCAGAACCAAGTGGAGTCTCTGCTGCATGAAATGGCCGACGAAGCAGGGTGACGTTTGACTTTTTGATCCAAAGAGCCTTGTGAAACGAGGAAAACTCATATAATTTAATAGAGATTAAATGGAGGGATGTTTTCTACAGTGTTTTATAAGAAAAGCTGTTTATTTTAATGTGAAATGTGCTTTGTGTTTAGGTTGGACCTGAACATGGAGCTCCCTCAGGGTCAGACCGGATCAGTCGGAACCAGCGTGGCCTCAGCAGAACAGGTACTAAACATATTAAATATTAAATATTTAACTATTTAATTAACAGCCGCAGTCATTTCTGCATGATTTTGGGGATTCAAGGCATTCAAAAAGGCCTTGATGTTGCATATTTATTAACATGCATGGAATTTATTTAACATTAAAGAATAAAGTGACTTTAGGACAATTTCTGGACATTCTAGTGTGACTTTAAACCTGAATTAAACTGCCTTTTTATTTATATTAAACTCTAAACTGACATTAACCTGCAGTTAAATTAAACTAATATCAGCTCCTTTTTCAGCACTTTTCCAGGTTTAAT
This sequence comes from Lepturacanthus savala, assembly GCA_030544235.1. NCBI lineage: Eukaryota > Metazoa > Chordata > Actinopteri > Scombriformes > Trichiuridae > Lepturacanthus > Lepturacanthus savala. The sequence continues at coordinate 4,613,627 of CM060479.1, read as the reverse complement.
TTCCTGTTTTTTATTGAACGTAACTCATCTCTAACGTCCAGTTTTGACGACTTTTTTAAACCTGAGATGTGGTGAATTTTCAGTGAAGTTTAATGGACTTAAATTCCTTTATTTCTTTATATTTAGCTGCATATTTATTGTCTGACTAAGTGTTGGAACCAGCCTATGGCTATAATCTGGCATATTCCATATAAATGTTCCCTTTTTCCATAAAGAATTTAAAATTGAAAGTTACAGAAAGAAGTGGGCTGGCCAGGAATTAATAGCTGGCTTTATAGTTAAACTATAACTTGTGGAATTTAGATTAAATTATGATAAACTGTAGAACCTAAAGCTTTTATCACTCACCAGTAGAAATTGATTCTAGAATCAAGCTCAGAGGTTTTATCATTACAGCTTAAATTAAAAGATCTTAAATTATTAATCCTTCTTGTTAAGACGAGTAGTGAGAACCAATATATACATGCAGCATATTAAAATGTCGACAAGAAACTCAGCTACAAATCTATATCAGACAATATTAGCTTCACAAAACATCATTTCAATCCCAAGCGATGATGTGAATATATAGCGAAAACATAAATGTGTACTACACATGTACTAAAACATCTCTATAATTGATCTGATGTTCTGTGCAATTACTTATAAGACTTTAATTTACTGCTCCATAGGTGAATTTGGCTATTAATACGTGATTTTTAACCTAAATAGATGAGTTTTTTGGGGGGCGGAGCTAATTTTTTGCTTTAAACCCGTTAAACTCCAGGTTTCCCCTGTGGGGGGTACACTAATCATGTACAAATATAGTCAAGCTATACATCAAATTAAACAGGAGAAACTCCACTACAAGCACATATAAGTCATATTTACACACACCAAACACAACTCCAACACCAAGCTAATTAATTAACAAATATGAAAATCGGTATACGATCATAAAGCCAACCCACTCGTCACATTTTGGTGGCTAGCGCTCTGATACTTCATGTTACACAAACAAATGACATCTCATATGAAAGCTGAGACTGTGACGAGTCCAACGGTACCATCAGTGTAGCTTTATGACAAAAACTCAGTAAACTAGCAGCCAAAAAACACTACAGTAAAAAGTCGCTTGTTTGAAGCGACGAACAAAAAATGTGTTTTTTTTGTTGATGTTTTGGGATGAAAATGTTTATTTGAGATCAATAAATGGTCGTTTAGTGTCGACCAACATCTGTGTTTTTTTCCAGACATACCCTACTGACTATCTCACAGGTGTTAGCTTTATTTTAAACCCAAGATCATTCAGAAAACCCCTGTAGTTGTAGAGATATACTACATTAAGTCTGGACATGATATACAACTTATTTGCAGGATGCTTCATCTTTATCACTAATGTCTTTGCTCTTTGCAGGACGAACTTTCTCAAAGACTCGCCAAGCTCAGAGATCAGATGTAAAGGACGCCTGCACCGGCTGCACACTACCTGAATATTACTCCAAAAAAACCCTATTTGCATCATGTTTTTCTCCTCTTTACATCACGTGTCTCTGTCGAGGAGCTACTGTATCGTCTTTCTTTTCCTAGATAACGGCCACTGAACTGTGTTTATAACAACCTATAATTAGTCTTTGGATACCTTTCTATAAACTAACGGAAATGCTGGTTACGGAAGAATTGACGTACTTAAATATACATATTCAATTTAAAAGATGACACTTTTATTTGCTCTATATGTATAATTAAGACCTCATTAGAAAAAATGAGCGTGGCTGTTATTTTCGTGTATATATATTGGCCATTCTTATATAAAAAAAGAGTCTGGGATGGTGAAGTTGAGGGTTTTTTTTGTTTCTATGTGCATGATTGCAGCAAAAATATATTCATTTTCTCTTCTTGGTAGTAGAATGTGAAGAAAACACACAAACCTTTACTGGTGAATTGACTTATTGTGTTTGCTGTAATTTAATTCTGATGGATATTTAATGAAGATGTTGGATATGAAGCCTGTGAGTTGGGCTCGTCCTCTTCAGCATATTCACTAATCATTTGGGAAAGGGTTACAGTTTGGATATTGCATACAGCAAATAAACAATAAAATTTTATAATACTTTTACCTCATTGCTTTTTTTTTAATAAGTCCTGTAGTTGTAGTTTAGTGTTTAAAAACCACTATTTATGTCTGATAATGTCATTAACAGTGATTTTCTCATCTGCCCTGCAACTCTGTCCTCTCTGTTATTACTGTGTCCCTCTTAGCAAACTTAATTGCTTGGTTCAAACCATTTTTCCAATTATCTGCTCCGTTGCATGCAGATGATATCAGATAATATCAGAGCTAATCCATCACAGTGGGCCCGAAACATTATGTGCAAGAAAAACACACGTCTTGCTGCTCTTCAAGAGAGAATGGAGTAAAGTGCTGCACAGAGGAAATACAGGGTGTGTAGAAGATAATTTACAATTTGTAGAGAATTTACTGTCACTATTTGGTAGATAAATATTCTATTCTAAAAGTTAGTATAGAAATTAAAATAAAAAATAAATAAAATTAAATACAAATATATATATATATATATATATATATATATATATTATATATATATATATATAAATATTTAAAATAAATTAAATAAAATTAAAAAATATTTAAAATAAATTAAATTATATTAAAACCATTTATAATTTAAAAACAGTTGACTAAAAGGAGAAAGAAATATCAAATTAAGATTAAAAATGAATTGTTTTTAATCAACACAGTGGAGTGAAAAATAATTAAAACAAATATTCTATTCTGTCCTTTTATAATAGATTTAAGAGATTTTATTGCTATCTGAACAGACACATAATACAGGTTTGTTTATTCAGGATAAAAAAAAAAAAACTATTACAGTCATTTAAAAAATGTTTATCCCAAAAAACAAGTAGCTGGTAACTATTGGTTAAACAGCACCATCTAGTGGTCACAATAAGAAACTACAACTAAATATATATATTAATATTAATAATAATAATATAATAACATTAATATATATAATATATTTTAAAAATAAATTAAATAAAATTTAAAATAAAATAATTTAAAATTAAATTAAAAAATAAAATTAAATACAATTTAAAATAAAATATAAAATTTTAAAGAATTATAATTTAAAAACAGTTGATAAAATGGGGAAAATAAAAAAATAAAATATAAAAATATAAAAAATAAAAGACCAAACCTACAGTTGAGTGAAAAATAATTAAAGGCAATTTTATAAAGATAATAAATAATAATGTCTACAGTCATGTATTTCACATTTATCACAGAAACATTTCTGTCACCATTTGGGACTGACAGTTAAGTATTCTATTCTATTCTTCTTTTCTTTAATAATAATTCCAAGTGACTGTATTACTATTTGCACAAGCACATTAACATGCTTGTTTACTGAGTCAGGTTAAAAAAAAGAAACTATTACAGTCATTTAAAAAATGTTGGTCTAAATAAAGTAGCTGGTAACTATTAGTTAAACAGCACCATCTAGTGGCCATAATAAGAAACTACAACTCAACATATTATTTAGTGGGAAATAAAGATATTAAACTAATTCTTTACATTAGTGACGGTTAACATTCAAAGTCTAACACTTTTAACACATTTTATTAGTATAATGTATTTAATTAAATCATAGGAATTGTCTTTTATGGGTGATTAAACCGAGCAGAAGCCTTCAGACCAAACTCAGGGCGTAAAAACCTGCCGTTCGTCATGTGACTCTGTCGTAAACAGGAAGCAGCTGATCCTGACTTCACTGCCTGTTTCTACCAACTAATGTACACAGCTGTTTTCCCTTAAAAACGAACACAAACTACAGTGTTTCAGAGCTCGAATAGAAGCGGCCGTTCCACCCTGTCGGGGTAAGTAAGACGTAAACAAATCGTTTAGCTCGGCTAAGCTAACTAGCGGCTAACTGGACGGCGTCCCGTGCTAACTCTGTTAGCATTAGCTTAGGTGTTTATCCGGAACAGAAACGAGTTTGGATAAAGTCATTTAGCTGTGTGTACGTGTTGTTTTGTGTTTAATTAGCACGCGAGTGGTTAAACACGTTAGATTTGCTCGTCATGGAAGTGTTTAAAGTGTTTTCTGTGGCTGGAATCTGTGAAAATGAAGCTAAAATGACACCTCGGTGCTGGTATTTGTTTTGTTCCGCAGCTGAAGAAGAGGACATAGATCTGCTCCACTTGGTGTCTGCTGAGGGGGATGTCAAGCACAGCGATGAAGAAAAAGGTGAAATTCTTATTTAGAAACAATCGATGCACTTTAACTTCATTACATGGGTCTATTCAGTCCTTATAAATGGAGCTGGAGGCTTCTTTAACCTTAAATGACTGCTGTCAGGTGCCTAAATATACACTGGAACAGGTTTTCCCTCACTGTAATTATCCCTCCTGTTCATACTGGCTATTAAAAAGGTCTGTTATACTAGTGGAGGACTTAAAGGACATTTTACTGCAAGTTCTGACACAAATGTTTGCTGTTTTGGTGTAAAAGTTATTTAGGATACACTAAATCCACACTATAACTACAATAACAAAGTTGTAATTGTACATCATTAACACCAAAGAATGCAAATAAACAGGTATCAAGTCTAAAAATCCAATTGCTTTATCCACACCAGGATTTTAGCTGCAAATTATACATATTTTATCTACATGCATTGAAATAACAATTGAATGTGCAACAGGAGAAGTATTTTGGATGCATGTATGTATTTTAGAAGTATATTTACAGTTGTATTGGGACACAATGACGTGTTTTGTTGCTTTATTGTATATCTCTGACTTCTTTGGATGAATTTTTTTCTGACTCTAATTTACTTTTATACTGAACTTGCAGTAAAAACCCATTTTTCTGTCCCTTGTCTCCTCTACTTGATCCAACAATGTGCAAACAACATAAGTAATAAACCACAAATCTGCAGCTTTTCATGTAATAATCCCATAAACATCAATAATTGTTATGTTTGCAGCAGGTTTGACTGCAACAACTTAGTCTAAACAAGCAAAAAAACTAAAGAATGTGAAAGAAAGAATGTGGGAATAAAATGTGAAAATATTCATTTAGTCTAGTTTCAGTTCTTGATTCATTGCTTGTAAGAAAACACAAACTTATTTTTGAAGAAAAAAAATCACTTTTTTATCTAAGACAAATATTTTCAAACAGAATATTGATTTTTACTCACTTCTTGCTTCTATAACTGAGCTAAAAGCAGCTTTATCTACTTCCTGTGGCATCAGCTGATCCATCACATGCAGCATGACAGTGAAAACACCAAAAGAGCAACTTTCTCTTTCTTGGTGGGGAGTTAAGAGTTGATGACTTGTGTACGCAAATTTAGATTCTATTAGTGATTCTTGACATATGTAGACAATGCAAATCAAGTAGTATTTTAAGGTACTTATACTTTATTTGAGTATTTCATCCATCTAACAGTCTTTGTAATTTGGAGCTCTTACAAAACATTAACAGACTCACTAAACACGACCTGAAATAACTTAATAGGAATTTCCTACTTCTGTTTTTACACCTCCAGCTTTTAAACAATGAGTATAAGTTCTGCTCTTTTTTTAATTTAGGGTTTGTGTCTTGTGTCTGATTTATCCTTTGAACGCTGCTGTTGATTAGGACTTTATTTAGAGTTGAGGGGAGGATAAACGGTACTTTTAACTGACTCAAAGTGTTGGATTATTTTTCTTTCAGGTGTTACTGATGGGAAAAAGTGGGTCTGGAAAGACCAGTATGAGATCAATCATCTTTGCCAATTACATAGCTCGGGACACACGCCGCCTTGCAGCTACAAGTAAGAGCGTTTTAATTAAATATTCTATGTGAAAATACATTTATTTGATGCTGATTCTTTAATAAAACGACTCCTCTCCTCTTTTTGTCAAATGTAGTTGATGTGGAACACTCCCACGTACGGTTTCTCGGCAATCTGGTTCTAAACCTGTGGGACTGTGGAGGGTAAAGTACATTTGTTTGTTTTATTGATTCCTTTAAAAAGGACAATGCACAATGATTAAAGGAGCTAGAATTAGCTGCAATCTAAAATCTCACAGTAATAATTTGTTTCAGAAAAAACTGTGCTTTTTTTCTTTTACCCGTCAGACAAGACACGTTCATGGAGAACTACTTCACCAGCCAGAGAGACAACATTTTCAGAAACGTAGAGGTGCTGATTTACGTGTTTGACGTGGAGAGTCGTGAGCTGGAGAAGGACATGCACTACTACCAGTCGTGTCTGGAGGCCATCCTGCAGAACTCCCCCGATGCTAAAGTCTTCTGCCTCGTGCACAAAATGGATCTGGTGCAGGAAGACCAGAGAGATTTGGTAACTTTCATTTTTTTTAATTTCATTGTCTCGTTAATGGACAGTTTTTCACTTAAACATGCGAAACAGATGTTTTTACCTACGTCTCAAATCTGAAGAGACTCATTAACCAGTATTTTTTACAGTTTTCCTGCTATAAATGATAATAAATCTATAATAACACAAAGGTTATTGGATTAAACCTGGAATTAAAATAAATCTACAACATGTGAGGTGACTACAGAAGAGTCAGAATCTATTTACGTTGATGTTACAGAGCAAATAGTTTGAATATTGCACAAAAAAGATCCAGAATTGTGTTTTTCTACAGATAAAAATACTTTATTTAAAACCAAACTGACCCAAGAAAAAACACACGTATTAACCAGATAAGTACCAAGTTTATTTTTCAGTTTTCCTGCTATAAATGACCATAAATGTGGAATATCACTGCAACAACAAAGGTTATTGGACTTAAACTGTATTTTAATACAGATAAAACTACTTTATTTAAAACTTAAAACAAGACCAGACTGGCACAAATCAGGGAAAAAATTAAATAAGATAAATTATCTGCAATGCAAAGTTCACTGATTAATAAGATAAGAGTTCAAAGGTCAATTATTTGTCCATAAAATCCTATAAATCCAGAACATGAAGAATATATTCTGTAAAATGTTTATTATTAAATAATCACACAAACAGCTCTAATCTAAATTAAATATCTAAATAGTCTCTACTACTGATATTATATTAAACTATTGTCTTATTGTATTGATGATGTGGATATTGATGATATATATTGATGCTGTAGCAGTATCAGGGGTTTTAAGTTAAATTTTATTTATTTTTTATAATAAATCATAGTAATTGAAGGTTCTCTACATCAAACAAGGGGAGAACTCTTTACTGTGATGATCATGACACTAAAATCTGTGTTTCTCTATATTTAAATTCTTTATAATCTGTTATTTCATCATTTTAAAGCTTGTTTTATTTCTTAACGCTGTAGTAAGCAGGATTTATCAGCTGCTGTTTACTAAACACAGAGTCACAGAGGTCAAACAGAGTTATAGTTAGTGTTTTATGTAAATATGAAAATGAGAAACGTCCCAAACACTCACGAAGCATGAAATAGAAACACAGACCTGAACTGTTACCCAACACAGAGGACTGCTGCTGCTGCTGCTGCTGCTGCTGCTGCTGCTGCTGCTGCTGCTGCTGCTGCTGCTGCTGCTGAGGGAAATGCTGCAAAATCCACCTTTAAGCTATGAATTCACACAACCTGCAAATACGTATCTTATTATCATTGGACAATGGTGACCAAGGACATTATAAATAGCATAGATAGTAATAATAATATACAATACCAAAGAAGAAGAAGGAAGAAATAAGAAATGATGTAAATGTAATTTATTATATTCACGTTGCTTGAATGCAGGAGTTTTTGGGAAAGATAAAAATCTTTATTACATGCAGAGAATATTATATTTATGTGGACAAACATAGAACGTTGTGATGTAACATTAAAGAATAAAGTGACTTTAGGTCAATTTGTGACTTTATTCAACTTTAAACCTGGATTAAACTGTCCTTTCATGCCATAGAGAAACTCTAAACTTAACCTGGAGTTAAATTAAACTAATATCAGCTCCTTTTTCATCACTTTCCAGCTGTTTTTATTGAACGTAACTCATCTCCAACGTCCAGTTTTAACGACTTTTTGAAACCTGAAGTGATGACACAAGTTAAATGGACTGAAGATCCTGGAACTTCCTTTATTTCTTTATATCTGGCTGCATATTTAATATCCACAGCAGTTTATATTAAATATAACTTGTGGAATTTAGACTAAATGACTATAAAACACTCACCAGTAGCAGCACTAGACATTCATTCTTGAAGCAGTCGCCATCATGAAAGATGTTAAATTGTCATTTTATCCTGATTTGGACAGAAAAAACTTTGACTCAGGCAAAAACTAAAGCATCCATTGTCCTATAGAACATATAGTCTGATCCTTTTAACTCAGGATTAAGGTGATTTTACAGAGGTTTACCTTGTTTTTCTATCTGAATGACAGCATTGTGGACGGGTAGAGTGAGTTTTGTGCAGTTTAAAGGCTGATCAGATTAAAATAAATAAATAAGTGATTATTATTTATCTATTTCCTCCCGACACAGATCTTTAAGGAGCGTGAAGAAGACCTGAAGAGACTCTCCAGACCTTTGGCTTGCACTTGCTTCCGGACGTCGATCTGGGACGAAACTCTGTATAAGGTTGTGATATTTGACCCGTCGCGTGTTAAGATGTCCAGGTAGTTTTAAACTTCTAAGTAATTTAGCTTTTTTCCCGTGTCTCCAGGCCTGGTCCAGCATCGTGTACCAGCTCATCCCAAACGTCCAGCAGCTGGAGACAAACCTGAGGAATTTCGCTCAGATCATAGAGGCGGATGAAGTTCTTCTGTTTGAGAGAGCCACTTTCCTGGTGAGAGAAACCGCAGGAAACAGCGTCCGGGTGGAAAATCTGCATCTAAGAATGAATTATTTAGATTTTAATGGTGTGTTTTAAATGCAGGTGATCTCCCACTATCAGTGCAAAGAGCAGCGTGACGCTCACCGGTTCGAGAAGATCAGTAACATTATCAAACAGTTCAAACTCAGCTGTAGGTGAGTTCAACCCCACACGTCACCTGCTGCTTTTAAACATTTAGATTTATTTATTCTTTAAAGGAAAGCAGCTGCAAATCAAAAAACACATGCTATCAACAGGTTTTATATTCTATGTGGGTTATATATTTAAAATCTATCATTGTTTTTGGTTGTTTCATGTTATAAAATAGTGCAAAATCATATTTTTTGTAAAACAAAATGATAAAATGGACTTTTAAATAACAAGAAACACACAATGTGCATTTTGAGAGGCCTGATGAATGCTGCTTAAACTGTATTTTAAATATTTTTAGACTTTTTGGACATAATTTGTCACGGACTCATATACATATACTGAAAAATGAGTCACTTCTCTGTCACATCAGGCAATTAGAAGAGAAAAAAAGCAAAAACAACTTATAAAAAGATAAGAAAAATATGGAAAAATGAGTAATTAGATTAACTGTACATAATGGCACATGCACACATTCAAACCATAAGCGAAAGTAAACTTTAACCCCACAGATCTTTCTCCAATCTTTATAAACATGTTGTTTCAAGTTAAAACATAAAAATGCTAATTAATAAAAGGTTAAATCATAGCTCGTTAAACCTTGAGTCTCTGGTCTGCTCCATTCAACTCAAAGGAGAATATAAATCCATTGTTGCATAGAAAGAGAATGTGGAGGTTGCAACATCTTTTTAGCCAGTGACCTGCAGAGAACCAGAAGTTTTGTAAGAAATCATCATTTAGAATTTGTTGCAGAAAACTCTCTCCATAGATTTACAATTTGAAGCAGATAATCGTATCTTTTCTTCCAGTAAACTTGCAGCCTCCTTCCAGAGCATGGAAGTGAGGAACTCCAACTTCGCCGCCTTCATCGACGTCTTCACCTCCAACACATATGTTATGGTCATCATGTCCGATCCCTCCATTCGTAAGTAGCGACGATGACGTTTCAATGGGCTGAATAGAGAGCTGCAGAATTCCAGGGGGAAATAAATGCAAAATAGTAATAATAATATAGTTGGGGAACATTTATTGTTGCATAATCTTGGCTAAAACAACCAGATTTAATGCTGTTTTTCATTTTTTTTATACATCAATTGTCAAGTATTATTAAAACCATTGCAGTTGCATTTTCATATTTACAAAATTACCCCAGATTAGCTTCCGATGGAAAGTTTCTGCAAAATCTACCAGCATCTTTGCAGCCTTAGCTGAATATAAAAGTTTAAAGAGCCTGAATCGGTTGCATAACAATTTCTTCTCTCTCCAAACTTGCAGCATCTGCAGCCACTCTCATCAATATCCGTAATGCTAGGAAACACTTTGAGAAGTTGGAGCGGGTGGACGGACCCAAACACAGCCTGCACATGCGAATGCGCTAGCCGGCCCCTTCGCGCCAGTGGATAACTCTCAGCCAATCAGTCCACAGAACCCCAGACGGCACGTCGCGGTGCATCCGAGCAGCCCTGCACCGTTTCCTCTATATCTACACGTTCAATCAGTTATCACAGGGAGACAACAACAGCAACAAAAATCATATTTTCTTTGCTCTAATTTCTACAGGTTTCGGAAAATATCGCAATGCTTTTTCTGTAATATTTGTCCTGACTATTAAAGTAAAAGGAGTAGTCGTGTTTACGATGGAGCGGGGCTGCGTTCACTGTCACGTTTTTGTCATATAAAGAAAGAGACATTCACTCCTCGCAGTGAATCCCAGCAAAAAAAAAAAAAAAAGCGACAGATGCCGTTTGATTTTAAAAATGCAGTTTGTAAGCTGTAACACTTTGAAAAAGTACAAACAAATATAGTTATATTCAGAAATATATGTCGTGTGAAATGTCTTTTTTATATTTGGACATTAACATTAACACAAGTATTTTTTATGCTTCATGTGGTATAAACATACACCTGCTTATTCCTCATTAGGGTCACATGGTCTGCTGGAGCCAATCACAGCACGTTACAGCGAGAGGCAGGGATACACCCCAGCTGGTCGCCAGCCAATCGTAGGGCACACACACCATTCACTCACACACTCACACCTATGGGCAATTTAGAGTCTCCAATTAACCTCAGCATGTTTTTGGACTGTGGGAGGAAGCTGGAGTACCTGGAGAAAACCCACGCAGACACGGGGAGAACATGCAAACTCCACACAGAAAGGTCCCAGACCCAGGACCAAGGAGGTCTTGAACCTGCGACCTTCTTGCTGTGAGGCAACAACCGTGTCGCCCCCTTATAGGTATGTGTTTGGGTAAAAGCAGTGGGTGCAGGTAACAGCTGACTCTACTAATGAAGGCTCTAATCAAGGACTCCAGTGGTTGATTAGTAGAATCAGGTGTGTAAATACTTGGTTGGAACAGAAACCTGCAGCTCTCTAGGACCAGGGTTGTCTACCGCTGTGCAAAAGGAACGTTTTTGTTTGAGTCTATAAACATTTCCTCCTAATTTCAAATAAAGATATTATTGTTCAGAGCATTTAATTGCAGAAAATGACAAATGGTCAAAATAACAAATAGAAATCAGACCTCAAACAAGATCATGTTAATTTTAAAACAACAATGTTTTCACTAATAGTTCAGAAATCAATATTTGCTGCAATAACTCCACTCCTGGTTCCTGTTTAAGCAGAATGAGGTGTGCATGTGTTGGAATTCAACAGAAATGGCTGAAATACATGTTAAAAAAAAAAAAAAATGCAGATCTCCGATTTTTTCCCCAGAGCTGTATATTTTATTTTCCTGCTCACAGATCTGCCCCTGAAGTCCTGCTAACACCAGCTGTCCAGAACACATGGTGGCATGTGTTGGTGTTAGAGGGGGAGGGAGCTGCAGGACACATCCATGCACCTGTTCCATGAGGTGAAGGGTGTCGACACGACGGCAGCAGCAGCAGCACGAGGAAAACTCTTTCTGAGAATTTACTAATATGACAAAACAGCTGCATGTGACACAGAACGAGTGCATTTCTGTAGCTGAGCGCTGCTGTGGTAGGTGGAAAGTCCTTTAATTTTTACATTTTTACTTTAAATGCAGGTTAATCCTGAGTTTATAGTTGCAGCTCATTTCAAAGTTAGTTATCAACAACTATCAACTATCCCCCAATTAGTCAGTCTTTATCAGCTGAAAACCTTTATTAAACTACAAGGAAAAGCATTGAAGTGAATTTAATAATATGACAAACAGCTGCAGAATTAGTTTGTTATATCTGAATTAACACATTAGCTGCACAAAGAAAGTTGCTGCATTGCACAACTATAGTGGATTGAACGTGTTCAACTTAATTGCTGCTTTTATAGTTGCAGCCCATATCAGAGTTAGGTTATTATTATAAATCCCTAAAGGAACATGCATGGATTTCTCCTCTATGGCTTCTGATTTCCATCCAAATGTAATATTTTGAAGACTTTCCCAAAACAATTTAAAATCCACATGAACATGAATGAAATATATTATTCGCAAAGATACATTTCTCTTATAAAATGTACAATTAATCAGTTAATTTCTCCCTAAATGCAGGTTAATACTGTGTTTATATGTATTTATATTTTAATAAAACGTTTTATATAATCTATGCAGTAGGTTCTCCTCTGCTTTATTAGACTGAATTCTTTCAATTGCTTTTCAATGATATCAGTGTATTAATGCATTACTTTTGCATTACTTTTCAGACAACTTAAGCATCGTCTGTCACTTCTTCCTCACTTTTATGCCCTTCTTGCACTTTTTGCATCAATCAAAAGCTCCGTGTGCCGTTCTGCAGAAGAGTGACCATATATGTTCATGCAGCCTGACCGGCTTATAGGTAATTGGAGACTTTTCGGCAGCATTTGATCCCACCCAGTCCTTTAGGGGCTGCAGGGGATATGCACTCATTATTACAGCCAGCTCTGCAGCGGAGGCATTGTTCCAGCTGCGCTTATCGACACGGCTCATGTGGTTGAGTTGTATCCTGGAATGCAGCAAGTTGAATAACTGGAAAATCCCCAGTCCTTCAGTTCAGAGAGTGAGTCTGCAAAAAGTGAGGATCTTAAGCACAAAAAAACCCCAGACAAAACGCCGCACTCGTGTCAATATGCAGCTCCTTTTTCTCCCTTAAATGTCCTGAACAAGCCTGAAAAAAAAAAGATTGGAATGATAATCACAGCTTAGCTTCATGCTGTGTGATTCAGATCTAACCTGGAAAAGAAGCACACTGGAAAGTAATTGTGTGTGTGTGTGTGTGTGTGTGTTAGAACACAGAGAACCAGCCTCTCCTCGGACTCTTTCCTCCCAGGAGCAGCAGCATGGAGGAGGTGTAGAGGCCAGAGCAGGATACATGACATGTCTAGAGAGATGAATCCCTCTGCTGACGCAACCACAAGATGTTTACAGGTGACCGAAAAAATCAAACCCTCAGCAATTTTTTAGTCTGGAACATCACAGAATAGTCTGATAATAGTCTAATAATGTCCTCCAGTTATGTTCTTATCAGTGATGTTCAGCAGAAATGGGCCAATTTTTGGCAAATGCTTTAGGGAACTAGAACAGGGAGTCCTGTTTCTCCTTTAAGGAAGATTCTCAGTGATATTAAACAGATCAAATATCACATTTCTTGGAATACTAACTCCCAGCGTCATAGATTTGTGATGTTATATATATTTATGGTAAATTTATTCCTCATTTGAATAAATCAGCTTGGCAGTTTTTGCTGTTTTTGTGCTTAATATCACATATTTAGTCTTTTTATTTGCATTTCCTCAACATATATCACAGTTATAACTTTGCTAGTTATAGTTAGTGGGTTTTCATGACTATTTTAAGGTTAATAAGCTGTTGTTTTACATCAATTTAATTAAGAATTGTGGTGGGAACAGGTTAAATGTAATATAGGGCACGTTATTTAGGGCCTTCATCAGTTTAAGTTGAGGATAAAGCTGGAAATGAGGAATTTTTACAGTGACACCAGAGTCACAGTGGCTTCTTATGGGATATTATACTTAAAATAAAACATGTAAATGCAGCTTTTTATTATCTGATATGATAATAGACAACTTGGACAAAAGGTTTTAAGCAAAATGAAGTTTCCAAGTGCTTCCTCTCATTCCTGCAGTCATTTTTATTTAGATTATCATGATTTTTAACCCTGACATGTATATTTCTATTTATTCATTCAAGTCTCTAGAATAATCCCCCCAAAAAATAATTTTTCTACATGGGATAAATAAATATTTGTGCAAGCGGCAACTATATTAACCATTAAAATGATATTTTCTGCAAAAAAAGAGCAAAAAATGGGAAAAAATAACCACATAACATGATTGTTAGACTCAACTGATATAATCATGAAAATGCATGAAAACCCCTCAAAAAACATCAATTAAGATAAAGAGAGAAATAAAAAGGTAAAAAACAAGGAGCAGGAAACGTAGACTAATTTAATCCCACCCCTCTATCACTCATATTAAATAATAATTGTCATAATTACAATAATATTAGTACCAATAATAATATTAATGTAATACCTATTACTAGTTGCTAAAGGAGTTTTGGGTTAATTTCTGCTTGTCATTATTATATTATGAATATTTTATTATTTCTAAATAAATAGACAATATAATTATTCCTGCCTCATCAAACTTGTCCATTATTATACTATAATAATAATAATAATAATAATATAATATACCGCAGGAATTAACACTGTCCCACTATTGATGGACACAAAAAATGGGACATTTTCCAAAAATAATTAAAGACAATGTTGTTGGATTATTATTTTAAACTGAGACCAGAGTTGTAGTCGCTTTATTAAGAAATCATATCAATTTATTTCTGAATAAATCTCATATATTGTTGCCAGTTGCTGCAGCACATGTTTAACTGTATGAGCATCGTGGTTTAGTCCAGTTTCTCTTCATCTTTTTATTGAGATGCAGACTCCTCTTTACACTAAGAAGAACATTCTCACAATGGAAGAGAAAAAGATAAATTCTTCTACAGTCTTTAATGCGTCTGAATCCAAGTGTTTCAGCAGATACAGATGTGTTCCAAATAACAGCCGTGTGTTTAAAAAACATGAGAAAAGCCAGAATATTAAACTTATCGAGCGATCAACCCAATCCTCTGAACTTAATTCAGTTGAAAATGTGTGGGATGATGTAAAAAATGCTGTTTCTGATGAAAAGGAAGGAATTTGAGGCTGAACAGGAGCAGAATAGGAGCCAGATGTGAAGCATTTCTCAGAAACTGTGATTATTCAACTAAATATTAGTTTAATGATTCACAGGAATGATAAATGCTGAACATGTGTCAGTTTATGGGTCAGTGATGAATAATGGTCGGTCAAGATCATCAAGTCAAAAACGTTTTAAAATAGTTTTTTTTTTTAAATTTGGAATGTGGTCATTTGAAAAAGTCAATTTTTTACTATTTTTTAAATCATGCAGAATATATATTTTAACATGAAATGTCAAATAGTGTTAAATATTTAATCCACCTAAAATAGAAAACTAGTTTATTGCATGTTTTTCTTATTTTTTAAAACCTTAGTTAAACTATCTGGTACCAAATTTGTATTATCTATTCATTTTTCTTAATTTTCTGTAAAATAATACACAAATTTGACGCATTTTTCGTCACATTTTGATTTAGGATATAAAACGAAGTGTTTCCAATGCATCAAAATAAAAATTATTACAAGTATTTTAGCTTTTGTCGTGTTTTTAACCAAAATGTTTCAACCTAAATATTTGAGTTTATAAAGAAAAATGCAGACGCTGCTCTTTCTTTGAACAGTTTGCTTGATTTTCTGCAAAATAATGAAAAATTGACTAATTATTCTTCAGATTTTGTTCCCAATGCATTGAAATAAAGGTTCTTTTGGCTTTAGTTTAAGTTTTAAGCTAAATATTTGAGTTTGTAAAGAAAAATGCACATTGCTATTTCTTGATCTAGCTTAATATTATTTTTTCTTCATTTTCTGTAAAAATGTCTGCATGTTACCTCACGTTTTGATTTAAGAAATTGACTTGTAGTGTTTTCAATGCATTTTATATCTTAAATCAAAACCTGAGGTAAAATATAAAATGCATTAGGAACATTTTGATTTAGGATATAAAACACAGTGTTTCCAATGCACTGAAATCAAACCTATCATCATTTTATCATCCAAATATGAATTTTTCTTGATTTTCTGCAAAATTATGAAATTCTTGACACATTTTTCCTCACATTTTGATTTAAAAGTGCAGTGTCCCAGTGCATTTTATATCTTAAATCAAAATGTGAAGGAGAAATACAAAATGCATTGGGAATGTTTTGATTTAGGATATAAAACACAGTGTTTCCAATCCATCAAATGGCTTAAATCATCATTTAAACACACTTCTGTTATTTTGAACACAACTTTATGGATCTAAAAGCTGGTCCGGTTAACGTTTTGGCGACAGATTTGCATCGTCCTCTTTTTGCGCGTTATGAGGAGACCCGGCTGCATGGACACCAGGTCCAGGGTCCGTTTCGTGGACCGAGTCAGCGTCCAGGTCCTCGCCGGCGTCGGCGTGGTTCAGCTGCCGCTCCAGCAGCGTGATCCGCTGCTTCAGCCTCTGCTGCGTGCACGTGTACTCGCTGAGGAGGCGCGAGAACCGGGTCTGGAGGACGTCCAGCGAGGACTCCAGCCTCTCCACCTTCTCCTCGGTGTCCTCCTTCTGGAGCCCGCCGCTCTCGGCGCTCTCGTCCAGCAGGCCCTCCTTGATGAGGATCTCGCGGCCCCGCTCCTCCAGCACCGTCTTGGCGTCCGGGTACTCGGTCACGGCCTCCATCAGGTCGTCCTTAGAGAGGCAGAAGAGGTCGGAGTACCCCAGGCTGCGGATGTTGGCCGTCCGCCGGTTCCCCATCTTGCTGCCTTTGATGTTCAGGATGCTGATCTCGCCGAAGCAGCTGCCGGCGGTGAGGAGGGCGTACTGCGTGACGCCGTCGTCGCCCACCACCGCCAGCTTCCCCTCTTTGATGATGTACATCTCCTTCCCGATGTCCCCCTTTCTGCATATATAATCCCCCGGACTGAAGACCTGAGGGCGCAGCTTGAGCACCAGCTCCACCAGCAGCCCCGCCTCGCAGTCCTGGAAAATCCGCACCTTCTTCAGGGTCTCCAGGTGCACGTTGATGGCGATCTCGGCCCGCAGCTTGTTGGGCAGGTTCTTCAGCACCTCCTGCTCGTCCACCGTCTTCCTGTTGGTCCACAGGTAGTCGAACCACTTGATGACGCGCGTCTCCAGCTCCTTGCTGACCCGCCGGAAGTGCATGTAGTGTTTGATGGCGTCGATCCGCGCCTGGAAATCGGCACGGGTGGCGTTCATGTTGGCGATCATGGAGCCCACGTTTCCCACGATGGTGGCGAAGATCAGGACCCCGACGAGGAAGTCGAAGACCACGAATAGGTACTCCTCGTCTCGCACTGGCGCCGGCATCTCTCCGATTGTTGTGAGCGTCAGCGTCGACCAGTAGAGGCAGTAGACGTAACTCCGAGTCAGGGAGGAATACTCGGGTTTGGAGATGTTGGGGAACACCCAGGTGTCCGAGCCGAACCCCAGCGACTTGGAGATGGCGTAGTAGATGCAGGCGTTCCAGTGGATGATGACCAGGATGTAGAGCACCAGGTTGCAGATGCGGAACATGTTGGGGTAGTTGGTGCGCGTCTCGGTGCGGTCGAAGAATTCGAACATGCGCGGGAAGCGCAGCAGGCGGTTGAAGCGAAGCTGCGGCGTGTGGATGCCCGTGGCGATGTAGGCCAGGTCGGTGGGGAGGATGGACACCACGTCCAGCTTGAACTGAAGCGTCCGGACGTAGCTGTCCCGCAGCTTCACGTGGTCCTTCACCAGCAAACCCTGCTCCAGGAAGCCTGAAGACAGAAAAAGAGAGGGGAAATTTCATTTGAGTCAGCTAGTTTTATGACTAGGGTTGCAAAATTCCTGGAATTTTCAATGGGAATTATTGGGAATATATGAAAAACTGAAGGTTGATCCTTAAATATAGGGGTGGAAAATATATTGTAGAATAATCTTGGCTAAATTCAATTCTAATTCAATTGTGATAGAGCAGTGGTTCTCAAACATTTCTCAAAGATCCGCATTTAATAGGATTTTCTCCCAAGTACCATCTGATAAGATTTTTTGCTTTTAGATATTAACCCCTTGACCTCCAGCCCTTTTTTAGGTTTAGGACATCCCCATAGTCAGTAGGTATGTCTGGAATAAACACAGAGATGTTGGTCGACACTAAACGACCATTTATTGATCTCAAATAAAAATGTTCATCCCAAAACAGCAACAAAAAAACACATTTTTTGTTAGTCGCTTCAAACAAGCGACTTTTTACTGTAGTGTTTTTTGGCTGCTAGTTTACTGAGTTTTTGTCATAAAGCTACACTGATGGTACCGTTGGACTCGTCACAGTCTCAGCTTTCATATGAGATGTCATTTGTTTGTGTAACATGAAGTATCAGAGCGCTAGCCATCAAAATGTGGCGAGTGGGTCGGCTTTATGATCGTATACCGATTTTCACATTTGTTAATTAATTAGCTTGGTGTTGGAGTTGTGTTTGGTGTGTGTAAATATGACTTATATGTGCTTGTAGTGGAGTTTCTCCTGTTTAATTTGATGTATAGCTTCACTATATTTATACATGATTAGTGGAGCAATCCCCACAGGGGAACCCTGGAGTTTAACGGGTTAAAGAAAGTAAAGAAAGTTAATGTAAATGTCACCTCATTTATTACTAAGGTTGCAAAATTCTGGGAATTTTCAATGGGAATTATTGGGAATATATGAAAAACTGAAGGTTGGCCCTTAACAGGGAACTTAATCATAGGTGTGGAAAATATATTGTTGCATAATCTTGGCTAAATATTCCTTTTAGATATTAAAGAAAGTAAAGAAAGCGATTTGTTAATGTAAATGTCACCTCATTTATTACTAGGGTTGCAAATTTCCTGGAACTTTCAATGGGAATTATTGGGAATATATGAAAAACTGAAGGTTGATCCTTAAATATAGGGGTGGAAAATATATTGTACCATAATCTTGGCTGAATTCAATTCTAATTCAATTGTGACATAGCGCAGTGGCTCGACCACAGACCCCCTTTTGAGAGGATTTTAGCTTTTTAGATATTAAAGACAGTGTATGTGTCACTTATGGATGGACTTATAATTAAAATAAATTATTCCCTTTTTGCTGGAACCACCTCAAGGACCCCTGAGGGTCCCTGGACCCCACTTTGAGAACCACTGATGACAGATTTCATAATGCAAATGTCACTTGAAAACAGTTTTCAGCAAGTGTTCAACTGTAGATGGGGTTCCTCTGCAAAGAACTTTAGCACGACTGCTTTAATTTATCCTTTAAAAGCCAAAAAAGCCCTTTGAAAAGGAGAGAATGTGAAAGAATGTGATCAACCTTTAATGTTCATTGACAATATTTCTCAGATGTGTGCTTACGGGAGATGTTTCTTTGAAAAACATGTTTAAAAATGCATTCCTGAATATTTATTTATGCAAAAAAAATAGTGAAATGCATTTGATATCACGATATTCAGCCAAATGTTTAATTTTATTCTCCAATAACACTATTAGAGAATGAACAAAAGGCTAAAACTGCAGCTCAGCTTTCATCATTATGAGCAATGCCTCTGACATTCCGTGATGTCATTTAAGACACTGCCATTATATAAAAAAACATTCATTACAGCCACTTTAAAGCTGCATGAAACGATGTATAAACAGTGAGTCCAATGACTGTGATTACTGTGAAAAGAGAATCATCATCTGCTGCTGCATTTTAGTGTCTTTTAGCTTCATTGTTTTAGTTTTTTACATCCCGAATCGCCATTTTCACCAGGAATTTTCTCCAAAAACGCATGAATTCTTGACAACACAACTTTAAATCTGTGTTTTTTTTTTACCCGTCCGAAGTCGGACACAAGTGTCCATTAAGTACACGAGGTCGAAGAGGTAGTCCAGCACCAGCCAGCAGATGTAATTTCCCACCTGTAGCTTGTCAAAACAGGCCCTGTGGATGAATAAGAAGGGAAATGATTTGCTGCTTCGGCCTGAAAGGTGGACACAGCACGACTATTCAGTGTGGAGTCATTACCTGGCTACAACTAGGAACCAGTTGTAGAGCACCGCTGTGGCGATAATGAATAACCAGCGGTAGTAGGCGTTATCAGAAGGGGAAACCACGAATAAATCCCACTTTTTCCTGACAAACACATCAAGAGATTTCAAACAATGAAGCAAAGACACAGCAAAGATACACAGAAACAACAGCTCGACAATTACTACTTTTATTTTAGCGGATTTAACTTAAAGCTCGTTCGCTTCTCCTGCGTTTCATTTGTAGTTTTAATATATTAACTAGATATTTAATGTCGTTTTTCTTGAACTTTTCTATTGAGCTCTAGAAAGAACAGGAGGACTGTGTAGTTGTGACATCACAACTTCATGGAGGTCTTGTTTAAAGCACAGTTTCTGGATTATAGGTTGTGTCAATGTGTCAAATCAATATATATATATATATATATGAATATATACATTCATTAATACAGCATTTATTCATAATAATAATACATTGGACTTAAATATAGTGATTTTTGGACACTTTTATTCAGTGAACAGGTGAGATTTAGAGGAAGATTTGAAGATTTAAGTCAGAGTTTCTGATGGTTTTGTTTATTTACTATAGAATATTTCCTTTTTAATATAAAGTTTAGTTTTCCAATTAATCTAAAAACACCATCTATCAGAATGAGGTATGAATATACATTTTACACCATAAAAAGAGTAAAAATAACATTTTTTCCCCACTTTAACAATTAAAAATGATCATTTTTGCACCTAAATTAACATTTCCGGTTAAAATAAATGTATCATTTGTGTTATTTAAATTAATAAATAAATTAATGTGCATGATAAATTCATTTTAACCTGAAATGTTAACATTTTTCTTGCAAAAATTATAATTTTATATTGTTAAAGTGGGGTTTTCAGGGTGTGATTCAATAGTTGATGATGGAAAAATGATATTTTTTACTTCATTTTGACAGAAAGTTTATATTAAAAATGTGTAAATAATGTTTTTTCCTTACTTTAACAATCTAAAATGATAATTTCCAGCCTTTTCTATTGAACTTTTCTATTGAGCTCTAGAAAGAACAGGAGGACTGTGTAGTTGTGACATCACAACTTCATGGAGGTCTTGTTTAAAGCACAGTTTCTGGATTATAGGTTGTGTCAATGTGTCAAATCAGTGTGTTTTCTTTATTTTTATGACTATTTCCATTGTAGATTCTCACTGAAGGCATCAAAACTATGAATGAACACATGTTTATGGTGTTATGTACATAAAAATAACTGAAAATTCTAGTTTCTTCTAAATATCCACCCTTTACTTTGATTGATAAAGCAAGAAATTCCACTAATTAACCCTGATAAGACACAACTATGAAGTGAAAACCAGTTCAGGTGTCTACCTCGAATGGTTTTGGAATTTCTTGCTTTATCAATCAGATCAAATGGTGGCTATTTAGAAGAAACTAAAATATAAAACATGTTTTCAGTTATTTTTATTAAGTATATAACACCATAAACATGTGTTTATTCGTAGTTTTGATGCCTTCAGCGAGAATCCACAATGGAAATAGTCATGAAAATAAAGAAACATACCATAGTTTAACTTTCTTAACAAGATTTGGGGAAATCAAAGAAAAACATGCAACTAGTTTTATATTCGAGGTGAATCTATAATTTTTTTTGGTTTTATTCTTATGCCTGCTGCTGATACGTTTACCTCCATATATAATAGTTCTATTGTACATTTATATGTGCACATTATGGTGAAGCTTGTAATCTCATTATACTTGTATAATGCCAATAAAGGCATTCTATTCTATTCTATTCTACACCATTTTACATTTCATATAAAAATATCACACAAAATCATAATTTTTGTAAAAGAATATTAAACAAATGGACTTTAAATAACAACATGAACATACATGAGACCTGATGAATGCTTCTTAAACCGTTAAACCGACTCCTTATCAAACATTATTTGTCACTGACCCCTATATATATAATATATATAATGGTGAAACCCTTGTATAAATACATTACTTTATGCCAGACAGTTTACCACTTAAATTAAAAACACATGCATATAACTAGTGTTTCCGTTCTTTCTGGTCAGTCAGAGTTTGCGGTGGTTCCGGCCGGTTCCGACCTACTTAAACGTCCCCTTGGCGTTGTTGCCGTTGGCGTCGGTCTGGGTGTTGCTGATGCGGCTCGGTGCCGTCCTCAGCTCGGGCCCACGGAACCTCTCCAGGAAGGAGTCGGGCCGCTCCTCCTCCTCGATCAGGCTCCGGTGGGCCCACTCCCTCAGCCTCACCACCAGGCTCACCAGCCTGAAGCACAGGAAGAGGGTCGCTTTGAATATGAAACACACGTATCACTGCAGAATGAACAGAAACACATGACGAATCTGCAGGAAATCAACGCACGGCAGCATCAGGCTGCAGCTGCTGCATGGAATAAAACAGGAAGAGGACACTGATCTTACTTTATTAGATTGGATTAAATATGTCACAAGTACAGAGCAACACAAACCTTTGAACAATACAATTTGGTCTTGTTTTAAGAAAATAAGACTCAAAAATTCAATTGACTAAAGTCAGGAATTCTACTCAATATTTGACTAATTTTACATCAATAAATCACAGTTTCACCTGCAAATATTTCAGTTTTTGCAATGAAGGTTGAGAATGTTTAATCTAAAACTTAAATAAAGGGAATTTACCACTGAAAAGACTTTTAATCTGGAAGATTTCACTTTAATTTGACTAATTTATTTGATTTTGACTGTTGGTTTTGTTACTTATTACTTAGAAATTAAATAATTATGGTGCAGTATATACAGAATATAAATAGGTTATGTACAAACTATAGTATTTACAATGCAATTATGATGGGTGATTGTAATGTGATATAATTTATATATACAGTATTCATTAATACAGCATTTATTCATAATAATAATACATTGGACTTAAATATAGTGATTTTTGGACACTTTTATTAGGGAACAGGT
This sequence comes from Lepturacanthus savala, assembly GCA_030544235.1. Classification (NCBI taxonomy): domain Eukaryota; kingdom Metazoa; phylum Chordata; class Actinopteri; order Scombriformes; family Trichiuridae; genus Lepturacanthus; species Lepturacanthus savala. The sequence goes on along the minus strand of CM060479.1, from coordinate 4,590,508 downwards.
GAGATTTAGAGGAAGATTTGAAGAGAGTCAGTTTATTTACTATAGAATATTTCCTTTTTAATATAAAGTTTAGTTTTCCAATTAATCTAAAAACACCATCTATCAGAATGAGGTATGAATATACATTTTACACCATAAAAAGAGTAAAAATAACATTTTTTCCCCACTTTAACAATTAAAAATGATCATTTTTGCACCTAAGTTAACATTTCCGGTTAAAATAAATTTATCATTTGTGTTATTTAAATTAATAAATAAATTAATGTGCATGATACATTCATTTTAACCTGAAATGTTAACATTTTTCTTGCAAAAATGATAATTTTATATTGTTAAAGTGGGGTTTTCAGGGTGTGATTCAATAGTTTATGATGGAAAAATGATATTTTTACTTCATTTTGACAGAAAGTTTATATTAAAAATGTGTATATAATGTTTTTTCCTTACTTTAACAATCTAAAATGATAATTTCCAGCCTTTTTTAAAGGTTTAAAGGTTAAATATCTTTTACAGGACGTTTTCTAAAGCCAGGCATTGTGTGAAAAAGCCAGACAACCTTTACTAAACAAACAGAGAATCCCTGTCTATGTTCATTTATGTTATAAAGTCTTTGTGCAGCAGTTTAACCTTGAAATGGCTCCGGTTCTTTGAAAAGAGTTCCTGGAATCTCGCCCGTTCGGGTCCAAAGCTGCGACTCTTTGCAGCTCTGAGGACGTGTCATCGTGGACGGATGGCACCCTGAAACAGCAGAAATTAACAATAAACTCTCATATTTTACTTTTCTCTAACAAATCTACGATAAACCACTGATTTAAACGTTGCTTTCACCTGCTGAGAATACTGTCGGCTCTCTCTATCTCCTCCACCTGCGTGGTCTTCACTGACAGGTTGTGATGGGACTGATCTCTTTCTGCTTGGCCCATCTTCAAATCTGCAAGAAAAAGGATAAAAATGCAGTTTTTTTCAAGCCGGTCGGGTTTTATTGGTTTTATTGCTGTAATCTTTTATTAAGAATGGGAAATAAAACCAACAGTCAAAGTGAAATCTTCCAGATTAAAAGTCTTTTCAGTGGTAAATTCCCTTTTTGTAAGTTTTAGATTAAACATTCTCAACCTTCACTGCAAAAACTGAACATTAACATGTGAAACTGTCATTTATTTAAGTAAAATTAGTTCAGTATTGAGTAGAATTATTTTATTTCACTGGCAATTTATCTTATTTTGAGTTTTTTTTCCTGATTTGGACCAATTTAGTCTTGTTTTATGAAATAAAGACTAATATTCTCTTTTAAAAATAGATTCAAATCAAGTAAAAAATAAGCTAAACAGGTGATTCAATTGTTGAATTTTTGAGTAGAATTATCTTATTTCACTGGCAGATAATTTAGCTTTTTCCTGATTTGGGTCAATTTGGTCTTATTTTAAGAAAACAAGACTAAAATTATCTAAAGAAAATTATTAAATTGACTAAAATCACCAAAACCAACAGTCCAAATCGTCCAAATTAGTCAACTAAAGTGATATCTACCAGATTAAAAGTCAGATAATTAATCTTATTTTGAGATTTTCCTGATTTAGACCAATTTAATCTTGTTTTATGAAATAAAGACTAATATTTTCTTTAAAAAAAAAGATTAAATTGATTAAAATCAAGTAAAAAACTTGAAATAATCTAAATTATCTCACTGTAAAAACTGAAATAACAGGTGAAAATATTTGGTACAATTATTGAATTATCTTATTTCACTGGCAGATAATTTAGCTTATTTCAAGTTATTTTTCCTGATTTGGATCAATTTAGACTAACATTATCTAAAGAAAAAAGATTAAATTGACTAAAATCACCAAAAACTTGAAATAAGATAAATTATCCTATTATTATAGCCCAATATTAACAGATAATTTAGATTATTATTTTAATTTGGTCTTATTTTAAGAAACTAACAATTTCTTAAAAAAAGATTCAATTGACTAAAATCAGGAAAAAATAGTGGAATAAGCTAAATTATCTGCCAGTGGATTAAGATAATTCTACTCAATATTTGACTAATTGTAGTAAAAACAAGATATTTGCACCTGTTTTTTCAGTGTTGGGGTCATAAGGTCACATGGAAGGAAGCAGAAATGCTGTAAGAATCGTCTGTTTTCCGTCATAAACCGTAGCGAACGCAGCAAAAAGGAAATAAAAAGCGTCCCGTCCCTTTAAGACAGACGTGTAAAGTGATGAGGCATGGCCATGTTGTCAGTGTCTCAGTGTTTATGGAGCAGCTACAGATTATCACCAGGGGACAAACACAGACGACTGGGACCGTCGGCCATAGTCCCTCATCTGGCCCGTCACGCCGCGGCCCGTTACCGCGGCGACGGGAGCAAACCGCAGGAGGAAGTCGCTGCAGCATCAGACAATGAAGATGAAAATCCAGTTTTGACTAACCACTTAAAACCCCCAGGCTTATTTCTCATCTATTTTCCTGCTATAAATGATGATAAATGTGGAATATCTCTATTGAACTTAAATTTAAAATCTTTTTGACCCAATAAGCTCCAGGATTTTTCAGTTTTCCTGCTATAAATGATAATAAATGTGGAATATCTCTACAACCACGAAGGTTATTGGACTTAAACCTGGAATCTGGGAAAAAGAAATTGAAATAAATAAGAAAACAACGATAAATAAGAAAACAACGATAAATAAGAAAACAACAATGTGAGGTGACTACAGAAGAGTCAGAATCAATTTATGTTGCTGTTATAGAGCAAATATAGTTAGAATATTACAAAATTGTGTTTTACTACTACTACTTTATTTAAAGCTTAAAACAAGACCCAAATTCTTATTTTTAAAAAACTTGAAATAAGAAAACTACATGTGAGCTATGACAGATCAAATATAGATAGAATACTGCTATATATATATATATATATATATATATATATATATATATATATATATAGTACATATATCTAACAATGTGTTTTAGTACAGATAAAAATGCTTTATTTTAAACTTAAAACAAGGTCTAAAAAACATCAAAAATCAATTTATTTTGCTGTTACAGAGCACATTTAGATAGAATATTGCAAAGAAAATCTAAAATTGTGTTTTAATACAGTAAAAAGTTCAATGATTATTAAGATAGGAGTTCAAAGATCAATTATTTTTCCATAAAATCTATTATAATTTATTTACAATTAAATTAGAGTTAGAATATTTAGAATATTGCAAAAATAATAATAATAAAAAAACAGTTAAAAATACTTTATTTAAAATATTGCTGTTACAGAGCAAATATAGTTAGAATATTGGGGAAAAAAATCGAAAATTATGTTTTACTACCAATAAAAATACTCCAAATATATTTAAATCTTAAAACAAGACCAAACTGACCCAATTATTATCAATTATTTGTCCATAAAATCCTATAAATCCCACTGAGGATCATTAAATAATTAAATATCTAAATAGTCTCTACTACTGATATTATATTAAACTCTTATTGTATTGATGATGTGGATATTGATGATATATATTGATGCTGTAACAGTAAAATACTTTATTTAATGTTGGAGCTGAGGTTTAATACTGGGATTTATCAATAAAACTCAATTCTGTTGCTTTATCAGGGGATTTTGTTGTGTTTTAACAGGTTAAAACAAGGAAATAGAAGTTAATTAATCCCTAAAATCCACTTTTTTTTACATCTTAAACACGCAGCGAGACACTTTGAGCCTCTGAGGCGCAGACAGATGACGGGATGTTTAGACGAGTGTTACCATTCTGTGACTAATTGGTCGATCATTAACAAAAACACAGCGAGTCGGCCTGAGGCGCTTCAGGCTCAGGGAGCCAATCAGCTGCTCTCCCCACGGAGACGCATCACTCAGGAAACCAGCAGAGCAAAGTGTCCTGTGTCATCCCACAAAGAGTTACCGCTCTATTAAAGAAACCAATCCAGTAATACATGAGGAGTTATTTTCAAATGTTATACTCCAGTTCTATTCGCCTTAAAACGTCATAAATAAATCTCTCTAGAGGTTATAAAGATCTCATTTATCATTCATCTTTTCAGTTTTTGTCAGTTTCACTTGCAACGCACTGATAAAACCTGTGGATTTGGAGTTATTCCTCACGTGTATTCTTCATAAAAGGCGTAAAATTCATGTAAAAGTGAACTGATTCACAGAAATTCTTGCTCCTACCTTTAGTTTCCTCCAGTTAGTCCAATAAATTGGTCATGGAGCCTTGACACAGCCACACCCCGAGCACATCTCCATCCTCGGAGAGAGGGAAAATAATCTCTGCTGCATCCTGCTGCTCCTGCAAGAAAAAGGACGATGTGCAGCATCCAGTAACGTTTTCACGTGAGCCTCCTGTTCACGTGTGTGTGTGTGTGTGTGTGTGTGTGTGTCCTTGTTGAGATGCAGGTGGTGGGAAGCTCTTTGAATGGTTGAGAGGTTTTAGAGTGACTCGTCTTCAGGGAAAATCTCCTGGCAGCAGCTTTTCTTCTCTTTTACTTCAGAGGTTTAGTGAAGAGCAGCTCAGTGTGAATCGCTGTGTTTTATTGTGTTGCCTGATGTTTCGCGTCTTTAAGTCATAATAATCAGACCTCAGACTCTGTCTCATGAGTTTTTCTGCTTTAAGGGGTTTTAGAACAGAAAGTGTAGGGAACCCAAGGCTGGAATATGGAGGAATGAAACGAATCAGACAAATGAAGACTGAAGACTTTCTACCTTCTTTCTTCCCTTTATTCCTCGATTGTTTCCTCACTCCTTCCATTTCTTCCTTCCTTCCTCCCTCCTTCCCTTCCTTCCTCACTCATTTCTTCCCTTCCTCCCTTTTTTCTTTCCCGTTCTTCACTAATTTCCTTCCTTATTTCCTCCCTTTTTTCCTTCCTCACGTTTCCTTCCTCCCTATCATCCATCCATCCATCCATCCTTCCTTCCTTCCTTCCTTCCTTCCTTCCTTCCTTCCTTCCTTCCTTCCTTCCTTCCTTCCTTCCTTCCTTCCTTCCTTCCTTCCTTCCTTCCTCTCTTTCTTCCTTCTTCCTTTCCTCCCCCTTTCTTCACTCATTTCCTTCCTTCCTTTCTTCTTTCCTTCCTTCCTCACTCATTTTCTTCCTTCTTTCCTTCCTCACGTTTCCTCCCTCCCCTTCCTTCCTTCTTCCCTTCCTCCACCCTTTTTCCTTTCCCTTTCTTCTCTCATTCCCTTCATTCCTCCTTTCCTTTCTCCCTTCCTTCCTCCCTTCCTTCCCTTCTTCCTTCCTTCCTTCCTTCCTTCCTTCCTTCCTCACATGCGTCCTCCCTCCCTTCCTTTCCACCCTCCTTCCCTTACTTCCTCCCTCATTTCTTCCCTTCCTCCTCCTTTTTTCCTGTCCCTTTCTTTCTCCTTTCCTTTCTTCATTCATCTGTCCCTTCCCTTCTTTACTCACTCTTTCCCTCCCTCCTTCCTCCCTTCCTTCGTTCTTCCTTCCCTTACTTCCTCACTCATTTTCTCCCTTGTTCCCTCCCTTCTTTCCTTCCTCATGTTTCCTTCCTTCCTTCCCCCCTCACATGTTTCCTTCCTCCCTTTCTTCCTCCTTCCTTTTCTCCCCCTTCCCTTATTTCCTCCCTTCCTTCCTTCCTCACTCATTTTCTCGCTTATTTCCTTCCTTCTTTCCTTCCTCACATGTATCCTCCCTCCTCTTCCTTTCTTCCTTTCCTCCCTCCTTCCCTTACTTCCTCCACCTTTTTCTTTCCCTTTCTTCTCTCATTACCTTCCTTCCTTCCTTCCTCCCTCCCTCATTTCCTCCCTTCTTTCCTTCCTCACGTTTCCTTCCTTCCTTCCCTCCTTCCTACAACAGATTTGTAGACATGGTTCCTGCTGTGTTGTATTTGACAGATTCTCAGGTCATTGAACAGTGAATGAACCCTGTCATCATCATCATCATCATCATCTTTAATCTCAGAGCTCTGTAACGACATCCTGCTCAGCAACAGACGACAGTTGTCCTTATAAAAATGAACAAACACAGCGATAAACCTTTATGAGCTGCTGCTTCAAACAGGTTTTACTATTAAAAAAAGAGGAAGAACATAAACATGTAAGAGAAAAGAGAAGCAGCAAAAACACAATCACCAACAGGCTGTTGGTGTTAATACAACTAATAAAATGGACAGAAATGTTAATATAAAAGGTCGTTTTCTCCTTTTCTCATTCAATATTTGTTTAAAAATTAAGATTTTCCAACCACTTAGTTGTCAAAGTTGAGTCCAGGCACTAAATTAGACTAATTTAACTTTAATATTCATTCATTAACAACATAATGCAGAATAAATGAGTTTTTAATCATGGCTTTCATACACTTTCTGTATCTATAACTAAAAATGTGGTTTAGACGACCTCTGATTCCAAATTAAGTTAAAAATTAACTTTCAAAGTCAACGTTTCATTTACTTTTTACTACAAAGCAAATGTGTACATAACTTTATTAGCCTGAACAGTATTGATGAGATGCTTTAAAGTTCACTTTTATCCAACAAAATACAAGAAAAGAACTTAAAGGACACTTCTTCTGTGTGAGAGAAACATGAGATATAGACAGAAAAAGGTATTTATTCAAACCATGTGTCCAAAACAGCCTGAAGATATAAACTTTAACCTGTTAAAATCCTCAAAAAACCCTGCTCCAACTCTAAATAAAGTAGTAAAACCCAATGTTACTGTTACAGCATCAATATATATCATCAATATCCACATCATCAATACTATAATAAAATAGTTTAATATAATATCAGTAGTAGAGACTATTTAGATATTTAATTTAGATTAGAGCTGTTTGTGTGATTATTTAATAATAAACATCTTACAGAATATATTCTTCATGTTCTATAATGATCCTCAGTGGGATTTATAGGATTTTATGGATAAATAATTGACCTTTGAACTCTGAATTTTTTTAACTTTGCATTGCAGATAATTAAGTTTTTTTTCCTGATTTGGGTCAGTTTGGTCTTGTTTTAAGATTTAAATATATGTGGAGTATTTTTATCTTGAGTAAAACATAATTTTAGATTTTCTTTTCCCAATATTCTAACTATATTTGCTCTGTAACAGCAATATTTTAAATAAAGTATTTTTGATTTTTTTTGCATTGTAAATTAATTGTAATTAAATTATAATTTTATTAGATTTTTCCCCCTTTTAATCAACTATTTTTAAATTATATCTTGCTTGTTTCCATTTTTAATTTTATTTAATTTGAAAATAAACTTTTAAGAACAAATAATTGATCTTTGAACTCTTATCTTAATGATTGAACTTTGCATTGCAGATAATTTAGCTTATTTCAAGTTTTTTTTCCCTGATTTGGGTCAGTTTGTTCTTGCTTTAGGTTTTAAATAAGTATTTATGCATGTGTTTAAAATTGTGTTTTACTACAGATAGAAATATTTAGTTTTTTTTGCAATATTCTAACTGTATTTGTTCTGTAACAGCATCTTCTATAGTCACCTCACATGTTGTAGATTTATTTTAATTCCATGTTTAAGTACAATAACCTTTATGGTTGTAGAGATATTCCACATTTATTATCATTTATAGCAGGAAAACTGAAAAATAGGCCTGGAATTTAAGCGGTTAAATAAAGATAATTGTAGTTTAAGTTTACAAATTCAAGGGTTAAATTTCAGGAGATGATTCTAATGAAATCGACATTGCTCTGTCCATAAAACAGCAGTTTTATAACATTAAATTATGATCGACTGATAAAGATAAAACACTCAAATCATTTTTAAAGTCATATTTATTGTTACATGTGAAGCGCTTTAAGAGTAGACATGAACACGAGACCAAATACAATTCAGCCCTTGTCGTAGTATATCATGAAGCTACCTGGAATGGAGTTACTGTTTATATTTGGTAATGTTGAATACAAAAAGACAAGACAAAAAAAAAGGGGGAAACAGTCGTCTTTAAGACGAGAAGGCACAGCAGAAGCCAGGAGAGTCCAGTCAGCCTGCTCCTCATCCAATGTAACAGACAAAAAACAAAGAAACCCAACACGAAGAAGACCAGACACCCCCCAAAAAACAGCATTTTACCTCATAATAATAATCCCAAGAAACAGACAAACGACGAGTACGAGAATACAGACAGCGCATATACAGTCATCAGTATAATCTGACCTTCACGGCTTCTGTATACAGATATGTAGAAGTGAAAAATGCCAGTTATTAAGACATGCTTCATCCAGCGAGGCGGAACGTTCGGCTGTTTTTAAACGACGTGTGCTCCACCGAAAAACATCCCGACTCTCACACTTTTTTTTTTCTTTTAATATAGTTTTTTTTGCCTTGTCAAGCATTTCTTCATAAGAATGGTATTCAGGAATGTGTGTTGCTTAGTCAAGGATATAATTTACTTTATCGTTCTGAGTAAAAATATGTAAACAACCTTGCAGCTGGAAAATATGCACACTCGCTTTTTTTTAAAAAAAAAAAACACAGCATATTCTTATACATTATTCGAGAGTTCTGCATATTGAAAATAACCAGTTGTCCTGTAACAACGAGGCCCAGCTCTTGTGAAATTTAGTCGTGTGAGCTCACTTTAAATAAGAGGACAGCACATGATTCTTCAGTAAACGCCTCCAAGAGGCAGGGGTACACGCGAATTTCTATTTTTTTTTTTACTTCATGTTATTCCCTTCTCAAAATAACAAAGACATTCTTCATTCCTTCAGTTGTGTGTGTGTGTGTGTGTGTAAGGGGGAGGGGCCTCTTTCAAAAAACGCTAATGGCTTGTGGGTAATAAGTGTCAATGATCAGTCTCTTTATGCTCGTTTCATCCCTCGACCCATCAAGCAGGCGAAGACCGTCATCACCATCTTTGGTTTGACCTCCACGAGGTCCTCGGGGAGGGCGTAGACGCGAGCTCCGATCTTCCTCGCCATGGAAACGGCGTATCTAGGAAGGACGGAAAAAAGGATTTTAATTTAAGTTGGTGACGAATTCATTCAAACCTTTATTTAAGCCTCGAAGGCCATTTAAGTTTACCCTCGTTTGCAATAACGATGAGGTAAGACGTGAAAAAATATAATGCAACATGATAAAATATATTAAATACATTATGAGAAATATACACTGATAAAATCAGTGTTAAACAGATGCATATAGGAAGAAAGTGGCAAAATCATAGTTGGCATGAGATGAGAAAGTCAAAAGCTGTTTTTAAATATAGTTTTAAAAGGATTCATGTTGGTTTAAGTTATTTAAAAGTCCATTTCTAACATTTTTTTTAACCAAATTACACAAAAAATTGACTCTAAATGTCAAATTGTGTAACCAGAAGAGAAGGATAAATGCTAAGTAGTTAAGTACTGCACACATTTTAAGTATTAAGACCCTTCAGGAACCCAGTATAAAATAAGATGCTTGATATTAATGTATTTATAGGTAAAATGACGGATAGTGTAAAAATATTGCAGCTTAAATGGAAATGATATAAAGGTCAGTGACACATAATGGTTGAGAAAATCAAAAAAATACAGTTTTAAAAGCATTCATCAGGCTCATTTAACACAAAATGTTAAGTTGTGTAACAGAAAAAGAAAGAAATAATTAAAATATGGCATGATTTTTGTTAGTTAAACTATCCGGTACCAAGTTTTTAGGGTTACACCACATGAGGTTTTTGATTTCATCCCTTAAATAATAAACGTCTGTTAGTATTTGCGGTTTTATCGGGTCTTACTTGGCGTTCTCCAGCTTGTCGTCCTCTGAGAGGCTGCCGGTCTTTATCAGCTCGTAGTTGATGCTGCCGGGCTGGATGGCGTCGATCAGCTCCAACACCGCCAGGCTGCTGCTGATCTCTTTGTCCTGATGGTCACAACACACACACATTTAGGACCAAAACGTCGCAGAAATAAAGCTCTTTAAGCTACAACTTAAAGGGATAGTTCAACATTTAGGAAAATTCATGATTCCCGTAATCATAGATCTATCGTTTTAGATCAAAAACTGTGACTTCAGGCAACAATAATCCAGGTTTTACTACTTTAAGTTAAGACATAGATGCTCTTTTAGTTCTTCAGCTGTACTAATACATTTTTTATTTTTCATTGTTGCACTAGAGTTATGGCATTTATCGTTTTAATGGTATGATGCAGGTTTCTGTGATGCTTGTAAATGTTATGCACTGAAACTTGATTTGAAGAAAATCGTGAATAAAATTTTCTTAAAATCATTCGGCACTAATAGGTGTTTTACCTTTTTTAAAGTAGAAGTATCCTTGAAGTATCCCTTTAATGAAATGAAAGACTGAAAATAAAAGTCTAGTTCACCTTAAAGCTTGAAATCTTGGTGGATTTTCCAGCCTCCGCCAACGTTTCGTTGACCCATTTAACGATGATGTCGTCGTTTACTTTCTGTCCGTCGCCCAGCTCCTCCAGTACATTCAGCGTATACCTGAAGGACAGGACAAGCCTGGTCAGTGTCAACCAAACACACCAGGCTTGGTTGGAAAAATAAAATACAACTAAAGTGGTATTTCACCTCCTCATTAGCTGCCACACCAGTGCCAGAGTCAGCGTGGCGTTGCCATCGTTCAGGTCCTGCCCGCCGATGCCAACGAGGGAGAACTTGGCTGTTTTGCCCAGTTCCACTGCATAGTTACAATTCTCCAACTTTAAGGCACGAAAAAAGAAAAGATTTGTCAAAAAAAGAAGATTTTCACTTGGATATTACTGTTTAAAAAGGCAGCCCCTCCAGTTTATCCGGGATAAAGTCAAAAATGTCATGTGGTCTAACCCTAAAAATTAAAAACACATGCTATCAACTAGTTTTTTATTCTAGGTGGATTAAATATTTAGAATTTAAAGGAATCTTCATTCACCTTTTTCATGTTGGTTCCCAGCTTGGGGTAAGGTGGCTTGTTGACCTTGTTGTTCCAGTCAACAGGTACTTTAATCCTCTCGTAGAGTTGAAGGATGACCATGGCGTCCTGCAGGTCTCTAAAAGACGAGATTTAGGTTTGATAACCGTTTACATAATATGGGAAACAATCTGTTCCATCTGCTAGCATTTACTCAGCGGTACATACCCGTACAGATGATTGACGTGTGGGTTCACTCCCAACGAGTTCATCCAGTTGCGGAACGTCCTCTCTTCTCGCGTCTCACCTGCAAAGACGAGGGATTTAGTGGCTTTTAGGTCGAGAATCTACCAAACTGTAGGTGTCAGTAATAAAAACATGCAGCTGTTATTATCTGATATCACTGTTGGCTACATAAGCAAATCACACACTGAAAGAAATGAAATCTTAACAGGTGAAGATATATTTTTTGTATAGTTAGTCCTATATTGAGTAGAATATCTTATTCCATTGGCAGGTAATTTAGCTTATTTCAATTATTTTCCTGGTTTTGGGGCAATTTGGACTAACATTTTCTTTAAAAAAGATTAAATTGACTAAAATGAAGAAAAAAAAACTCATTTTAGTCTCTTACAGGCACTTTAAAATGTACTTTATTGTTCTGTTGAAGAAATAATCTTACATTTTATTAGAATGGAAGGTCATTCGTTACCAGGAATAAATAAAATGTCAAAATTATGACTTAATTTACTCTTAGGGTTTTCACTGCAAAAACTAAAATCTTAACAGGTGAAAATATATTGTTTTTGGTACAATAAGACAAATTTCTCTTGATTTTAGTCATTTTAATCATTTTGTAAATAAAGTATCTTGTCTTAAAACAAGACTAAATTGATCCAAATCAGGAAAAATAAAGTATTTACCATTGGAATAAGATAATTCTATTCAATATTGAGCTGCTTGTACCAAAAACAGGATATTTTCACCTGTTCACATGTTAGTTTCTGCAGTGCAATTATCTGCTGGTTGTGATCATGTGATAACTACTGGAAGACAAAGTTGGAAGTTGTTTGTTGCGACATCTTATTAAAATGATTTTCTATGCAAAAAAATCAGCCCGTAGGCCAGTGAGGGTGCCAACAAAAAAACTGGCTGTTCTGGAGTTTGAGCTTTAGGGGAAAACACTGAAAACAACATGGTTTCTCGTTTCAATATATTTAAAAAAATCCACTTTATCAAACAAATTACTTATAAGCCAAATTCATCTGTAACAGCCAAATCTCCAGGGGACCTTCCATGACAGCAGCTGACACATGTATTGGGCAATTTGTGAAAAGTCAAGTGTTAATCTGAAATTTGAGAAGTCCCCACCTTCCAACAGTCCCCAGTCGATGTCCTCGTTCTCAGGTTTGGTCAGAGCTGGATATTTGTTAAACAGATTGGCCACGAAGGCGAGGTTGAGTTTGGGGTTTCCACTGACGACGTCAGCTGGGGTGACAAACTGTCGACAGCTGAGCCGGTCGGCCTGCTGCAGCATGGCCTCTGCCCTCTTCATGTCGTCTTTCTCCTGAACAACAACACACACTGATCAGAGATGCTGTGCAGCTGTCACCATGTGCTGGACATTCTCAACCGTCCATGTGCAGCTTACGCTGAATCCTGCCATGTTGATGTCTATGCGCGGCTGCTCCTCGTCGGTGCCTTTTGGAGAAATCTGGTTCAGGAGGTGGAAATAGGCCCTGGAGTCCTGGAAAATAATAAAAACAGTTATTAGACTGTAACAACACTAATGTCTAAATTATACCTCATTAAGATAGATGTACTTTAAGAAGTAAGATATTTATAAACTTAACTTGTAGTTAGCACATTAAGTTTTGTATTTTGTGCATCAACTAAACACTACCTTTAGCATATTGTCGCCCTATTAAAGTCATTTTTTCAAGTTTTTGGGAAAGAGCAGAGAATATTTATTAATATATAATCTTCTCATCCCAGAAATCAACTAATAATCATCATCAAAGATCATCTTTGGGCCAAAATTTGAAATAATGGAAATAATGGCCTAAGTTTTTTTGCACAGCACTTCATATTAAATTATTATTAAATTTTAACTTGTAAAATTTAGACTAAATTACTATAAAACATTATAACCTAAAGCCTTTATCACTCAAAACTCACTTTAGTGATAATCTTCTTCTCCTGTCAGACTGAGGCCATTATTTTTAATAAGGTAACAATATTTTAAATTATAAGATATAAATTACATTTCATAGAATTATTCCATAAAATGTAGCATGTGCCCTTTAAAAACTATGTAAAATACTTTGTTAAGCACTAATCACAACAGAAAGAACACATGAAAGCTCTGATTTCTATAAAATAGTCAAGCAAGAGATCGAATAAGAATAAAAAAATGTTATAATCAGATAAGGACAGTTGTAGGAGCCGTTTGTATAACTGTCATTCTTCCATTTTGCCAGAGATGTAGGGTGGCGTTGTCATTAGCTGGAAAGAGATGCTACTAATTCAGTCCTATTTTTAGGGCAGTGGAGGCGGATATTTGAGCGAGTTTGTGCAAACACTTCCTGGCCCAGTGCTGATAGACACCTGTGAGCTTGTTAATTAATAAAGGAGTGCATGGAAATAAACAAGATGATGGTGAATGGAAACCTGCAAACACTCCATAAACCTCGAAACCACAAGTCAGAAAACAACTCGCAGTGAAGCAGAGTTTTAAACAAACAGCAGGGACCGGGTGCTTTCGGTTTCAGCGAGGACGCCTACTTTGATATCAGAGCTGAAGTTGTTGATCTTCTGCCAGCCGGCGTTTTCCAGGTGAAAGTTTGCCCAGCGCAGCAGCAGTTCTTCTGGGGACAGCTTCATCAGGTCCTCCAGAGTCTCCCCATCCCTCAGCAAAGCTGCCAGTGCTGTTGAAGAGGGGGTTAGTCAGTTAAACCACTTAGACCCAAAACACCTGCCAAAACACCTAAAAACCTATGCTATTCAAGAACAAATGGCCTTATCTGCTGAGGATTTTCTATATATATGTTATTGATTATTCACACAATATTTTGTGACATACCTCCTGTGTATGTGAACCGATGCTGACGTCTAAACCACAACCACGTACCTTCGTTCCTGCTGAGCTCGATGTCAGCAAACAGGCCGATCTTGATGATCTGCCACAGCAGGCCCAGAACCAGGTGGGGCTTCCCCTCCTTCAGGTCTAAGGCTCCGATGTTCACGACATGGCAGCCGATGGCAGAGGCTGAATTCAGGGCCAGGTTGAGATTCTCCTGTTGGGGAAAAAGAAATAAATACGGTATAAAGCGTCAGCTGAGAGGAAACGCACATTTAATTATCAGTGTAAATGTAAATGTAACCGACCTGTATTGTAAACGGCGTCAGTTTCTTCTTATTTATGGTCCTCTCATCGATGGTGTCTGGCACTGACAGGTTGATCATTTTACTGCGAATCCACACAGTTACTCAATTTAAAAGTCTAGAATGGTCAGATTTAATAATCATCATTTCAATCATCATTTCTCAATAAATTCTTGTGTGAATCTTCTTCTCTAGTCAGCTCGCATTGTCGTTAACCAGAGTCTTCCTCTTTAAAACTTAAAAAAAAAAAATATTTTAACATTTTTACCATCTTTAAGGTGACTACATTAGACCTAATGAACATTTCCTCCCTTTATCTGTGTTTAATCAAATAGGCCTAAATGTTTCTACTAGAATTTTATATCTATCTATTTATCTATATATCTATATATCTATATATATATATATATATATATATAGACCTGAAGTTGGTGCCCCTGTATATAGATAAACAGAGAACACATATTGATCTCTGAATATTGCTTTATGAATGCAGCAGTATCACTCTCTCCACTACATTACTGTGGCTCTATAATAACACAGGCTCTTTTTTTACCCAGGCGTGATGTGAACACAACACTAAGTGCAGGGTGGGATGTGGGTATTTGACATTTATTTCATACGGGCGGCTGCAGCAGGTGAAGGGGAGCGGTGTGAAAACAGGAAAACTCACCAGAGGACTATACCGTCTCCGACAGACGTGAAGAGAGAGTCTTTGTTGGGATCCATGGGCAGGACGTGTTGGCAGTCGGGGTCTTTTTCCAGAGCAGAATTGATCCAGTTTACGAAAGCATATCGCTCCTCCTCTGCGAGGGTGGACACAGGCCTCAGTTAAAAGCAGAGTAGCTCATAATGATTCATTTAAGTGGACCATAGTGTCCATTATGTGGTTTTTAAACTGTAAAACATGATGCACCTGAATGGTAGATGGTACAAAGTCAAACAGTTTAATGAGGAACATTAGCAGTGAAATTACCAGAGAACGAGTGTTGTGTGCCTTCGCTCGACAGCTCTGATGTTCCTCCGATCGCCAGAATTCCTTCTTTTCTGTTGATGGCCTTGCGGAAAGTTTTTGCTATTTCACTGCCCCTCAGCTCCTGGATGATCTGAAACGATAAAAGCCCAATTAACACTAAGCCGCTGAAGTTATGGTTTCATTTTTGTATCACATGTAGATGTAAATGTTACTTTATTACTAGCGTTGCAAAATTCTGAATTAATGGGAATATATGAGAGTAAATCCAAAATTTACAAAACTGAAGGTTGATCCTTAACAGGGAATTTAAATATAGTTTAAAATATATTCTAGCATAATCTTGGCTAAAATAAAAGACCAGATTTAAAGGGATAGTTCAACATTTTTTAAAATTTGTCCATCCTCATCCACAATTTAAAACAAGACTTTAGAATCATACGTCAGCTGCACTCGTCTTCTCTCCTTTTACTCCATCATTGATATTTTATCAGGCTCCTGTTAGTCAACCATGACAACCAAGGACATAGTGAAACTGCTGCTGAATTTCTCCTCAATGGCATGAAAACATGAAGCCGACCTACCAACTACAGCACTGAGAAAATATGGTGAACATTTGGCCTTGAAATTGAGTTTCTGAACAATAGATGTGGACTTAAAAACCTGATTATTAAGTTAAAAAGATCCAGGAAGAAGGTTAATGCTGTGTTGTGCATTTAAGTCGTGATTTAATGCAGCTGTAATGAATGGAATTACTTATCAGAGATAAGCTGTAACGTCTTCTTTGGACAACTTAAAGGTGCGTTCAAGTGCGCCTCGTTAATTTGGAAATCTGTTCTCTTGGCCACAAAGGCTGCTTATTTCCCCTTTGTGGAAATACATCTGTCATTACTTCCTTGTCCTTTCACTGCAGTGCGTTTAATAATCTTTATAGCAATGCAAAACCTCAGACTCTAATATTTGAAAATCCATAAAGTGGTTATCAGTATATTTTTCTATAAGTCTATATATCTGTGATGATTTTTGATGTTTTGCAGCTACTTTTAAAAACAATAGAGGCTAAAATAACAAAAAACATTAATTTCTACATGTGCATATTTTTTTTAAATTCTTTTAGAAAAGAGTTGTTATATTTATTCAGATACTACTATGAATAGAGAGGCAATCATGTACCTTACTCATATTCAAATCTAAACTTATCTGTTCAGACTAGTATACTCCTGTAACTGCTCTCATGTTCTGTTTCTATGATGTTTTTTCTCGTATATAATCTGTTTTCTACCTTTTGTAGAGCGACCTTGGGTGTCCTGAAAGGCGCTTTTAAATCAAAATTATTATTATAACAAGTATATAAATTTATAATTTATTTACAATTGGCCTTAGGAGTGCAACCATAATGCTGATGTGAATGAAATGGGGTGTGACGCCCCTGATTTAAAGTGAAACTGTACAAACATTCACTTCACTACTATTCATATACTACTAAAGTGTCATAAATTCTTATTATCTGTAAACCCAGCTGTTATCCTCCTCCACACTAACACCAACCTCAAGCTTGTCCACATCTACATATTAATCTATCTCTCAACATTCAAATCAATAAATCCATAAAGAAGCAGGTTTCTGTGGTGTGAGTTCCTACTCTATGCGTCTTATCAGTGATGCACCAGGCCTCAGACAAAGCTGCTTTGATATTACATATTGTATGCTAATGTATCGGATACTTCCGGAAGCTTTACCGTTAATCTCGGTTTTATCAGCGACCTCGGCGCTACAGGCCTTGGCGTGGCGCTTGCACCACAATGAGCCATTCAGCGCGGCGCCGTTGCAAAAGCGCAGCACACGTCGCAAGATACATAAACAACAAGGTCACGCGGTGCCAGCTCGCTTTCTTTTGTGCATTCGTTTGTAAAAGAAAGAAAGAAAAAAGTTAACCGCAATAATCATGACCTTGCACGCACAATAAGGAATTCCACTCAATCCTGCAGCTCAGCCAAAAGTGCTTCTTTCTTTTTTAAAACAAAGCTTGGTATTTTCTGAAGACTTTCACATTCATTCTGCATACATTTAAATTAGGTTGTTATTGATGATGATGGCATGTTTTGTCTGGTGGGTTTTATCAAAGCCGTGTGGTGGAGCGATCAACATCTGGGACACAATGGCACAATGCTGTTAAGCTGCCAACTGGGAGGTCCCGGATGTTGTTGCTTCCCGCCAGCACATGAACACAGCTGCATATTTATATATATTTATAGCAGACTGCAACAGCCCAGTCGCAATATCGCGTCATCCTAGAAATAAACTGATGGCTATAATCAAAGATCATTTATGCAACTGGGTTGTGACTGTCTGACATATTGCTTAAGCATTTTTCAGAAAGTAACTAGTGTTTCTTTATTTAAAGTAAAAAAATTTAAATAAAAAAAGGATTTGAAGCTTGTAGAATGAGTCGCATATCACCACCCTATTAAAATATTGACCTAAGTTACATTAGGTTTTTAGGAAAACTATCAAATGCAGAGAATATTATATTTATTAATCATTTAATTTAAAAAGGCTTTGACAGTGGATGACTGTGGGCATTCATAGAGCGTTGTGTGTCACTTACATTAAAGAATAAAGGGACTTAAGCCAATTTTTGAACATTCCAGTGTGACTTTAGGCACCTCTTCCTCTGTTTCTTTACATTTGGCTGCATATTTATTGAATTCACTGATATGCACCTTTATGTTTGTTTTTATTAAAGCATGACTTGTGAAAGTTAGACTTAATTACTATAATAGCCTAAAGCTTTTATCACTCACCAGTAGAGATTGATTCAAGAATCATGTTTAGAGCTTCTTCTTGATTCTTGAAGCAGTCTCCATCATGAAAGCTGTTAAATTCCCCAAGTAAAATGTCCATTGTCCTATAGGACATAAAGAGTCTGATCCTTTTAACTCAGGATTCAGGTGATTTTACCAGATGTGGCAGCATCATTGTAAAAACATGACTTACGCCATTATAAAACAAAAACAATGTTAAAGCTAGTTGTAGTTTTTCCAGTTTTAAAATCTTATTGTTGTCCTTAGCTATTTCAATCACAATTAAATGTACAGTATAAATAAGGTTTATTACTATGAGTGGCTCAACTAGGAAGAAAAAAAAGTTTATTAAAGACTAAACAGCCACATGTTTCAAAGCAGAACGCCTGAAGAGTCACAGAGCGACAGCTCCGCTCCGGACCATCATTTTCTGAATCCTATTGCAGAAGCTGCTCCTTCATCACCACTGAAACAAAATACTGGAACTCACACCACTTTGCTGACCTCACTTCCACATTCCCAGAGTGTGTCTGTGTGTATAGAAGCCTTTCAATTCTGCTGGTAAAAGTCGCTTTGCTTAGCCGCCTTCCTCACGAGGGCGAGGTGCTCCGGGCAGAACAGGAAACAAAGACCAACTCACAGTAAGAAAAAAAAAAAGCTCGGAGCAAGAAAAGCGAAAACCCGCCGCGCCCGACAACGCGACTCGTTCAGAGCTCAGATTCACGTACCGACAAAAATTCTTCAAAGCTGATCTTGTTGTCCTTGTTGCGGTCCAGTTTCTGGATGATCTCCCGAACCATGTAGCCCGGCAGGGCATGGCCGGCTTCTTTCAGGAGCTCGTGGAGTTCAAAATCATTGATGTAGCTGTCGCCGTCCAGATCTACGGAAACACAAAGAGACACTCACTATTAGATAAAAAAGGGACTTTTAACACTCTATTACAAGAAATAAGTTAGTTTTTATTACTTAAAATGGCCTAAATAATAGATATATTAAAGAAATATAAGAAAAACATGTAAACATAGTCTCAGGACTCCATTAAGTTGGATGCACAAGGAATTTCTGTTTGCATAATGTTGCCATATAGCAAAAATGTCAAATGTTCATGAGCAAACAGGATCTCCTGGTCATGTGACCTCATAAATTGTATGTACTTCCAAAATAAAAGCCACCTTTTCATGCCCAACTGTAAAAACATTGATTTTATATCTCAGCTTTTTAGAAAAATGAAGATAAAGTAATTTTTACTATATGGCAACACTATGCAAAAGAAGGTTGATCACTATCTTTACTGTGTTATATTTTCTGTTAATCATTTGTCAGAAAAAAGGTATTTGAGCTTAAATCGCTTCATTTACAGTGAGGGAAAAACAAGCAGCAAATATTCAGTTGTTGTTCTCAGTGAAATAAAAGCATCCTGACATGTTAACGTGGTTTTTACTCACCGATTTTAGCAAAGATCTCCTTCATTTCCTCCATCTCCTCTTTTGTTATTTTTCCAGACATTTTTTCTGTGATTGACCTGAGGTGGTCAGTCAGAGAAAGGTGGGACTGTGGAAAAAAAGAAGAAATGCACAGAGTCATCAACATGTTGAAATAATAAGAAAGGAAGAACTCGAGAGAGGAAAAAAAAAACATCACTAGAAACCTATTTTCAGCACCTGTAACTTCTCCAGACAGGACACTCTTCACATACCATCAGTGGTTCTTCACATCAACGGGCTACTAACTGATCTTATCTTTCTTTAGCCCTTTTCCTTTTCCAAGCACTTTTCTCTCCCATAATCAAAGTCATTTCCTGTTTTTCTATTGTATAGCAATGAGCCCATACTGTAAAAGAAAACCCTGCTTTAATGCAACAGCACATCTTCCAAAAACCTCTAAAGCAGTTTATTTTAATCTGCTCTGTAAATCTAATTTAATCAATCGGATTTCCAAGTTAAACTTTAATGCAAACTGAGACGTCTGTAATGAAAAGAAATCTGAGTTTTATGTGACATTGTGACATCTGGAGCCTTCTGTTTGGGCTATTTATCTAAAAACGGTGATGCCTGTTCCACATTTAAGTTGAGCAACTCTTCAGCAGAGCGCTTAAAACGTGTAAAGACATAACAAGAGTGTACAATCTGAATTACTTTGCTTGACCAGAAAACACACACTGTGTTCCTAAACTACCCCAGAGACAAGGTCACCGTCTGAAAAAGGGCTGAAAATAAGGAATTCCTCCGAGTGCCTCCTTTCCTCCGTTCTGTAGCGGCGGAGGAATGCATGAGGCCCGGGCACAGAGAGGTAAAGCAGGACTAGACTGGTGTGATGGCATTCCTCTCTAAACGGCGTTCCAAAAAAACAAAGATGAGGTTTATCCTGCAGTTGACTAAGGATCACAGGTTTTCCCAGACAGAAAAGTGATCCCATCCCTTGATGCTAAATGCAGATTGTTGGTTTTTCACAAGTGGATTAGTCAGAAAATCCTGGTTTCCTAGCACTAAATTAGAGATTAGTCGTATATCCTGTTAGTCAAATGGATCTTTATCCAAACCCAGTGTTAGTATCAGTCAAAGTCTGTTTTTTTTTTTTGCTTTAACAGTTAACTCACAGAGACACATTCAAGCTGACAAACAATAGACAAAAAAGTGCAGTAACCAAGCAGCATCTCCATGAATGAAACTAATAGTATTCACTAAAGCGGATTCAGCACCAGCCATGTGGTCTCAGATATGTGACTCAGTTCCTATAATGCTGATGTGACTCAGTTCCTAACGCTGCAGTGGCAAACAAAACCAGTGAATAATGAGTTCCCCCTAAAACCACTTAGATAAAATCACTGTTTACAAAAGAAAAAGCAAAATACAGCAGAAAACTGGCTCTAGGTAATGATATAACGAGGGCAGATGTGTCACTTTAAATTACCAGCAGAGACTTTTTTTCTTCTAAACAGTGCTGCATGAATCAGAGCAAACTGTGTTTTTCTTACGCAAACTGCTACTAAATCAGGGCAAAAAACAGCACAAACCCCTGATGGAACGATTAGGAAAAATGACGATGCGAGAGCTGCTATATTTAACTTTTCCTGCAGCCGGTGAAGTCGGCCAGGGCTACAATAAGGGGCCCGGCGAACATTACCTCACTTTCGCCAGCCCCCTCCGTCACACCCTCGGCGAGAAGCAGGAGTGGAAACAGAAGAGGGGTTAAGTACACGGAGCGAGGCCACAGATGGCAGCGGACAAATGTGAGACGTATCGCTGGTGGTGGCAGAAGAATAGGGCGTTTGTGATCGGCCGTACAAACCTCGGCAATAAATCCTGGGCAGCAAAAACGAGCATCAGGCTCCGGAGAGACAGTTGCTGGCTTTGACAAGTGACAAGTGAACTGTGTGTTTGGGAGAGCGGAGACAATTCCTGCGCTCCCTTGAATGCAACATAACCTCTGAAATGGAGTGGCTCGTGTTGGCCTAAAAGCATATTGATGCTCGTTATAGAGTTCAAACACATTATAGGAAATGCCAGAGCTTGGCAGCGTTCGATGGAAGAGAAAAACACTGCCAGATTTAACTGGACTCAACACAAAGCAAAATATACACTACTCACAATAAGTTAGATACTGTTACTTACATACACCCAACCATGAAAAGTCACTTTTATTTACCACCATGAGCTGTAAAATGAATAGAAAATATAGTCAAGACATTGACAAGGATAGAAATAATGATTTGTAGTTGAAATATTGTTTCCTTCAAACTTTGGAAGGTCAGTTTTCTAGATTCTCTAAGCAGCTGAACTGTTTTCAGCTGTGCTAACATGATAGCATCAAGGGTTTTCTAATCATCCATTAACCTTCTGACGCAATGAGCAAACACATTGTACCATTAGAACAATGGAGTGATAGTTGCTGGAAATGGGCCTCTATACACCTATGTAGATATTGATGCACCAAAAACCAGACATTTGCAGCTAAAATAGTCATTTACCACATTAACAATGTAGAGAGTGTATTTCTCATTAGTTTAAAGTTATCTTCATTGAAAAAATAAGGACATATTTAAGTGACCCCAAACTTTTTTAGTAATATTCTAGTATATCAGAGTATGATGATGTTGCTACACTCTTTATTTATGTGGACACTGTCTTGGTCTCTGAATAAAAGTTAAAATAAAACCAAACATCAAGGAAATATGCAATAACCAGCCAACTTCACTGCAGTTTCCTTCCTGAGCTAAATTATTGAAATTAACCACGCCAACAACACTAACATTCTAAAACACAACTCCTGGCAAGACAGAACTTTTGGAACTCCAGACAGTCTAATGAATTAGCATGTGTTTTTATTTTAAAACATTTTTAAGAGAGTTAAACTCTCTGGATTTTAGGGTTACACCACATGACATTACAGAAAATAAAATAGAAGAATATTGATGAAAAATGTCCATTTATATGCAAAAAATACAACATGGTTCAGTAGGTGCAGGTGTTAACTAACAATGTCACCAAGATTGTTGTTATCAAAGGTAGTGAAAAAACTTGAGATATAACTATTCTGTTGTAAACATTCTAATTAAAATCCCAATTAAACTCTAAAGTGATTAATCCCAAACTCAAGCAGGGTTAATAATGTTGGAATATTCTGAGAGGTTCTTGTAAATATATGTAAAACATTTGAAGAAGCTGATCGTTTTAGATTGAAAACCACAATTTCAGGCAACACGAGATCATCAAAGCTGTGATTTCTTTCGCTGGTTTCCTAACTCGGGTTTTGTTTTCGTCAACTTTTGTTCTACTTTAACCCGTTTAAGCCCAGATTTTTTCCAAAGATTTCATGCATATAATTATATCAGTTGAGTCACTCTCAATCTCACAATCAGTATCTATTTTTTTCCATTTTGTAATCTGTTCTTTGCAGATTACAAAATGGAGAAAATAACATTTTAATTGCTATTCTAGTTGCTGCTTGCACAAATCTGCCCATAAACAAAACCTATTTATCCCAGGTACAAAAATCAGTTTGGGGAGATTTTTCTAGACAATGAATAAATAAATAAGGGTTGAAAGTCATAATAATTTAAATAAAATGGACTCTTTCTGGTAGAGTTTGTCGTTGATCATAAGAGGAAGGACTAGGAAACTTAATTTTTTTGCTTAAACCTTTTGTCTAAGTAACATTTAGATTCATTTTAAGTATAAATAGACAGTCATAGACTTCAGAGGCTCATAGACTTAACTTAGGTTAAGTTAAGACACTCCAGCATATATATAGCATGTTTCTTGTTAATAAATAGGAATAAGTAGGACTATATTTGATATAAATTCTTGATTTTAGTTTTCATTCTTGCCTTAGATTATGATATTTATACTCTTAATGGTATGATGTAAGTTCTTGGGCACTGAAACTTGGTTTGAAGAATGAATGAAATCACAATATCAGCCTGAAAAATCACAGTTCAATTTTTCCTAAGGATCTCTCAGCCCTAGTCCTTTCTTTTCTTCCTTTTTGTTCTCTTTATTTTACGCCTGATGCAACCTTTTCTTTCCAAAGCGCCAAAAACAGCACAACCCATCACCTTTTTGATGGATTGGTCAATTTAGGGGCCGTTCCCCGGAATTTAACTGCGTCTACAGCACAGACACACCCCGCCCTGCCTGTGTTTTTAAAAAAAAAATAAAAAATCCATGAGTTACATGGGAAATGTGAGGCACTCAAATAGCTCGGGCACTTTTCCCAAGTGTGGTCAAGCTCATGCGCACACACCCAACACGAGTCTACGAGAACATGGACATTTTTACCCGGTGACAATCGCCTGCAGATGTGAAGCGCATTGACTCATAAAAGCCACACAGAGTCTGTTACGACGGCCCGTTTCATTTCCATTTTCGTGTGACAAGCTGTGCTGACAAAGATAAGCAGCGACAGGTAAAAAGAAGAGGTGACGACAGCAAATATCAAGCGTGGAGTTTACCCAACTCTGACATCATATACAGCTGTAAGTATAGCATCCACAGCCCTGGGGTTTAGTGGCATTATAGAGCTTTAAAATATGGTGAATCATCATGGAACTATTCAAATTAAACGTTTTCCCGTTTGACAGGGTTCCATAACGGTGAGCTGCTTAATCTTTACTAGTGGATCAACTTTCTCGTTGTAGTAAATGACTTTTCGCCACATGAAAGGGCAGAGAGAGCAGATGTTACACAAGAAAAAAAAAAGGTGTTAACGCCGGAATCACTGCCAACCATCAGTTAAGAATGTCATTAGACAGGTTACTGAGGTGCTGCTGAATCAGGGAAGCAGAAGAAAAGTGTTTTCTCCTTTAAAACGCTGCAATCAGTCTGAACAATGCACATTAACTATGAAATATAAGCATTTTTTTGCTGAAGTGCCCTCGAGCAAGACACTGAATCCCTCCCTGGTCTGGAGCTATTGTTCTCTAGAAGAACCATGAACTTTCAAACAAAGGACTCAGACATTGAGAGAATTTCTATTTGTAGAATACAGACATTTTTTTGGTGTAATGGTTATAGCACATTAGAAAGGAAAAGCAACAGCAGCCAACATAAACTTATCCTAAACATACTTCTGCATTTTCTCACAACTCCACCAGCCTTCCTGAACTTTTATTGCATATTTGGAAGGTCCATGACTCAGGGATCATGTTTCACTCACTCCAGATTTTGCACAAATCATCCTTTATTATTCCCAGAATGCTTTATTTCCACCCTTCAATACGATTATCTAACACGACGCGTGTTTCAATACATATCAAGATTAAAAAGATTTATATTTACAAAACAAATCTAAAGGGATCGTGCAGCCTTGGTGGATTGGATTAACTGGAATTAGATTCAGATTTAAGAACAGATGTGTGTAATTAAAACAAAACAAAAAAGCTATTTCAGAACTAAGAATTCAGGTGAAAACAAGTGTGACTCGTGAATAAGTCAAATGCTGTCATGAAGGCACCTGTTCGAAAAAGCCTGACAGTGCAGGAAGTGGAGTAACCTGTTCACTCACACAGGTGTGTGTGTGAGAGTGTGTGTGTGTGTGTGTGTGTGTGTGAGGGCGGAAACACAATATAAGCTCCCTCCCTCCTCCTCCTCCTTCTTGACTGTCTGGTTTGTCTTTACAGAGATATCATCAGACACATAATGACTGTATTTAAAACACAGAGATGTTCTCATGTGCTTTTTTTCCCCCTCTTCTCGCAGCCTGAAAACAACAATACGTCCTCTGAGTCCCGATACTAAAAAAAAACTATTTTATAAAACATATTTTACTCTGAAAGTTCGCTTCTATACTCGCAAAGACAGCGAGAACTCTTGGAGGGAAACTGATGAGCAACGGTAGTCACAACACACTCTTTTTTTTCCCTGAGTCACAATATTTATCGAGTTAAAACGACAGTTTTCTCAACAGTGATCCACGATTGGGATCCCAGATGTAAGGGTGCTGCCGGTCCAGATGGGTCCACACAGGAAAAGTCTGGTGGATCACTCAAGTGTAGTAAACAGCTTCTTCTACATAAGGCCTCTGTTTTAAATAAACTCTGAGTCACTGCAAAAACTGTAAAAATCCAAGTGTTAAAACAATTTGCAGCATAACACTGAGGTCTTTTTGGGGTATCAGGTATATCAAGTGCCTGGGAGGGAAATTCCACTTTGCAGGCTTATTTCCCCATTAAATAAGGACAGAAATGTAGCACAGAAAAGCAGAGGGAAGGAGGGAGGGGCAGATCAATTAAACAAAAGAGTAAATCATTTACTAGAGTGGTGCATGAATCATATTGCCTTTAAAGTGTCATCAGAGGCGCAAACACACACCTTTAAACACACGCCTTTAGCACATTAGAATGTGTGTTTTAAGTCAGTGTAAAGAGTTTTATTATTATTATTATTATTATAATTAGCTCCACCTATGAGACTTCCTCCGGCAGGCACCGGTGTATCAAACGAACCTTCCATGTTCACAAATCATATTTCCAAAATTAAAACTGTATATGCAATTATCAAAAACGCACGCTAATTTCACACTAGTTTAAACAGCGCGTGTGTATCCTATAAACTTCTTAGACTTACTTCTACTGGACATTACCTGGTGACAAACCGCAGGCTGCTTTATTTCAGCGTTTTTCTAGTGAGGATGAATAGGCTACAGTCCAGGTGCAGCTAAAGCTAATCCGGCTAACACCAGACGTGCAAGTTTTGTAGGCAGGAAACTCTCCTTGGTTACTGCTGCGGATCCAGCCGTTAAAAAAAAAACGGGAGGAAAAAGCGACCAGAAAAACCGAGGACAAACAACAAAAAAGGCTAAAATTCAAGCGACCGGACTTGTCTTGTCTGTGAGTAGCTTTGTTTTTTTTTAATATATTTTTTTAAAGAAGTTGCCAGGAAATTCGGTACTCACCGTCGGTGCGCCTGAAATTCCAGACAGCGTCCAGTTTGCGGTCCTTCTCCTCCACGTAGAGACAAAAGTAGACGAGCGGCAGGAATGTTGGCCCCGCCCGCCCCGTGACGTCACCGCCAGACGCCGTTTTTTTTAATGTCACTAAAAAAAAAGTTTCATCTATTTTTTTATATTAAGAAATCAAAAAGTAAGGTTAAACTTTTTTTTTTTTTTAACAAAACACTAGACTGCTCCCAATTTATTTTTAAGCTCCAGGTCTATTTCTTCAGTTTTCCTGCTTGAAATGATAATTATTATGAAATACGTCTACAACCACAAGGTTATTGTACTTAAACCTGGTGTCAAAAGAAATCTACGTGTGATGTAACTACAGAAGAGTCAGAGTCTGTTTTAAAATACAATTTTCAAGTCTGTCAACCCAGGTTTATATATATATAAGTGACTAAAATCACCAAAAACCTTGAAATAAGATAAATTATCTCATTTTAGCTTCCAGTTAGCCAAATATTAACAGATTATTTAGATTATTTCAAGTTTGTTTTTTTAATTAGATTTTATAAATAAAAAAAAGATTCAATTGACTAAAATCAGGAAAAAATAATGGAATAAGCTAAATTATCTGCCATTGGATTAAGACAATTTAAGTCAAATATATATATATATATATATATATATATATATATATATATATATATATATATATATATATATATAATGTATATATATACATTTTTTGTTTTCAAAATAAATCATGAGGCAATTTATTTTATACTGATAATACATACACACACACACACACACACACACACACACACACACACACACACACACACACACACACACACACACACACACATATATATATATATATATATATATATCTAGAACATGTGAGATGAATAGAGAAGTGACAGAGTCAGATTTAAAGGATAAGTTCACAAAATTTCAAGTCTGTCTTATAAACACAAAATTTCAAGTCTTAGTCTTGTCTTATAATTATTTTTTAAGATTTTCTTTCATTGTTTTTTTGTTTTAAAAAACAAAACATGAGATTATTTATTTTCTATTATTTTTTTTATTTTTCAGAAATTATAATAAATATAGAATATCTCTACAGCCACAAAGGTTATTGTACTTAAACATGGAATCAAAAGAAATCTACAACATGTGAGGTGATAGACAGTTTTAAAGGACTATTTCACAAAATTTAAAGTCTGTCTTAAAATAATACTATATAATATTCAAATATTTCCACTATTACCTGCTGTAATAAATCTTTCTGAAAACGTTCTTTCATTTTTTTTTGTTTTAATTTATTTTCTATTATTTTAAGGCTTATATTTCAGTTTTCCTGCCTCCCAAAAAGTGACTCATATATGTTCTGTGTTGAGAAGATGACCAACAAGCAGTTAATTTATTATTTTTTAACAGTATTAAATCAATCATTAATTCATTTCCTTATTCCAGTTTACAACTCTAACATGGGGGAGTTTTTAAAAAAAGGAAAAATCATATTAATAATGAATAAAGGCTGAACGGAACTGATAAGGAATATCCAACATTCTATAATCTGTTCATTGACAATTACAGAGTGAGAGTCATAATTCAATGAAAGAATGTACAACACATGCTGTGCGGAACCAGCTGAACTCAATGTAAAATGTTCTTTTTCTGTCTTTCCTGTGTGACGGAACAATTGTATAACGACAGACGAGGCTTAAGGAAGTTATAGCCTAATGGAAAACGCATTGCACTAAGAGAGAGAAGGAAGTCAAATGTGTTGCTTTAAATATGAAACATGAGGAATCTATAAGTATGAGAGAGAAAATGAAATGTACCAGTGTTTAAAAATCTCTTTTAAAGGACAATTTCTTAAATTCTCAAGAAAATTCACAGTCCTTCTTTCTCTAATATTAAACTTCACTTTAGTCCAAATTAGTCAAATCAATTCATGTCTTTGCTTGTGTTTGTCTCATGTTGTCATGTTTTGTGGTATTTGAGCTCTGAGTAGTATAAAAGCCTATAACTGATAATCATAGAGTCTTTTGTCCTCCTCTTTTTGTTACTACACTTCCATCGCAGCCCAACAGGGAAACACAAAGAGGAAATTTGACTGTAAATGTGGCAGGTCACTACTTGATGTGATTAAATCATATAAACTGCAGAAACACTTTACATTTACACACACATTTTTGATGGTGATCTTTTAATATAGAGTCATATTTGTGCCAAAATCATAGAGAGATTAAAACTCACTCAAGCAAATCCATATTTTAAATATAGAGATGCAGGAGCCAATCAGATGCAGTTAAGTCATAGAGATGTTCTAAGCAGCTTTGTCATCAAATTTGATTGGCTGTGTCGGCTGAAAGCTTTGACAGACAAAAAAAATCACATAATTACATGTGCCAGGCTCTAAATATCATCTGTGTCAAGTTGAGTCTCAGCCAAAATATGTTGTCAGTGAATTATATTTGCTGATTTTGATATTATCCAATATGGCAGCTGAATATTTATATTAACCTTTAAAACGAGTGAGAACAATTTACGTGGCAACCAATAGTGTGATCAGGCATTGGAATTCTGTTCCTGACCCAAATACACCATGAGATATGAGCCAAAACACAATTTTGCCAATTAGACCCGAGAGGTCAAAGGTCATCATATTTCTTGGCATGTGCAAATGGGTTTCCACCACCTTGGAAAAAAGAGCCATCCTCACAGCAAAGAATGATTAATTTTCCAGTGTCCTGTCTTCATATACCTTTAGCTTCTGAAAAAAAAAATCAAAATCGCTTATTTTTAACGAGTAATGATGCTCCTATACTTGTGATATTTCAAAATGATTTGCAACCAGTTGCAAAAGGGGTTTATCCAAGCGATGTTGCCATCCAAGATGGCGGAACAAAGGCCAGACCTGACTGCACATGTGTGACACACATCAGGTAATGACAGTCCTGGGGTCATGGGGTCTGAAGTAGATGTGCCATGTTCTGTTTTGATAAATGAAAGCGTTCCTGAGATTTAAACTCAGTTCCCGTTTGACGGCTTTGCCGCCAAATTCGATTGGCTGTTATGGGTGAATGGTTGTAGTTTCTAAGACAAAAAGTGATGGGTTTGTGAAGCTTGGTCTGAAGATGAGGTGTGCCAAATTTGAAGTGAATCGGTTGAAATTTGTGACCTATGGAAGATTTTAAGTGTTTTTATAAAATCCAAAATGGCGGAAAATCTTTCTCCAAGGGATTCCATGGATAACTAATTTTTTAACCTTCAAATGTGACCAGTTGGTGGGGCTAGAGAGTTTTAGGCAGCAACATGACTGTGACTTGGACTGTGCCAAAGGTTTTACCACATAGTTCTATGGGTTGCCATAGGCTTCCATTGCAAAACAATAAAAAACATTGGGTAATGACGCTCCTATACTGAGATAAGAATTCACTTCCTGTTTGGTGGCTTTGCCGCAAATTTCGATTGGCTGTTACAGGCGAATGGTTGTAGTTTGGAAGACAAAAAGTGAGGCTTTTGTTAGGCTTGGTCTGAAAATGACATGTGCCAAGTTTAAAGTTGATTGGACAAAATTTGCAACCTGTGAAAACTTTTAAGCTTTTTCGATAAAAACCAAAATGGCGGAAAATCTATCTCCAAGGATTCCATGGATACCAAATAGTACTTCCAACTTTGACCGGTTGGTGGCACTAGACAGTTTGAGGCAGCAACATGAAATCTGGTGAGATTATTTAGATGACTTTCCACCAATCAATGTGCCAAATTTCACAACTTTTTACCAGAAGATTCTATGGGCTGCCATAGACTTCCATTGCAGAAGAATAAGAGAACGTCCAAAGCTTCGCTGCTTGGCCCCAATAACCAATATAAACAGGAAGAATGATTATAACAGGAATTCTGGCTTGAAAGATTCTCTTTTCAGTCTCTAATCTTCACTCCGGAACAGCAGGTGGCGCTAATGTGCGGTTTAAACGCGTCCAAAAAAATAGCGTCAGGACATGGAAGCGTCTGGTGCTGCTGTCTGCTGGTGGCTCATGAATTGTCTCTTTTGCGTTTGATCCGCTACCGAGCGCAAATTGAGCGCCATTTTTTCCCTACCACTTTATTTTGTTACCAGCAGCCAATAATGTCTTGAACGACTTCAGCCGTTCGCCGAACACGGAGAACGTCGACATGTCTGCGGCGATGCTGAGGTAAAAAAAACGCGTCTGTTTTATTAGCAGGTGACGTTCTAACGAGCCGCTAGCTAGTAGGCTAGTAGCTTAGCAGCTAGCCACTTCAGGAGAGTCTCGGTTCAACCCCCCCGGATATGGGAAGCGGGCTCCTCACATGTCGCCCCTAGATTTTCCTAAATGAACCAATAATAAATATCAGTCATCACCAGAAAGCCAATATTGTTACCCGATTCTACGGTGTATTCAATTTCTCAAATATTGCTTATTTTTTGAATATAATGCAAGTTTATTTCGCCTGTGCATCTAATTCTCTGTCGTATTTATTGTTGCAACTGCTCCACAGCGCCCCCACCTCAGGTTCACTTTACAGCAGGCGAAACACGGAATTACACATCCGAAACAGAAAATTGATGCAGACGCAAAATGAAAACAACCATTTTATTGACAAGTGCGCAATATTGAAGAAAACGAACAAACCGTAGAATTTGGATAACAATCATGGTTTTCTGGTAAGCACCATTCTTTTCATAAATGGTGCGTTCAGTAAAACACAAGGCGCACGTTTTAGGTGTCGAACTGAGACTAGAGATGGTGGAGCTAGTTAGCTAGCTAGGTTAGCTGTATCGGCTAACACCCAGTTTTATACCTTTTGCTAGTTAACAACTGTATTTTATTTAGTTAACGTTACTTAAACTAAGCTTTGTTAGGGGAGCTAACACAGCACTTGTGTGAATTTAAAGAACGGGCTTTCTGATTCCTTTTCTGAACAGTTAATAACATTTGAACAAATCTCGTCACATCAAAGATAATATTTACAATAATTTACATAATTAACATAACATATCCTAAGTATGGACTGATTTATAGTTTATTAACGTTACTTTATTGAAATGAATCCTATTTATCAGAGATGCAAACAAGCAAACCAACTTCGTGGGGTTGTAACTTATCCAAAGTCATTGAAAGGTTATAGTTCGAACTG
This sequence comes from Lepturacanthus savala, assembly GCA_030544235.1. Classification (NCBI taxonomy): domain Eukaryota; kingdom Metazoa; phylum Chordata; class Actinopteri; order Scombriformes; family Trichiuridae; genus Lepturacanthus; species Lepturacanthus savala. The sequence continues at coordinate 4,558,945 of CM060479.1, read as the reverse complement.
CTGCTGAATTTGTACATTAATATTATTTTGAAATGGATTCGGTTTGATTTACCCCGTGTTTAATCATTTATGTAGAATAAATAAACACTTAAACAATAGTATGACCCTAAACATGTGCATAGCAAATTACAGCCTCCAAAATGACTATAAAATAAATCAAAAACCCCTTAAAACAACAAAAAATGAGCATTATAACCTTATTAAAATGGTTACAGTGACGTTATTTTTTTCAGTGAGGCTGCATGGATATTTAAACTTAATCTGTTGATGACAAACCATGTTTAGAAAAAATATGATATACAAAACCTTGAAGAATAAAACTCAGATAGCAAGAATGCAAACTCCGTCGGTCGCCTCTTCCCTTATTGAGATGTTGCCTCTTCAGATATTCAGATTCTTCCTCCCAAATTCTAAGTTTCCCCTCAAAAGTTATTATAGTACCATAAATCATGATACCACTAGGGAGCTGTAATGTCACTGCAAGGCTTCATGGTCAGTAGGAAGAACGTGTTCATGCTTAATCGTAATATATAACCTGTAATTAAAACGTCTGGTGTCCTGCGGCGCTTTTGGTTAAGTCCACGTTACACATTCATAAATACCTGAATGCAAATATAAGTAGGCGTTTGCATATTTCTAGATTTTTCCATTGTATAAATTCTCTTTTAAACAGTTGATCAAAGCGCAATAGATTGTGGAATATGGACGTTTACGAAGTCCTGCACATTGGGTCAAGGCCTTATTTTTTGGCAGCTTTTGGAGCCACTGAGATGAGAAACTCTCTTTCTGGAAAACTGAAACACTTATTTCTGATATCCTAATATAAATCTTGAATCTGTCAGGTGATAATGGTTGATTCTCTCCCATATTATCTTATCTGTGAGTTAATGTTTTTTTAAATCACACATTGATAAAGAAGGTGGCAATTTCTAACTAAGCTGTTTTTCTCTTCCTGACTAGGCCCACTGGCAGCAAGCTGAATGTATTAGTGAACAAACTGCACGAGTACTTGGCTCATTCCACTATTGAGGACAGCAATGGCACGCCGCCCTCAGCGGATTGTGATGGTACAGTCTACGATTAATGTATAAAAAGAAAAATGCACTTTTCAAAATAAGACTGAATATCAGAAATACTCTAAAGTCTGACCTTTTTTAAATTTTGTTATTTGGTTTTGAAATAACTGGCAGGTTGTAATTTTTATTATTTTATTTTGGATTTACAGAATTTTTGTTAAATGTCTAAATTTAATTTAAATTTTCTGTTCACAGGTCTGACAAACTGGGGATCTTCTCTGAGAAATTCAACAGCTCACCCTGCGACAGAGGTAACTCCACATTCATCCGCTCCTTTTTTTCATTGCTATCAAATGTGGTATTTAGTCACAGCACTTTAATTAATGGGCCGGTGTATATTTAGCAGCAGCTAAAACACACGTTTCTTGTGGCAAATGCGGCTTCTTCTACACGTTGGGTTTCTCAACTGATCGTAATCTGTAACCTCACCACTAGATGCTGCCAGAAAATGTTACTTTACCTTTAAAATTTCTCTTTAACCAGGATTAAATTAAAGAAAAGTGAAAAATGCAAAACTTCATCAGCGAACTAAGATCTTTTGTTAATTTTTAGCAATGAACTGATGACTAATTTTCATAAGAAAACCGTGAATAACGCGTTTCCATTTGCCTTAGTTTTAATCCTATAATAAGGCATCTGAAGCTGTAATAATCATGACACAAGGCAAAAGTTAAAGCATTGCTTCAAATATAAGGAAAACCCTTCTTCAAACAGTGTAAAACAATAATCTTCTTGGTAGTTTTCTTCTTATGTGTCACAATCTGCCAGCTTGGTTCGGCTTTTTCCAGCTGCAGCTGGTTTTTAGTTCAGACCGTTTAACATTTCTGTTTCACCACTGTTCAGTAGGGAGCCGCGGTGGTTTTTGCTTGTGCAGTAGTTGCAGAGGCCTATGTTTTCAATTCTTCTGAAGTCCATCTATAAACGGACAAAGCCTCAGCTCAAATCCTTGCCTATCCTATAAACTATTGAAAAGTCGACCTCACAAATCCTCCCTTATGCCCAGATGGACGATTGGTGACACTTTTCAGGTTACAGTTACACATATTTCTTGATTCCTTATGCCCTATGCACTATCTCATCACAAAAATGCCAAAAATCTGCTATAAATAGGGCCGTTGGAACAAATCTCGGAAGTGGAGGATCATTTGAATAGTAAAAAAATGCATACTATTCCAATGCTGAATGGACCCATAAAGTTTTCACCAGTGTTGAATATAGAACATTTACGACGCCATCGCACAGCTGTTAGCAACATGGATTGTGGAGAATCGGCAGGAAATACACATGCTTTCATGTTCCTACTTTGTTCCAATATTGGCAGCAACGTTTTATTCTAGAAACACATGTTCATTGAGATGTTTTACAGCAGTTCATTCAGTTTTGATAATCATGTTCCCACGTTAGACTCATTTTACAGCCCATTATGAAGAGATTTAAATGGATAATAACTTCACTGGCTCTCTTTTGCATAGACTTGATTAGTTCCTGCACATTAGTAACTCCCTGGTGTATGCGTGTGTATAATATCCATAGGCCTGAATCATTTAATATTCTAGGAAAATGGTATTCCTGTTTTATTCACATGACTCACACTCTCCAAGAATAAACCTGTGATGTGCTAGCAGTTCCTCTGAGACATTACTGGGCTGGTTTCAGCACCAAAAGTGCCACTAATAACTACCAGCAATAATTAAACCAACAAACTGTCTTTTTCTTTTTTGCAGTCGGGAGCGGATACCAGATATTCCAGGAGGTGAGTTCATGTTTTATTTATACCCAATAATGCGCTGCAGTATCACACATCTCAATGTTTTCCATTTAGTTTGAGTAATTAGAGGCCAGCTAAGATGCATTTAAACTTGTGACTCCACAAGTTTTATTTGTGGCGCCCCATCGGCCGTGGTAATGCATGTAAATAGAGGCTGAGATTACAATTACAGCTTCCTAATGGTCAGATTTGATGCTCAAATAAATAATGGAACCAGGTGCTGAAGAACTATAGTTACAGCAACACATTGGCCTTATGATAAATTTGATATAAATCTAGATAATTATATGATAATGAGATAAAAGGTTTTTGCATTACCATTCGTCAGGGTTCCCATTCATCCTGGAAAATGATTGAAAAAAGTCCTGGAAATTATTAAATTACCCTGGAAAATAATGGCAGTGAAAGCTTAAAGTACCGTTACATGTTCATTTGATCTGCTGGCATTTTTATTTAACGTGGCTAAATTAGCATTAAAGCTATCAATTCAAGTCTTTATTGTCATTAATAACGAAATATTTGTTGGACCCGTGGCTTACATATAATAATAGAATAGAGGTACATGTTAATAAATAAAAAATGCATATTAAGGCACACATTAAAGAGGGATGTTAGTGTATGTCCTGGAAAAGTCCTGGAAAATAATATCAGGTTAGAAGTGGGAACCCTGGTTCTTGTATTAGATCTATAACGCTCTTAACTTATAACGCTGGCTTGTCAAATCTGTGGTAAATGTTATCAATATCTGCGATTCACGTCTCTCCTCCTCCACTGATATTACAGAAAACCTTACGTTGTCATAAAGCACTCTGGCCTTGATGAATCCGGGGACTCGGATGCAAGTGAAGATGTGGAGTTACCAGCTAATGGTCAACTTGATGTCACTAGATTACCAAAAGGTAGGTCCTAAAGTTTCCCAATGAAGCTTTGACTTCTTGGTTTCCTCTGCCTAATCACATTTTCTGCTGTCTATTGTGTTATGTTTATAAGAAAGTGTTAGTTCCAGGTTAAAACTCTACTGTGTTGTCCATTGTTTGCTTAGTTTTTCTCTATTTGTATATTTTGACCTTCTCTCCTCAAATCTAAAGGATAAATGTCTAATAATGATGGAATAATAAAGTATTGTTTGGATACCTTTTTTTTTTATTGTTCTCAGGCACTGTACTGGTCCGACCTGAACCTGTTGAAAATGGAAGGGATGACTTCAGGGGTCCGGAGTTTCGCAGCCGGAAATCCAGCGTACTGCGTAAAGAGTTTTCAAGAAGACGTGGAGGTCAGTCACAGCTTGGGGATGTTCTCATAACATTTTACATCAGTTTGTAATTATATAGGAAGCTATTTTTACAGCTACCAACATTATCCTAATAGAACCTAATAATGGTCACATTTACCGCTAAAGCAAGAAAATGAAACGGAGGTGTATTTGTTGCCTAGGCAGCGAAAAGAATTCACCTTATGTTGTGTCTAAATGCAGCTGGCTCATGCATTTTTAATTGTGAATAAAAAATTTTAAAAAAAAGGAAATGATGTGCCAGGGGGTCTTGCTTGTGGAAATTTATCGGGTGATTTAGTGTATTTCAATAGACATTAAAATGGGGTTTCTCACACTTAATTATTTACATCAAGCTGTATAAATAAATAATTTTGTTGCTCATAACAGTGTTTTTTCTTTCATAGGAGTTGAACACATGGGCATTGTCAGTTGCACCGCATGTGGCCGCCAAGTTAACCACTTTCAGAGAGATTCCTTCTATCGACATCCGGTTCTTAAAGTCCTTATTTGCAAGGTGAGTCGGCTCATTGATATGTTAAAAATACGTCCTCCATTTTCAAGGTTGTTAAGGTTTTTATTTAGAAGAAAGAAGACCATTTGTAACATACATAAATGTGTGTTATCAAGAGGTAAAATCTTTAGTTTAGTCACGATTAAAGACCCAATAATGTTTAGATGACATAAATTGTTCTACATTCATTTTATGTGGGGACGCTCAGCTTATCCATACTAATACATCATGTATAGATTGGTATAAATCAATTGTTATGATGCGTATTTGTATAAGCAACTATAGCCACTAAACAATTGTCATTTGATAAGTCAATATTAAATATAATATGTTAAGATCTCAACTGTTTGGCTGGTTGATCATCTAGTGAATCTTATTTGATTTAATTCTTTTATTACTTGTATTATTTTATTAATATATATAATACAAATAGTGTACAGTGGTTTTAAAGTGGATTTACAGAGAAAGAGTAAGAAACCCTTCAGTTTTATTAAGACCTTCAGTACAGCATAAAAATTGGTTCATAAAAAAAGTAAAAATAATACCTAGAAACAGCAACAAATGCAGAGAAACAAGAAAATGGCACAATTTTATTTAAATGCTTATGTTTTATCATTGTAGTAATTGGTCCAAAGCTCTCTGTAATTCCCTGTTTTCTGTTTTCTTTTCAGTCTTGCTACAAGTATTATTTAAGTGATGACATCAGTAAGGATTGTGATGGAATGGATGAACAGTGCAGGTAAGATCTGCCGTTTGTTTCATTTAAAATATTAAGCCCATTTTCTTTTCTATGGAGCATTCATTTTATATATTGATTGTCTGTTCCTCATGCAGATGGTGTGCTGAAGGAGGAAACTTGATCTGCTGTGACTTCTGCAGCAACGCTTTCTGCAAGAAATGCATTCTCAGAAACCTGGGAAGGAAGGAGCTGTCGGGCATCTTGGAGAGCAAATGGTACTGCTACGTCTGCAGCCCGGAGCCGCTGTTCGACGTGGTGATGGCCTGCGACACGGTCCTGGAGAGCATGGAGCGCATGTGGCAGCAGCAGCGCCCGAAGAACCGGGCCGAGCCGGAGAAGTCGGAACTCTGTCAATTGCTGCCCCACTTACCCCAGAACATTCCTTTGGACAAATGGGATCACAGCGGCATGGACGGCAACGTGGTGTTCAACTACAACACGCTGCAGATCTCCAAGGATATCACCAAAAAGGCCAAACACTTAGTGGACTCCACCAACACCTTAAACCAAACGTTTGTCAATTTCCTCGACTCCGTGACAAAGAGCAAACAAACTCCTGACGTTCGCAGCCTGTATCTGAAGTCTTTTTTGTCCGTAGTGAAGGGCTTGCGGAAATCTCTCACGGCATTCGAGGATAGCCTGAAAGAGGAATTTAGTGACTTAGATGTCTTGAGCTGTTGGGAAAAGTTACTCAGCGAAGAATCTGAAGGGCAACCTGTAACAGAAGCAGAGGCTGAGCTGGATATCAATGATGAAAGATGCTTGAACGAGTTGCGAAAACTGTCGGCTGAACATTCGGAAGATTACGACTCCGATTCCAAGGGCTTCGCCGACGGGAGATGTGCGGGAAACATGGACTCAAATTTACCGGAATCCAGGCAGATGGCGCAAAAGATCGGCCAGAAGCCTTCTGAATGTGAGCTCAACATGACCAAGAAACTAGTGGTGAAGCTTATACCTGTACCTGTGGAGCAGGAGAGATCCTCCGACGCCACGGAGATGGAGACAGACGTTCACATGAAGGATCAGAAGTTGGAAGAAGGGGAATTATCAGGAGATGAAGAGTCTGCATGCGCTAAAGCCAACAGCAAGATGAGCAACGACAACTCCAACGCGTCTCTGCCCATAGAAGAGGAGCAGGGCAACAGGCGGTCGCCCCGCGTGAAGACGACGCCTTTGCGGCGACCGAGCGACGTCAAGGCCAAAACTTCGGTTTCGGCGGCGGACAGCGACAGCGACTCGGACAACGAGGAGACACCGAGCACAGTGCCGGACAAAAACGCAGAGGAGCAAAGTCTAAGCCGAGCGAGAGACGACTCTGATTCGGACGAGGTCCCCGCGGCGCTGCTGGAGCGAGCGGCCATGACGCAGAGCTCCGACGAGCCCCGCAGCGACGAGGACGGCAGCGGCAAAGCGTCCAGCAAGGTGGCGAAGAAGTGCCTCTTCTGGCTCACCAAGAACACGCCGATCTCGCCGGAGAAGATCCGCCGCAAGCGGAAGCTGCTGGACCGCTCGCCTGAATCGGACCTGAGCGACAGGAGGGTCAAATCCCGGCGAGAAAGCGGGACGGATTCCTCCAGCGACGACCAGGGCTCGCAGAAGAAAATCCAACACCTGAACACGCTGAGGTCCATTGGGAAGCCGCACCTCGTCAAAAGGGAGGAGGAAGGCGTGGCCAGGAGGCCGGGACGGATGCAGGCCGGGAAGTCAAAGGCTAAATCTCACCGGGTTGAACCGGACACGACGTCCTCGTCGAGCGAAGATGAACATGACGATGACGACGACGATGACGACACCTCTGTGAGCGACGGAGATGATCAGAAGATGAAGCCGATCACTGAGGACGTGGCCTTACTGGGGACGGCAGGATTTCACCAATCATCTGGTGAGTCTAGTAGTCCGGTAATTTTAAGTCAAAATGGCATCAACCTCAAACAAATCGCAGCAGAATCAAATTCAATGGTTTTGTTTCCTTAACATATCTCAGTGAGGGGGGAAAAAGCCCCCAATAATCCTAGTAATTGTTGGTGGGGGGTATGACATGAAATATCAAACTTTGTCATAAAATATGCAGAGGAAAGCTCTGAAGAAACAGCCATGAGATGTTTAACTACAGTACTATAATCTGACTTTTGAAGGATGTAAGTTCTATGATAGTTAAATAAAAGAATGTGAGCAAATTACCTTCCATAGTTATCAGGAATTAATCTCCTGTCCCAAATTGCCACCTGGTCTCAAATAAAATCCATCATGGGAGAATGAACAGTACTACAGGTGCTGGTCATATAATTAGAATATCATGAAAAAGTTGATTTGATACCTGAAAAGGCCTTTAAATGGTCTTTCAGTCTAGTTCTGTAGGCTACACAAATAGGCGTCCATTGACACCAAGCAATAGGGATAACCACACCCTAAAGCTGCTAAAGCTACCAGTACTGGTTCAAAGACCATGGTATTCTTGTTCTTAATTGGCCATAGAAAATCTCTGGGGTTTTCTGTTAAGTGATTGAAACAAATAAACACCCCAGCTACTATTTGTGGTAATTTACGGTAGTTTCTCTTGGTGGTTTTCATTGCACCTATTCTTTATCTGCTGAAACGGCAACGACACGCATGATTAAACACATTTTTTTTTGTTGTTTTTGCAGGAGATGAGGAGCAGTCTGGGCCCGCATGGGCAATAGAAGATGATGATGATGATCCAGAAAATAGGTATGGTTCTCAAAGCCCGGATGTAGAGTATCTAAAACACCCTAGGTGTAGAAGAAAGGATACAACGCCGAACCCCGGCCTCTGTGCAAAATCTAGCAAAACCCATGTCATCAAGACTCAGTTGCAATCTATTCAAACACGACCAAAACGTAGCTGTAGTAGAGCTTCAGCAATCAAATACACATTTTAAAGGGGCACAATGAAGCACTGGGCCCATATTGTGATGCAGTGAGACTGAACTGTGCTTAGAGGACAGGCTTGTGATTCATGAGCAGAATATTCCGCTTCTGTTTCATTTAGTGTGCAATCAATATACGTGTAAAAGCTAGATGCATTTTTATATATATATATATAAAAAAATCATTTATTATACTTTGCTACTATTCACTTTCTGGCATCCTAAGCATACTTATCCAAAAGGGAAAACATTGAGAAGAGATCTGAGAGTGATTTTTTTGCCTTACAACCTGTTTTAATGTATTACAGGTGTGTTTTCCGTGACAGTATTTTAATCTATGAAGTCCAGTCTACTGTTCTGTGTTGTGACAGAATGCACAAACTAAACACCTGCTGTGCTCTATTGAGTAGCACTTATCATTTTAAGTAAATGGAATATTGTTATTCACGGGTGAAGTATAAAGTTTGATCCTTGCCTGCCACATTATATGCAGACATTTACATAAAATAATACAATAAATTTAAAGTAATTTCTTTTCAATCTCCATCAAGTATTCACTTATTTAAAGGCAAGGCTTGCCACGTTGTAAGCATGTTCAAAACTTTAATGCTTCACCTTCAAAAACCATCTTTTTTATTTATTTATTTTTCTTTTTTTCTGCCGTAAATCTAACCCTTAATGGGTCACAGTGGATGTTGTGACAATTTCATTTGCCATAATTATGTTGAATAAAATATCCGGACTATGTACACGGCTCTGTTAATGCACTTTATGTCATTTATCTTTTACCTGAAACCAGAAGGTTATTTATATGTTTTCTGCAAGCCATGGTAGACAAAACAAACAAATTTAACAGCTAATAGATGCAATTTGTGGTGAATGTCAACTGCTGCCATGAACACTTACACGTTTTATTGTGACATCATACTTTATAACCTGATATTCAGTCTTTTCTTTAAAATCTAGTTGACACTGAAGAAAAAAAGCTCATCTCTGCAGCTCCAGAAACTACAAATAACGCTGCCATGCCAACAACTAACATTTGAAATTGACATTTATCATACATGCAATCAATAACAGAACATTACATCATAAAGACCACAGTATTTACCATTCTAATGCAACATAAAGACGCTGAAGCTACAGCTTATTTTTCTTATTTGACATCAAGTTAGAGTGTGAATTATATAAGATTCAACACTCGCTGGATGCATTGGGTGCTTATTCATGCTTTTGAATGAAGTCAGAGCCATTCAGTGTATTTTCTGCTTCACTGACTGTGATTATTAGGTAAAAAAACAAAAAAATGATGCTGGTTTAGTCCCATGTTAAGTCCTGATGGGTGAAGCAGATTCAGCTAATAACAATATTGCTGCTGTTATTGCCTTAACATATCTGTGCTTCTTTAGACTCAGGTCTTGTCTGTATCTTAGTGTTAAATTTAAAATGCAGATGCCACCAGATGTGCGTTCAACTACACCAGAGGTGTCAAACATGCGGCCCGAGGGCCCGAACCGGCCTGCTAAAGGGTCCAAACCGGCCCTACTGGATGATATGAGACATAAAGTGAAGTGAAGTCAGTGAGAATCTTTCAGGGCTCAAGAAATAAAATATTTATAGTTTTTATTAGTAAATAACTTCACCTGCTGCTGAAAATACTAAATATCCTTCAAAAATATGTGGGGAAAAATATCTTAATACAGTTAAACCTGTAATGACTAGAATAATCTTATTTTTCTGTCAGAATTATTGATAAGAAAAGTCCAAAATATGAGACAAAACATTAATCAAAATAAAAAAGTCCAACATTTTAATCTTATTTTAAGAACTAAAGACTAAATTGCCCAAACTCAAGAACATTTGTAATAATTTTATTATTGAACTGTACCAAAAAGAAGATGTTTTCACTTGTTAAGATTTATTTAGTTATGGAATAACTGGATTATTCTAGTGTTTAAATTGCACTTTTTTTCTTGTCATCTCCTGTTTTTTTTAATGGAAGGTGAATAAATAGTGTAAATAGTTATAATGCATTTCCTCACATTAAAAGATTAAATTGTGCTGAATGTGGATCATTAAATAACTACACTTGTTAACTGCAAGTGTAAGTGCAATAAACTTTTCAATCAGTTTTAATTAATTTCACTTGTTTGACCAACTGGTGACACTTTAATACAACTTTAATCTTCAAGTAAAGTTATGGAGCAAGTGAAAAACAAGTTATTTGTTAAACTAATTATAAAAACAACTGTTGAACGCACCTCTGGTCTAAGTGCTGCAGGAGCTCGGGAACATGCATATTTGCGTTTGCACTAAATCTATAAATATATTAAAGAAGTCTCTTTCAGGTTGTGTGTCTGCTGCCTAAAAGCGATGTGTAGTTAATGTATAGATTTGAGAGACTTTTGGTGCTTTTAACACCGATTTTTAAAATGTCGCCTCACTCAAATTACAAAAATTCCTCTAGTAGCATCTATCCATGCACACACTCTTCGGTTTTGTCCGCTGAGTTTTTTTTTTTTTTTTGGAGATATCTCATCTCGAAGATGTTCGACACCACTCCAGTACAATGGAAGTGAATGACATTTCATTATTTCTGTTCAAGGCCAAGCCCTGAGGAACAGCGCACCCACTGCCAAGACCGGATGTCATGTGACATACTCTGAAGCAGAATTCCCAATTCGCAGCCATAACAAATATGCAGCTGTATAACACTTTATATTTTCAGAAATTACTCTCTCAGGGTTCCTGCAGGGTCGTAAAAAGGGATTAATAGTGGATTTATGAATTTGGACATGGATTTTGATATCTGGGTCTTTAAATTCGTGCAGTATGTAACTTCACTGTACTACTACAGGTGAGGTTTTAGTGAAAAACTACTTTATATGGACAGAAATATTCACTTAAGACTTTTAATCAGATCATATATACAATGGTCTAACTACTACGGGTGAGGTTTTAGGGAAGCATATTTTATATTGATATATTATGCATTTAAATTAAAAAACCTATATAAATGGTTTAAAAAAGAATTTAACATAAAGAAACCTGTAGGAACCCTGTCTCTGTTTAATTTCAGTTTATTTTATTTTTTTTCCGTCATTCATGTGTGCATGGGCAGTTCAGCTTTGCAAATGCTTCAGTTTGTGCAGAGTAAGCGGTGGATGGGCATTTTTTAGAAAACTATCCAGCTCTCATAATACATTCCTGCTTAAAAATTCACTAAAAACTTGTCTTTTCCAGAGACAATACGCTGTTGATTTGAAAACTTTTAATCGGAACCTGTTTTTTTTTGTGTGTGTTTTACCCCACTTTCTATGCACAGACTATACATTACTGCTGACCATTTTCTAAAGAAAACTCTAGCTTCTATTAACGAGGAATTCTTTATTCTAAACTAATGAAGATGAGACCAATGTGTGTTAATTGTTACAGTTAGACTGTTGTATATCTGATTATTGAGAGTGGGCTGTGAAACAACAACTATTACTATGCAAGAAGCGACCAAAGAATTCACTCTGTGCTTTTTTTGACATCCTTTTTTTGTTTCTCATGTTTTTTTCCAGGTCGGATTTTCTGACAGCACAGCAGTCTTCTGCTTAAATCTGGGGAAATTGTAGCTGTCACCGATGGCTCTTTTTTTTTTTTTTTTTTAAGTTTCCCAAAAATGTTCTCAGCTGCAGTGATAGCACAACTTTAGCTCTTTAGGAAAATGGTCGGCGGAAATGTAAAGTTTATATTGTTTGTGGTTAGTGGGCTACTGCATGAGAAATACACTTTTCCTGTTCCTTTTTTTGTTTTAAATCTACACAATCATCAGTATCCAAACAGCTCTGTGGCAGCAGTTTAATTTTCTTCAGTGTTATTCTGCTTTTTGTTTTTTTCCCCTGTTTCTTCCTCCTTCCCAGTTGAAGCATGTCTAATGAGATCCGAGGCTCTGGTCTGTTGCTGTCGCTGTCTGCCACTGCCTGCTCTTACTCTAACGCATCTTTGACAATAAACTCTCGTTGGATGTGGAATTAAATGGCAGCGAAAATGAAAACCGTCCTGTCACCCCCCCCCCTCTTCCCCCTTCGACACACTTGGATATTTATTATCAGCCCGGAAAAAGAGTGTTGAACCCATTTATTGTAGAAACGGCGAGTGATCAAAGCATTATGGTGTTAAAAACCATAATAAAAATCATCAACTGCATCAGATTTACCCAATGACCTGCAGTTAAAATGTAGAATTCACCCTCACACCTTCCCTAGACATTTTCATTCTTGGTAAATACATATGTACATACTTTTAAATTTGCTGTTGTGCTATTTGTCCTCCATGTTTTTTTCCCGTTATTAAAAAACACAGAGAATCAGCTCTGGGTTCCTGTTCAGAATTTAAAGGTGCAAGGATATTTAACAAAAAAAAAAAAATAACGCCTGCACACTCCAAGCCATAAGATCTTTGTCTAATATTTTGATATCATTTGATATCATCCCAAACCTCCTTAATGCTGCGCTATCGTGGTTTTAACACTGTTTTGGATGAACTAGAGATCAATTGTATTTTTTTTTTTTTCCCCTGAAAAAAAAAATGATTGTGTTGGACTCAAGCTCAGAAAAAAAGAAATCCCTCTCTCCACAAAGTGGAATACATTATGAATACCTCTTTCTGTTTTTACTGGAAATCTGTGACAAATACTTATGTTTTACCTGTTTGTAATAAATTTTTACTCTGTAAAACATCTCTGTCTCATTTGATCTTTTCATGCAATTTTTTATTTGTCTTTCGTTATTTTTATAGTTTGTTTTCCAGTGATTTCACTACTTTATATTGCCTTATATGGAGTTTGTATTGACACATGGAGTAAAGTGGCTCACTGAAGATATTTGACCATAATTATAGTTATTCTTAAGGATTATTGGCAGCTATTAAAGCTCTGTCATTACACTTTTTTGATTTTGGCTGAAAAATATATGAATATCAGACTGAAGACAATGTCACTGATCACAAAATGAACTTCAGGCACCTTTTTTCCTTCTCTTCTATTTTTGAAAGAATCGCTAAGAAAATACTTTTGGCCCAAATCAAAGCCAACTACTCCTCGGGTGACGATATCCCATCGGATGATGAAACGCAGGACGATGAGTCTGAGTCGGAGGCCGAAGAGGAGGTTAAACAAGGAAATGAGGGAAATGGAAGAGATGGAAATGGTAAGTAGTTATTTTAAAGAAGATTTTGATAAGCACCATTTTAGAACCAAATCCCATTATAACCTGATTTCACTGGGTTATAATGGGGGGGGGGGGATGATCTCTTAATTCATAGTAGTTATAAATTCTGCCACAGGGGAAGATTCTACTTCAGATTCATCTAACTCCAGGTCAAATGGACCCAAATCCAGACACCACCTGCTCAACCACAAACTCACCCTAGATGAGGGAAAATCAGGTGACAAAACGGCAAAAGAGGGCAAAGTAGGAAAGCAGGAGAGCAAGAAAAAGGCCCCACGCCAAGTCTCAAGCAGTAAGGAAACCTTCAGTGATTTGTCCGAACAGCAGAGAGGCGCCTTTCTCTAACGTCTTGATTTTTGATTCCTGTCCAGCTGATAGTGAGAGCGATGGCGACGATAACGAGTTGGAGCTGGAGGACGTTGGGATGAGTGAAGAGCTGAGTCAGTCAGAGGACGAGTTCAGTGAAGAAAAGGCCAAAAGGTAGATTCCAGTTCGGCTGCTGCTAATAACATGACAATAACAGGAAAGTTAGGACAATAATCCAGTGTTTTATTAAGAGTTTTCATCATTTACCTATAAAATACCTGTTAACCTTAATGAATACACTGATCTACTTGACCTATAATATCCCTAACCCTAAAAACTTGGTTTAAAAATACAGTTTTATATTCTAGGTGGTTTATATATTTAAAATTTATTATTTTTCTGTTACACTATGACATTTTAGTGTCAAAAAATGCATAAAATAATGATTTTTTGAGAGGAAAAAATACGAATGGCCTTTTAAATAACAAGAAACCAACATTAAAACAAAATGTACATTTAGAGATCTGATGAATTCTTCTTAAAACTGTATTTTAAAAAGTTTTTAACCAATCATCATTGACCCACCTACAGTCATACGTTTAATTGACTTTAACAGTTTTAATTGAATAACTGATGTAATCGATCATGTTCTGGTTGTTATACTGTTTGTTTTATGTATTTATAACATAAAAATCAACTTTATCTTAAACTTCATACTTAAAATTTAGAAAGTATTCACCAAAGTCTGAATTAGTAAGCATTACTGAACATTTTGTAGGCTTGTAATTTATTTATTTTTTTAATTTTCTACTTAAAACCTTACTAATATCAGATGATAAATGTGGTAGACTGTGGTACACTACTCATAAGTTAAGGATATTGTGAGAAACTCACAGATTTCATACATTTTTAGGGTAATAAATATTAAACTAATTAAAATTTACCAGAGGAAATAAGAAAAGCACTCAAGTAAATAACAATATCCCTAACTTATTGTGATATGGAGAGATAAATGAATACAGAATACTTCACTTTTCATATTTAAGCGTGTGTATATGCAGATATTTATTATCATTAACGATATTTTTGACTCTGATATTCTCTGTATTTCAGTTCCAGATCCACTAAAGTGAAGGAAGCGCCCAGAAGTTACGAGAAGAACAAAGAAGTGCCCTGCATCTGGTTGTCTGACTCCAGCAATGAAAAGGTACAAATTAATGTTAAAACGGACTTTTTTTCTTTATCGTTTCTTATCTTTCTGCTTGTCTCTGGTGAGGAAACGAGCCGCGTTGCCTCGTTTTGTCTTTGTCTGTTTGAGCAGAGCGATCAGGAGGAGGCGGAGGACGAAACCGGAGAGGGCAAAGGAACCAAAGGACGCAAAAAGATCCGCAAGATCATCGAAGACGTGAATCTTCGTGCCGAGACCCAGGAAGCTCTGAGAGAAGAGGAGGAGAGATGTAAACGTCTGGCGGATAGAGAATCACAGATGGAGGACAGGAGAGAGGTACATGGATATCTATTAATGTCAAAAACCTCATGGAATTAAATTCTGATTTTATAAATTAAAAAAAAAAGTGGAATCTCTTGTGATCTGATAAGCTCCAGGACGATTTTTCAGTTTTCCTCCTGTAAATGATAATAAATATTATATGAATTTGAAATATATTGTATTAATGTTGCTGTTACAGAGGAAATTAGTTACATTAAAACTTAAAACAAGACCATGACTTAAATCAGGGAAATCAGGGAAAAAAACCTTATTAAATTATCTGCAATGCAATATTCAGCGATTAATAAGAGTTCAAAGATTAAATATTCAAATCACACTGCGGATTATTCCAGAACATGAAGAATAGATTCTGTAAAATGATAATTTAATGGTAATCAACTGCTGTTTTATGGACTGAGCAATGTAAATTTCATTAAAATCACCTTAACACTTGAATTTGTCGACTTAAACTACAGTTATCGTCATTTAACCACTTAAACTCCAGGCTTATTTTCAGTTTTCCTGCTATAAATGATAATAAATGTGGAATATCTCTACAAACACAAAGGTTATTGGACTTAAACCTGGTATTAAAATAAATCTACAACATGTGAGGTGACTACAGAAGAGTCAGAATCTATTTATGTTGCTGATATAGAGAAAATAGAGTTAGAATATTACAAACTTATCTAACACTGTTTTACTACAGATAAAAATACTTAATTTCAAACTTTAAAAAAAGACCAATCTGATCTAAATCAGGAAAATAAAAACTTGAGATAAGCTAAATTATCTGCAATGCAAAGTTCAATGATTAATGAGTTTAAAGATCAATTATTTATCCATAAAATCCTATAAATCCCACTGAGGATCATTATAGAACATGAAGAATATATTCTGTAAGATGTTTAAAACAGATTATAAATCTAAATTAAATATCTAAATAGTCTCTACTACTGATATTCTATTAAACTATTGTCTTATTGTATTGATGATGTGGATATTGATGATATATATTGATGCTGTAACAGTAACATTGTGTTTTACTACAGATAAAATACTTTATTTAGTGTTGGAGCTGAGGTTTTCTCATTAAAACTCAATGGTGTCAACAGGTTAAATGAAGTTTACAGCTTAAATTGTGTGGGAATAGTTGACTTCTCCTCAAACAGGAGTACGTTTTAGAGGATTTGAACATTCCACTCATGGACTTTAATGTTAAAATGATTAAAAGCTGAACAGTTTTATATTCAAATGATTTCAGTAGCTGAAAGTTTGCAGTAGTTTACTGCAGTAGTTTTACTGAAAGATCTTAATTTGAGAGGTTTTCTCAGTCCATTTGTCTGCCTTTGTCTTCCAGATCATCGTTATAGACGATGAGTTGTCTCATGTGGCGTGTCCAATCACCACCAAGCTGGTCCTGGATCAGGACCCAGAGACCAAGGAGCCTCTTGTTCAGGTTCACAGGAACCTGGTGACAAAGCTGAAGCCTCACCAGGTGGACGGTTAGTATGTGGACCTGTTTGGAAATTATCTAATCAATGCACGTCTTAGCTGAGGATCTCTGCAGATGAATGTCTTAACAGATGAAGTGTTTTTCTCGTTATTGTCCGACAGGCGTCCAGTTTATTTGGGACAGTTGCTGTGAATCTGTGAAGAAGGCGAACTCTTCTCCTGGAACAGGCTGCATACTGGCTCACTGCATGGGGCTCGGGAAGACTCTTCAGGTGAAGAAGACACATATCGTCACCCTGTTAAAATAACGGCAGAAAATATTCAATCAAAAAGGCCTTAATAGTGGAAGACTGGCCAGTTTCTGAGCTTGACTCTAGTCAACTTTAAACCTGGTTTAGTCCTTTTAGAATTAAACTAATATCAGCTTCTTTTTCATCACTTTCCCAGGTTTAATTTCCTGTTTTTTATTGAATATAACTCATCTTCAGTAAAGTTTAGTTTATTTCTTTATATTTGGCTGCATATTTATTGATATGCACAGCATCACTTGTGATATTTAGATTAAATTACTATAAAACATTATAGCCTAAAACCTTTATCACTCACCAATAGAAATTATAATCATGTTTAAAGCTTCTTCTTGATTCTTGAGGCAGCCTCCATCATGAAAGCTGTTAAATTGACATTTTATCCTGATTTGGGCAAAAAAAAAATGTCCTAACTAAAATGTCTATTGTCCTATAGGACTTAAAGATCCTTTCAACTCTAATTAAAGTGATTTTACCAGACGTGGCAGCGTCATCAAGAGATGATTTAGGATGATTTTAATAGGACGATGATATCTGCTTTGTATTCTGGTTTGATTAAATTTATACTAGACAAGGAAATCCGAAAACCACTTCAAGACGCTGGTAAATATTACGTCCAGATGTGATGAAAACACAAGTTGGTTCAGTTTCCATCTTTTATTGTTTAGTTGTTTTGAGCAGCATTTTCTTCTCTGTGGTCTACTGCTCTGTTTTCTAGGTGGTTACGTTCCTCCACACCGTGCTGCTGTCAAAGAACCTGAAATTCAGGACGGCCCTGGTCGTTTCTCCTCTCAACACGGTCCTCAACTGGATCAGCGAGTTCAAGAAATGGCAAGAAAGCCTGGGAGCAGATAAAATCAACGTATGCAGAGCCACTACTTTTAATTCTTTTGCCTCGTCCTTTGCCGTCTGTGTAGAAACGCACATTTCCTTTTGTCGCAGGTGACTGAACTGGTGACAAAAAAGACTCTTCCAGAACGGCTCCATGCCCTGCTGAGGTGGCAGAAAGCCGGAGGCGTGATGATAATGGGATACGAGATGTTCCGAAACCTGTCACTTGGCCAGAAAATCGGAAATGAGCAATGGAAGAAAGACCTGTGGAGCTCACTGGTGGATCCAGGTGCTGTAACTCTACAGTAATGTTATCTGTAGTTAACCTCTTTACTCAGTATTAACAGTAGCAGCAAGACGCTATTTTATATAAATCTATTTCTTGTATTATCGGATTTTTTCAGGTCCGGACTTTGTGGTTTGTGACGAGGGGCACATCCTCCGCAACGAGGTGTCCAAAATCTCCAAAGCCACAAATGCCATCAAGACCCGAAGAAGAGTGGTGCTGACTGGTACTCCGCTGCAGAACAACCTGGTCGAGTGTAAGTGAGACTGAAACCAAAGGTTCCAATTAATATATAAAGACAGCACGTCTCAACTTTATGGAAGCCTGGTCCTGCCAGAGAATAAAGGAAAAAAATCCCCATGGAATGTTGTAATTATGAGGTAAAAGGTCATAATTATGAGATAAAAGGTCATAATTATGAGATAAAAAGTCAAAATTATGAGATAAAAAGTCATAATTATGAGATAAAAAGTCAAAATTATGAGATAAAAAGTCATAATTATGAGATAAAAAGTCATAATTATGAGATAAAAATTTGAAATGAGATAAAAAGTCAAACTTATGAGATTAAAAATTATAATTATGAGATAAAAAATTGAAATTATGAGATAAAAAAGTCAAAATTATGAGATAAAAAGTTGAAATTATGAGATAAAAAGTTTAAATGAGATCAAAAGTCAAATTTATGAGATAAAAAGTCATAATTTTGAAAAAAAAAGTAGAAATTATGAGATAAAAAGTCAAATTATGAGACAAAAAATGAATTATGATTTAAAAAAGCTGAAATTATGAGATAGAAAGTAAAAATTATGAAATAAAAAGTTGAAATTGAGATTAAAAAATCATAATTATGAGAAAACAGTCCTAATTATGAGATAAAAAGTCATAATTATGAGATAAAATGTTGAAATCAGATAAAAAGTCAAATTTATGAGATTAAAAATTATAATTATGAGGTAAAAAATTGAAATTATGAGATAAAAAGTCATAATTATGAGATAAAAAGTCGTAATTATGAGATAAAAAGTCAAAATTATGAGATAAAAAGTCATAATTATGAGATAAAAATTTGAAATGAGATAAAAAGTCAAACTTATGAGATTAAAAATTATAATTATGAGATAAAAAATTGAAATTATGAGATAAAAAAAGCAAAATTATGAGATAAAAAGTTGAAATTATGAGATAAAAAGTCAAATTTATGAGATAAAAAGTCATAATTTTGAAAAAAAGTAGAAATTATCAGATAAAAAGTCAAATTATGAGACAAAAAATTAATTATGATTTAAAAAAGCTGAAATTATGAGATAGAAAGTACAAATTATGAAATAAAAAGTTGAAATTGAGATTAAAAAAATCATAATTATGAGAAAACAGTCATAATTATGAGATAAAAAGTTTAAATTGAAATAAAAAAAATCATAATTATGAGATAAAAATGTAAAATTATTAGATAAAAACATAAGTATGAGATAAAGAAATGAAAAGTCTTAATTATGAGATAAGTAAAAATATGAGATAAATAAAATCATAATGAGATAGAATTCAAAATTATAAGATAAAGTATGAGATAAATAAATAAAAAAAGTCTTGGGTATTAGATAAAAAGTCAAAATATGAGATAAAAAATCATAATTATGAGATAAAAATTCAAAATTATAATATAAAAGCATCATAATTATGAAATAAAGTCAAAATTAAGATAAAATAGTCATAATTATGAGATAAAAAGTTGAAATTATGAGATAAAAAGTCTTTGAATCTCATAATTTTGGCTGATGACGGCAGATACTTCTACTTCAATATTAAGGTTTTCATAGATGTTGACAATTTCTAGTATATTTTCATAAAATCCTCAGCAGATAAGGACATTTATCCTGGAATAAATTAGGTTTTTATAGGCAGGTGTTTTAGTTCTGAACAGGTTAATCACTAATTTATTTGTCAGTAGTTGAATCTGATTCAAACCCCATTATATTAAATATGAAGCTTCATAAAACACTGTTTTACTGTGACATCACTGATTTTCTCTTTAGACTAAACACTAGGTGGCAATAAAGCAACATGGATCTCACACATTTCTCTGCTCCTTTTATTCTGACTTCCTCAATCACACTGGATTTTAATGAAGAGAGTAAATGTATGTCATGTTGTTCCTCTATGGTTTGCAGTTGATGGTTTAATGCTCTGATATTTGCTGTTTAACAGAGAAAACTGGTTCATAAATACCAGGATCCAACTCCCAGCTGTGCATTAACTCTGAATTGAGTGTGATTAAATGTTAAATGTTTTATCGACTTGGCTTGGAAATTGAGATGAGACGTGCTACTTTTTCCTACTTTTTGGAACATCTTGCCCGTTTGATTGTGGGTTTTAGCACCGCTTTTCCATTTCCTTTTCCATTTCACTGAAGCCAGAGTGTTTGTAGAATCGTTTGATGATTCACCATTTTCCCTGTTCATATATATAATTAGGTTTGAGGATGCAGTCTGGCAGTGGCCGGGTATTTTTATTAGCTTTAAGTCTATTTTACAGCATATATGGGACTAATAAGGCTACTTTCAGACAGTATTAGTAAATATTTCAAAAAGAGAAGTCAGTCTTTAATAAAAAGCCTTAATATTGACGTGTTTTGTTCCCACAGACCACTGCATGGTCAATTTCATCAAGAAGAATCTTCTGGGCTCATTGAACGAATTCAGGAACCGGTTCATCAACCCCATCCAGAACGGCCAGTGTGCCGACTCCACGCCCAAAGACGTGCGGATAATGAAGAAGAGAGCACACGTCCTGCACGCCATGTTGGCCGGATGTGTGCAGGTAATAAAACAACAAACAGTAATAAACCGTTCGTGGATACGTGCAGTTTTATAGTTTTATATTTTAACTCTTGGCACTGAAAAGGGTCATTCTGTGGTAGAAAGAGACATTTGGCACTAAAAAGTGACATTTGACCATGATGAGGGATATTTGATACTGAAAAGAGATATTTGGCATTGAAAAAGGGACATTTTGTATTAAAAATGGGCATTTGGCACTAAAAAGTGACATTTTGATCTGAAATTTGATCTGAAAAGAGACATTTGACACTGATGATAATGGACATTTGACCCTAAAAAGGGACATTTGGCACTGAAAATGGACATTTCTTATTAAATGACATTAAAAAAATTAAAAAGTGATATTTGGATCTGAAAGGAAACATGGAATTTAAAAATAATAATAATTTGAAAGTGAAAGGGAACATTTGACACTAAAAATTGATATTTGACACTGATGGTAATGGACATTTCACACAGAAAAGGGACATTTTGTGTTAAAAAATGACATTTGGCACTAAAAAGTGACATTTAGATCTGAAAAGGGACGTTTGACACTGAAAATAAACATAATGAAGTTAAAAACAATACATTTGAAAGTGAAAAGGGACATTTGACAATAAAAAAGGGACATTTCTTATTAAAAAATGATATTAAAAAAATTTAAAAGTGACATTTAGATCTGAAAGGAAACATGGAATTTAAAAATAATAATAATTTGAAAGTGAAAAGAGACATTTGAGAATAAAAAGGGATAATTTGGCACTAAAAATTGATATTTGACACTGATGGTAATGGACATTTGACACCAAAAAGGGACATTTTGTATAAAAAAAGACATTTGGCACTAAGAAGTGACATTTGACCATGATGAAAAGGGATATTTGATACTGAAAAGAGATATTTGGCATTGAAAAAGTGACATTTTGATCTGAAATTTGATCTGAAAAGAGACATTTGACACTGAAAAGGGACATTTAGATCTAAAAAAAAACAACATTTGACCCTGAAAAGGGACATTTTTGTATTAAAAAATGACATTTGGCACTAAAAAGTGACAATGACACTGATGAAAAGGGATATTTGGCACTGAAACGAGGCATTTGACACTGAAAAGGGAAATTTTGTACTAAAAAGAGACATTTGATACTGAAAATATACATTTGACACTGATGAAAATGGACATTTGACCCTGAAAAAGGACATTTTTGTATTAAAAAAATGACATTTGGTACTAAAAAGTGACAATGACACTGATAAAAGGGAAATTTTGTACTAAAAAGAGACATTTGGCACTAAAAATGACATTTGATACTGAAATTATACATTTGACACTGATGAAAATGGATATTTGACCCTGAAAAAGGACATTTTTGTATAAAAAAAAAGACATTTGGCACTAAAAAGTGACATTTGATGCTGAAAAGATGCATTTGACACTGATGAAAATGGGCATTTGACCCTAAAAAGGGACATTTGGCACTGAAAATGGACATTTCTTATTAAAAAATGACATTAAAAAAATTAAAAAGTGATATTTGGATCTGAAAGGAAACATGGAATTTAAAAATAATAATAATTTGAAAGTGAAAGGGAACATTTGACACTAAAAATTGATATTTGACACTGATGGTAATGGACATTTCACACAGAAAAGGGACATTTTGTGTTAAAAAATGACATTTGGCACTAAAAAGTGACATTTAGATCTGAAAAGGGACGTTTGACACTGAAAAGAAACATATGGAACTTAAAAAAAGACATCTGAACGTGGAAAAAAGTGACATTTGACACTGAAAAGGGACATTTGACACTGAAAAGGGACATTTAAAATTCTTCTTTCTTTTCCCAGAGAAGAGATTACTCCGAGCTGACTCAGTTTCTACCTCCTAAACATGAGTACGTGGTGGCAGTGAGGGTTTCCCCGCTTCAGCATAAATTATACCGCTACTACCTCGACAACATCACTGGTAAGATAGACAGTAAATATATATATTGAAAAAACATCCGTATATTGAAGAAATAAATATATTTTCCTCAAAATCCCAGTGTTTATCACTTAAATCTGTTTTAATAGTTTGGTTTTTATGTTTTATTCTGTAGCTCCAGTTTAGTTTTAATCTGATATTTTCCAGTGTTCTATTATTATATTTATATTTCTACATATTATATATATATTTGCTCAAAGAACTGTTTTTTTCAGGTATGAGTTCTAATTCGAGGACGGGAGCAAACCTGTTCAAAGACTTCCAGGTTCTCGGCAGGATTTGGACTCATCCCTGGTGCCTTCAGCTCAGCTACATCAGCAAAGAGAACAAGGTAAAGACAAATTAAAAACCTTAACGTTGAGTGTTTTAAAATGTGAATTAACTCTGACTTTAACTCCAGGGACACTTTAAGGAGAAGAATCCAGTTAAAGCTGCAGCTCTGCTGAGGAATGAGGAATCTGCTGTGACTGAGACGTAAGGCTTCAAACATGCAGAGTCATTCTCACTTCTTTTATGTTTAATTAAAGCTTATCGCCCTCAGGTCTATGTGAAACCTCATGCATGTTATTTTATGCTTCTTTCTTGTGTGATTTAGTGGACTGAGCGAGATTAAAGACAAAGAAGTGAACGTTCACACTGCAGACGTGTTCAGAGACGCTCCAGCAGTCACAGGTAATGAGACTTTTACCACTGAAACGTGAAAAGTGTGAATTAAAGGGACATTTAGGATTAAAAAATGGGCATTTGGAGCTAAAAAGTGACATTAAGATCTGAAATTTGACACTGAAAAGAATAAAAAAATATTTTTGATACTGAAAATATACATTTGACACTGAAAAGGGAAATTTTGTACTAAAAAGTGACATTTGACACTAATAAAAATGGACATTTGACACTGAAAGGGGACATTTAGTATTAAAAAATGACATTTGGCACAAAAAAGTGACATTTAGATCTGAAATTGGATCTGGACACTAATGAAAAGTGTCATTTGACACTGAAAAGGGACATTTTCTTTATAAAAAAGTGACATTTGATACTGAAAAGAGACATTTTTGTATTAAAAAATGACATTTGGCACTAAAAAGTGACAATGACACTGATGAAAATGGACATTTGACACTGAAGAGGGAAATTTTGTACTAATAAGAGACATTTGGCACTAAAAAGGGACATTTTTGTATTAAAAAATGACATTTTGGCACTAAAAAGTGACAATGACACTGATGAAAAGGGACATTTGGCACTAAAACAAGGCATTTGACACTGAAAAGGGAAATTTGGCACTAAAAAGAGACATTTGATACTGAAAAGATGCATTTGACACTGATGAAAATGGACATTTGACCCTGAAAAAGGACATTTTTGTATTAAAAAAATGATAAAATGGGCATTTGACACCAAAAAGGGAAATTTTGTACTAAAAAATGACATTTGGCACTAAAAAGTGACATTTAGATGTGAACTTGGATCTGAAAAGGGACTTTTGACACTGAAAATAAACATATGGAACTGAAAAAGGACATTTAGTATTAATAAATGACTAAAAAGTGACATTTAGATCTGAACTTGGATCTGAAAAGAGACATTTGACACTAAAATGTGTCATTAGAAACTGGTGAAAATGGACATTTGACCCTGAAAAGGGACATTTAGATCTGAAAAAGGACTTTGGACTCTATGAATTAACGTAGTTTATATTCTGTGCTGCAGAGGGAGCGTCCAGATCCTCATCCCAGGGTCCAGAATGGTTCAGGAACCTGTTGTGTCAAAGCGACGCCAAAGTCCTGGAGCACTCGGGGAAGATGGTGCTTTTATTTGAGATCCTCAGAATGGCTGAAGACCTCGGAGAGAAAGTGTAGGTGTCTGGGATTTATGAATTTGGAAATAATAAATTAAAAAAGTCTTGGATTTTACCATCTAGGTCTTAAAGGAGGAGGTTGTGAACATTTAGATATGATTTTATTGATCCTTTGGGAGGTTCCGTTATATCACATACTACATTTTTATTAAACTTAGGACACAAACAGAAGACAATAGGTGAATAAAACACCAACATAGAGAAAAAACTATGATAAAATAATAAATAAATGGCTGTACACACCATTATTATTGCTACATGGTTATTATAAAAGGGTATATGGTAGAATAGCACTTGGAATTAATGGATAAATAATAAATAAAATTCACACGTTACATATTAATTATACTTTATTATATACATCACTGTGTATTAATATAAATATAATAAGAGTATAATAAATGACTGTACACACCATTATTATTGCTATATGGTTATTATATGGTGGAATAACATTAGAATTATCAGAAAAATAAATAAAATAAATTGCACAGGGTTACATATTATTTATACTTTATTATATATATATTACTATGTATTAATATAAATATAAATGTAATATAAATATAATAAGCTATAAATGAATCTAGTGAATAGAAAGGATATAATCTACACATAGAGAAAAAATAATAAATAAATTTCACACAATTACATATTATTTATGCTTTATTATATATATTACTATGCATTAATATAAATGTAATATAAATATAATAAGATATAAATTAATCTAGTGAATAGAAAGGATATAATCTACACATAGAATAATAATAAAATAATAAATAAATGACTGTACACACCATTATTTTTGCTATATGGTTATTATATATTATTGGTGGAATAGCATTAGAATTATCAGAAAAATAATAAATAAATTGCACATGATTACATATTATTTATACACTATTATGTATTAATATGTATATAATAAGGCTATAATAAAAGTATAATAAATATAGGCTATAAATGAAGATAGTGAATAGAAAGGATATAATATACACACATGGAAACTATAACAGAATAATAATACTATTAATAATTATATAATATATATATATAATGGACTATTCACATCTTTTTCCATAACAACACATGATAATAAATCAAAGTATGATATTTTTCAACAGGCTTGAATTTCACCTGTAGGAACTTCTCTTCTAATAAAATCCATTGTTCTCCCTCAGGCTTGTTTTCAGCCAATCACTGATCACCTTAGACCTGATCGAGGATTTCCTCACAGCTTCTCACCGTGCCAGAGAGTCATCATCCAAAGGTTTTATCTATATTATCTATTTTAATATCTTCCTTCCTTTGATGGTGCTGTATTTTATTATTCTGCTTCCTTGTTCTAACAGTGGGCAGCTGGATTAAAAACATCGATTATTATCGTCTGGACGGTTCCACCAACGCTAAATTAAGGTCGAAATGGTCGGACGAGTTCAACAACGCTGCAAATGTTCGGTACTTTTGCATCGTTCTATGCTTATTTTACCAGATTAAGATTAAAGATAGTTCCCCCCCTCTTTATTGATATTCATCGACCTCTATCCTCAGTGGGAGGTTGTTCCTCATCTCGACTAAAGCCGGCGCTCTCGGGATCAACCTGGTGGCGGCCAACAGGGTGGTTATCTTCGACGCTTCCTGGAATCCTTCGTACGACATCCAGGGCATTTACAGGGTTTACCGCTTCGGGCAGCTCAAACAGGTGTTCGTCTACCGCTTCCTGGCTCAGGTAAGTTCCCTGGGCTTCATTCACTGTCACTTAAAATAGTTAAAGTCAACAGATTTAGTGTTAAAACGCTTTACCTCATGTAGAATGTCATATACGACGATGTGGATTTTAGTTTTATAGAGAGATAATCTGTCACTTTAATACTTTTTCCATAAATAAAGCATGCAAAATAAGATATTTATGGTCATATTGTGTGTTTTTTCTTGAGATCAGTGTGTCACAAGATTATCAACATCAATGATTAATTCATTGAAAAGTAGAATAGGTACCAGTATTAAAGTTCTCTATATGTCAAATATGGGATAACAAACTTATTGGACTTTCTCATCTTGCCAATCTATAATCAGATTACAACCATTGATTAATCCAGACGCTCCTAATGCTTTAACCTTGCTGTTGTTTTTCACCTGCAGGGCACCATGGAGGAGAAGATCTACGATCGGCAGGTGACTAAACAGTCTCTGTCGTACCGGGTGGTGGATCAGCAGCAGATCGAGAGACATTTCACCCTCTTTGAACTGACTGAACTCTACACGTTTGAGCCGGACCTGCTGAACGACCCCAACTCAAAGACGAGCAAGAGGAACACGTCTGTGGTGCCAAAGGTGGAGTTCACTTATACTGTAGAAGTGGTTTATATTGTGGAATAAAGGGGAATCATTTATTTTCACTATACAGTTCAAAAGCTTTAGAACACACATTTTTATTGAAATTTAATCCGTTTAATTCCAATAAAACCTTCTAGATTTATTTATTTACTGTATATATGACAGGAGAGAGTGTATTAATACTGTCACATGTTTAAAAAACGCTCATTCAGAAACTGAGCCTTAAAACAAGCAGTTATGGCTTATGTGAAGTTGTGATGTCACTACTATACAGTCACCACCAACAGAGGAGGAGAAAGAAGCTGGAGAAAAGAAGTGGAAAACTATACTGAGATGATCTTTGCTGCTTCAAATCTGGTTAGGGATGAAAAATTCACAATAAAACACAGGAAAGTGTAGAATATGGGACATTTAACAACTGAGACATGCAGCTTTTCTGCAGTAATGGACTTAAATAAAGTGATTAAAGTGTTAATTAACCCCCGTCTGTATATCAGCATGGATGAAGCCTGATGTCTGGGTCTTTTCTAGGACTAGAGCTCTAGAGCTCAGCAGAACCCCATGATCTAGACCTAGTTAGTCAGGAGTTCATCCTACAGCAACAGAATCCACATCAGACCATCATCATCTGTCACATGACACATTAAACTAGGACCATTTAGAGAAAAACTGAAACCTTTGACCGGTGGTGTAATTCCTTCCATATCATAACTACACAATGACAGAATGGAGGAGTATTTATCTGAAGGACTCAAACATTTCATTGAGTAGGATAAACCTCTTCAGAGGAATATTCTCATTATTAAAGAGGTCCTAGATAAGATAAAACAAAGCTTGTCTCTATGGCACAAACAGTAGCAAATGTTTATTATAATGTGCTATAAATCATATTAATTAAACATCATCAGAAACATGTGCATTTTAACTCAACTCACATTTAAATCTATGAAAAGAAGTCAATGAAAATAAAGAGAGATTTTATTTTCCAATATATATATCAAGGTGAAAATGCAGAGATAAATACATTTGGGGAAATAAATATTAATATTTTATTTATTAATACATTAATTAAAAAGATATTTATTAAAAAATAAAAAGGAAATTAAATAAATGGGTCATTTATGTGCAAAAATAATATGGTATAATGTCAAAAATATGGTGGTATAACCTTAAAAAGCTTGGTACCAGATAGTTTAACTCTCTAAAAAAGGTTTTACACTCGCTATCAACTATTTTTATTCAAGGTGGATTAAATATTTAACATTTATCATCCTTTTTCAGTTATAAATTGACATTTTTGCGTCAAACACTGCACATTCTGTGTGTTTTTGATATGAAATCAACAGGAACTCAACATTTGACCCCTATAGAACACAAATAAATACATTTAATTCATTAATTACATAGAAAAGGTAATAAATCTGGGCATTTTCTGGCATATTCAATCATTATTTAGTTGTTTTTGATCGTTTCCATGGTCCAGTTTCTGTCAGTCACAGCTTCTTGTTTCTTCTTCTTTTTCCAGGACGACATCCTGGCCATGCTTCTCCAAACCTGTAAGGATCAGATCGTGAGTTACCACGAACACGAATCTCTGCTGGACCACAAACAGGAAGAGGAGCTGAGCGAGGCAGAACGTAAAGCTGCCTGGGCCGAGTACCAGGCCGAGGTGAAGACAAATACAACCTCACACCCCTTAATTCTGATGTTTTACTCTGTGTAATATGCCTTTTTGTCTCCTCCTCAGTCGGCCAACGCCTCCAACAACACCAACACAGCCCTCCCTGCTCTGAGCTCCACGCTCAGCTCCAGCCAGAACATCCTGGAAGGAAAATCCAATGAAGAGCTATTGGTAGGAATCTAAAATGAAATAAAGAATTACTAGCGGTGCCGTTTTATTTAATCTAACGTGTGATTTCCTGCCGCAGTCGTTGCTCAACAGGACCAGAGTGGATGTATCCATGGCGTTTATGGCGCTGCAGAAGATCACGTGTCATAGCCTTGAAGAGTATATAATGAGGCTGGTGAGTGTCAGTGTTGGTGATGAGGCTCGTTTTAATTCTAAAGGTAGAAAATAGCTGGAAAAAGGAAATTGTGAGTGAGAAGAGCTGCAGCGTTTGAAATTTATCAGCTTTACTTAATGAGATAGAGACAATTTAAAAGAAGAAAAGAAAAATGTGCATATTAATGGATAAAATGAATAAATGGGATTTTTTTTAGATAATCCAACAAATAAAATACAATATAAAGACTATTTATTTTGCTTTACTAACCAATATTGATTCAAAGCCTTAAAAAGAAAAGAAAAATGTGCATATTAATGGTTAAAATGAATAAATGGGATTTTTTTTCAGATAATCCAACAAATAAATAGAGAATTTATTTTGTTTTACTAACCAATATTGATTTAATGCCTCAAAAAATTTTAAAAAAATAATATTAATGGTTAAAATGAATAAATGGGATTTTTTTTAGATAATCCAACAAACAAAATACAATATAGAGATGATTTATTTAGCTTTACTAACCAATATTGATTCAAAGTTAAAAAAAAATAAAAAAAATAAAATGAATAAATGGGATTTTTTCAGATAACCCAACAAATTAAAAGACAATTTATTTACTTTTTATTTATTTATTTATTTAATATTTAATGTATTTACTAACCAATATTGATTTAAAGCCGTAAAAAAAAAAAAAAAAAAAAAGTATATTAATGGTAAAAATGAATAAATGGGATTTTTTTAGATAATCCAACAAATAAAATGCAATATAGAGACAATATGTTTGCTTTACTAACCAATATTGATTTAAATCCTTTAAAAAAATGTGCATAAAATTAATAAATGGGATTTTTTTCAGATAATCCAACAAATTAAAAGACAATTTATTTTGTTTTATTAACCAATATTGATTTAAATCCTTAAAAAATAACAGAAAAATGTATATATTAATGGATAAAATTAATAAATGGGATTTTTTTAGATAAAAAAAAAAGAAAACAATTGTGCATATTAATAGATAAAATGAATAAATTGGATTTTTTTTAGATAATTAATAAATAAAATACAATATAGAGACAATATGTTTTGCTTTACTAACCAATATTTATTAAAGCCTTAAAAAATAAAAAAAATGTGCATATTAATGGATAAAATTAATAAATGGGATTTTATTTTCAGATAATCCAACAAATTAAAAGACAATTTGCTTTGTTTTACAAACCAATATTGATTAAAGCCTTTAAAAAGAAAAGCTAATCTTTCATATTAGTGGATAAAATTAATAAACAAGACTATTTTTTTCAGATAATCCAACAAATAAAATACCTGATAAATGAATCACATTCATGCATAAATGATTTAAAACTACAAGCATTGTTCATGTCTGATAAAACCTGATTATCAAAGGGAATAAAATAATAAAGAGACAGATAAAGTCTTGGTATACATCACATTATCATTATATCTCATCACTGCAGAGTTCAGTAGCAGCCGCCTGTAAATCAGAATTAAATATCAATGCAGGCAGGAATTCAAAGTGCAGCTGGTCCAGTGTGATGCTTAATTTAATCATGTCACAGCGGCAGCAGTATCCAACGCTGCACGAGGCCGAGATCAGGCTGAAAGCCGAGCTCTGGAAACGGACGGATGACAAGGAGCAGCTACGCAGGCAGGCCTTCTACAGAGAAATCCTGTCAAAGCAGCAGTCTGTAAGTCCTAATGTCTCATCTGGGTTTACACATGCGTTCCTGCAGCCTCCTAAAAAGGAGACAATCTGGAAATAATACCATAAAAAGACTTGGAAAAAGTCTGTGGGTCTTAATATTTATCCAGTATCTCTTCAAGGCAATTTCTGTGTAAATAAAGAGTTTTAGTGTATAACATCATCATGATTCTCTGATATATTATAATATCACTGTCAACTTTCCTCAACATTTTGCCAGAAGCATTTCCATGTCACCAATCTACCGGTTCATGTTAGGGACCGTCTGCAAATTACATGTTTTTACATTCATACATTTTATATGGATGTAGTATGTAATATTCACTAAAAATTAGGGTTGCAGAATTCCAGGAATTTTAAACTTTCCATGGGAATAAATGAGAATAAACCCCAAATTTACATTGGAAACTTACATATAGTTGTTGTAGCATAAGCTTGACTTAAAAAAAACAGCCAGATTTAAAGGGATAGTTCAACATTTTTTAAAATTCACCCACTATCATGATATTATATTTTTGATTTCTCTCATTAAACAGTTCTGTCTTTAACGCTCTGTTATTATCTCATAACGTGGTGAAGTAACTTCTGATATCATGGGGTAAATGTATTTATGTATTGCAGATATTATATAAAAATGTGTTCATACAGTAGCTAGTTAGCTGGTAAGCTATGTGCTAAATGTTGAATATTTCCCCAGTTTAACTTAACTTTAATTTACCAGAAATTTTCCGTCTCTTTAACTAAAACTCAACAGACTTGTTAGTTAGCTATTGGATCTCATTTTAATGTATTGTTCAGGATTGTTTGTCTGTGTAATAGGTATTAAGTTATATATAAATGGTCTATAAAAAGGCCTTCCTACAGCTTTCCTCTAGTTAAACTCACGTCCTGCTGTGAGTGTGTATTCATTCTCGTTTCTATAATGTCCGTCGACAGCTCACCCTCCGTATCCAGGCCATGCTGAACAACCAGCGGAATCAGGTGATGGCGACAACTCCGACCCATCCAGGACCGACATGAACAAGAAGAACATTCCTTAGGCCTTATATCGTTATTTTACACTGAGTACTAACTGCAATATCAAATGTTACGGAACCATTTTTCTTCCATTCATGTTGGATTTGAAGTGTTAGTTCTAAATATTCAGTTGCAGATTCATTAACACTGTGCACTTTAACAAGATCTGTAGTTAAGGTTCAGAAAAGGTTTGAGGTAGGCTGATGAATCCTGTGAATGTGTGTGTGTTCACCGGTAACTTCAGTTTTTTTAAACGACTTTGATTCCACATATATTGACTGACACTGTTTTTCCTATTGATGTTTTGCTACCAGTTGACCTTTTTTTAATAAAATGTTTTGTTTGTATCACTGGGTTTGACTTCTATCAGTAGCTTTGCTGTTTTATATCACAAACGCTGCATTTTATGTGTCTGTTTGTGTAATTACTTACAGAAAATGAAGAAAAATGAATAGTAGGCTGCTCAAAGAAATAGCTGCTTGTGTTTTTCTTTACAAACTCAGATATTTACTGTATAAACTGTTGCAGGTATTTCATACTCGAAGAGGAAATGCCCTTGAAAATTTGAGTTTTAAAACGATAATGACCCCAAACGCACCAGTAAACCAGCAGCATCTTGGTTCCAGATCAACAGAATTAAATTCCTGGACCTTAATCTCATTAAAAACATGTGGGGTGATGTAAAAGATGCTGTTTCTGAGACAAAAAACAGGAAATTCAGAGGAATTGTGAGGCTGAAATACCTGGAAATCATGGTTATACAACTAAATATTAGTTCAGTGATTCACAGGGATGATAAATCCTGAAGAATGTTTCCGTTTATACAGTAAATATGAGTTTTTAAAGAAAAATGTAGACACATATTAATTTTTCTTCATTTTCTGTAAAGTAATACATTACATTTTCATTTATGATATAAAATGCAGTGTTCCAAATGCAGGATTGTGGCTTTACTCGTGTTTTTTAACACACTGCTACTATTTTTAACTGTGCAAACTTATGCATATTACTAAGTTTCACACTGGTCCAACATCTATAAGCATAGAGTTAACTTTCCTCATGACATAAAACCAACACGAGCTGTTTGTGTCTCCCTCTCCAATGAGTAGAAACCGTGCACAGCTGTTCAGACACACAGTTTTTCTCCCCCCCAAGAGAACTCCATGCTTGGAAGTTTATTTGTTAATTAATGTGACTAAGCCAGCTGCAGTGGTGAAAACACTCCCAGGTTTCCCTGAGGCTCCAACTCACACTCACGCTAGTGCAAAGGGAAGCAGCGTGCAAAGCTAGATCAGATATATGTAAAAAATGCAGGGGATACAGTTCTTATAAATTATATTTTAGGGTGTACAAAACAAGGTAAAAACAGGAGTAACAGTCTTTGTACAGTGGTTTTCATGCATAGAATTTGGCAGTTCCATCATCATGTGGAAAAAAAATGAATGAAAGTGCATTGTAATAAATCCAGACTCCAATCTACTCCAGCTTTGTTGGCCTTAGTTTATCATAGATGAGTTATTTCCCTTCTCAAATGCTGATTAATAGCATTTGTATGTCCAGGATTTTTTGGGGAAAAAGGAGCAGAAAATGTTGAATTTTAACACAAAGTGGATAAACTAGTCATTTAATGCTATAAACTATAACGGTAATGTAGTTTAAAGTCAAGCAGGAAAGAGAACGTACATGAAAACACACAGATGGGCAAAAAAAATAAAAGACGATTGTCTGAATTGATATTTAACCATCAAATCATGTGGAGACATGCGTTTCCTTTACTTACAGATCATATTCCACGGTTCAGGAGCTGGAGTCAATCACAGGGTTTATTCACTATCACACAATCACATTCACACCTGTGGGTCTGTTGTGCAGTTAAATGGCCGACAACTGATCTTCAAGAACCCAACCCACTTAAAAAGTTTTTAAAAAAAGTAAACTGACAGATTTTACATCCATTTATCCCCTTGTTTGGGTTGGTGAGGTGTAAACGACAAAAGGAAATAACATCACATTTACACAATATTTTTTTTAAGTTAATAAAAATGTGTAATATTAAAAAAAATAGTAATTTTAAGTCCACAAAAAAGTCCAGTGACCTTCACAGTAATGGCAATAGTTTCCTGAAAACCTGGAAGTCTTATTCTCCAGGCAGATTTAGTCAGAACCCATCGTTCTTATAGAAAGTTTCTGTTCCTGAAGTTGGTGCACAGTTAAAAAAAAAAGAAGAAGAAGCTGCTGCTGCTGCTGCATTGGTTAGGGAGGAGCGTGGTCGTTAGTGTCCTGTATCCAGGTCCCTCATGTATTCCTGCAGAGCCTGCAGCCTGGCATCAATCTCTGACAGCTCAGCACCCGTATCCATGGAGCTCTCTGGGGTTGGAGATGGAAAATAAAATAAGATGCTGGATCTTTTTTAAAAGGGATAGTTCAACATTTTTGAAAATCCGCCCATCAATAGGTGCTTCATCTTTGTTTTGTTGTTTTCTCTCATCAAATTCAGCAAATCCAGAAACTCCCAAACTGCTGTGGTGGATTAGTTGTGAACTGCACATTCACAATGCTATGAAACAATAGCTGTAACATAACGACATACTCAGGGACTACTTTCTTCAGTGAGCCACTGGGCGGAGTGACACAGCGTGCGACCTCAGGCACGATCAGGCTTAACTTCTTCTCAGGTTTTGCTGATAGAAGCTTTATATTTACCATAAAAACTGTTCTGTCTTGTAATGTTCTGTTATTTTTCTCATATTGTGGTGAATGTGCAGGTCACAACTCGTCTACCACAGCGTTTGGGAGTCGCTGGATAGTGTATTTGCTGAGTTTGATGAGGGAAACAAAAAAATACCATTAGCTGTGTATTTGTAGTTGAGCAAAAAAGGTAAAGCTCCTGTTGCTCCTGCATAAGACAAATTATTCATCATAAGATTAAATAAAAGAGCTGTGATTACCTTTGTCCTTCATTCTGTGTGTTGGAGTACTGCACAACGGCTTCCTGGTTAAGAGGCGTCCTCTGGACTATAAACAGAGAAATCAGACAGTAAAAAGACAGACTGACTATAATCAGTAAACTTAAACTCTAAATTCACTCACCACACTGGGACCGTTGAAAGTCTGTTTTCTTCCCCTGTAAAAACAGGAAGTGTTAAAACAGAAGCTCAGACAACAAACAGCAGCTGATCCCACACACACAACCTCACCGGTACAGAGGTTTGCTCATCTCGTCCATGTCCACTAAGGAGCTTTCTGACGAGTTCCTGCTGCCTCTCCTCTCCAGAGATAAACTCCTGCCTCTGCTGCCGGACCGGGTCAGGTGAGGGTAGGCGTCTCTGGACCGGGAACGTCCCCTTTCAGGGAGGACGGGTGAGGACAGCATGTCCCTCCGTACCTTCCTCTGACTGAAGCAGGAAGGAAAAGAGGAAACTAAAGATCCAAGTAGCAACAACAAAGAAAAACATGCAAAAGAAAGAATAAAAATGAACTGACTTTTTGAGCTCTGCTTCCTTTATCCTGCGCTGTCTGTCCTGGATGTAGGCGGTGGGGTCAAAGCGTGTTGACCTGGACCCTGTGAGATCAGAGATTAACACACATCATCACTCAGGTTAATTAATGGGGCTGAAAACTGAGGATTTCTGATCCTAAGGATCTTTCTAACTATATTTGCACTGTAACAGCAACATAAATTGATTCTGACTCTTCTGTAGTCCCATCACATTGTAGATTTATTTTGATTCCAGGTTTAAGTCCAATAACCTTTGAGATTGTAGAGATATTCCACATTTATTATCATTTATAGCAGGAAAACTGAAAATTAGGCCTGTGGATTAAATGGTTAACATCATAATCAGAGCTGGTACCGGTAGGAGAAGGCGACGGTCTCGGTATCCGAGCTCGAGGTCCAGAGGAATCTGCTCTCCTCCCTCTCTCCTCTGACCTTTGACCCCTGTCTTCCATCCGTTCTCTGGACCCCGAGCGAGCCCTGACCATCCCGTACCCCGGCCTCCTCTCACGGGACAGAGAGCGGTAGATTTCCCCGTCGACTCGAGAGCCGGAAACGCGACCGGAAACGGGCGTCACTCTGCTGCAGAAAACAGGAACGAACGGGAATACACGGAGTGAGTGAACCAGACTTCAGGTTTAAAAACGTTTAGCCCACATTGTTGTAAGTGAATGATTGAAAGAGTGAAGAGAGTAAAGGATATAGTACACGCTTAGAGTGTCTAACCCTCTCCGTAGTATCGCCAGCTCGTTGGTGAGACTCTTGACACGAATACGGAGCTCACACTCTGACGACCTCAGCTCCTCCAACTAACCGGGACAGGAAAAACATGTGAAAACCACAACAACTGAGAGAGTAACAGAAAAAAAGGACTACACAGCAGCAGAGGCCCACCTGCTCCATGAGGAGCCGCTGCTCCTGGCATCTCTTGCTTGCCGAGCGTTGGCTTTTGGCTCGTTCCTTGAGGAGCTGCTCCTCCAGCGTCCGCACCACGTCTCGGCTCTGCCAGTCCTCCCGCGCCGACTTGGACCCGCTGAGCTGCAGCCGCTCCAGAACTTTAGCTATGGCCTCTTTCTCTTCTTTCACCAGAGCCAGCCTGTAAGAGTACCAGACGTAAAACAAAGGCCTCCTACATTCCATTCGTATCGATCGTGGTGATGCAGACGCCACCTACTCCGCTCGTAGCCGGTGAATTTCTAGTTCTGCAGCTTTGTTGACTCCATGAGACGTGAGAGCGGTGAGTTCAGCTCTCAGAGCTCGGATTTCCTTCTGCAGAGTGGCCGGGTCGGGCTTCCCCACATAGGGCAGAGGCAACGGGTAGTGGATCCTGAAAATGCACAAAACAGTGAAGGAATCAAGACTAGTAACTACTAGAGCTGCAAAAATAGAGGGATTTTCAAAGAAGGAAACATTCAATGGGAATTAATAGAAATATATGTGGAAAAAACTGGGAATAAATCCAAAATTTAACACTGACTCTTAAGAAGAAACTTAAATACAGCTCTGGAATATGCATTTCTTTCCTGAAATCAGCATGTGTACATGTACTAACAGCCATTCTATTCCAGCGTCTGTTGAATAATAATAATAATATACATTAGTATTATGTTGTTTTAAAATCCATCCGATCTTGTTTGGAATTTGGGGGAAATGTCAGTAGTTTATAGACTCAAACTAAATGTTCCTTTGCCCAAACACATACCTAGAAGTAATAAAATCAGACAAACTGATCAATTTACAGTAGTCTCTTTTTTTTCCAAAGCTGTATATAGTAACCAAAGCACAAGACTATTGAAGCTGCTGACTATATAAAGTCAAGTAAGTTTCACCATCTGATGGGAAGTTGAAGGAAAGTCTTTGTATATGTGTGAATATTACAGAAAAACAAATGTGAAGAATGCTGCAAAAAAGGCTCGAAACATTCAGCAGCCAAGAGTTCCACTCCAGGGGTAACATGGACCCGCTGTGAGTGAACGAACCTGTCGAACTCCACGGTGTATATGAGGATCAGGTATCGTTTGGCTGTGAGAGCGGACGCCTGCTGGTTGCCACGGGGACGACTGACCACTCCGGCTTTTCTGTTACGGAGCAGCTCCAAGTCGGCATAGGTCAGGAGGTCGAGTGTAACAGAATCACTTGTCTGCAGAAGAAAAAAAAAGCTCAAGTTAAAGGAGATAAAATAGATTTCATGGTAGTGTTCATGTTGTAAGTTTTTACATGATTGTAACCTGCTACTTGTAGTTATTACTCTTTATGTACAGCAGGAATACAAGTGTTTTTCTCAATAGGAAACATCATCTTGCAATGTTAAGATGTGTTCAGATACAAGAATAGTGCACATTGCAGATATTTAACCTGTTAAAAAACTAAATAAAGTATTTTTATCTGTAGTAAAACAATGTTACTGTTACACTGTTAATATAATATCAGTAGTAGAGACTATTTAGATATTTAGTTTAGATTAGAGCTGTTTGTGTGATTATTTAATAATAAATATCTTACAGAATATATTCTTCATGTTCTATAATGATCCTCAGTGGGATTTATAGGATTTGATTTGAACTCTTATCTTATTAATCATTAAACTTTGCATTGGAGAGGATTTAGATTATTTCTATCAGTTTGGTCTACATGTAGTAAGATTAAAAGTGAGTAAGAATTTTGTTTTTCAAT
This sequence comes from Lepturacanthus savala, assembly GCA_030544235.1. Taxonomy (NCBI): domain Eukaryota; kingdom Metazoa; phylum Chordata; class Actinopteri; order Scombriformes; family Trichiuridae; genus Lepturacanthus; species Lepturacanthus savala. The sequence goes on along the minus strand of CM060479.1, from coordinate 4,520,877 downwards.
ATTCTAATTATATTTGCTCTATAACAGCAACATAAATAGATTCTGACTCTTCTGTAGTCACCTCACATGTTGAAGATTTATTTTAATTCCAGGATTAAGTCCAATAACCTTTGTGGTTGTAGAGATATTCCACATTTATTATCATTTATAGCAGGAAAACTGAAAAATAAACCCAAATTTCCAATAGTTTTTTTCTTCTTAAAGTACACCCCTGTTCTATTGACCTCTTCTCCCGTGTACGTGGATGAAAAGCAGAAAGGCAATAAGACGACTCGGGATAACGGCAGATTTTCCGTTCAAGTGGAAACATTGAACTCGACTGAATGAGTCTCTGCCTCGGCTCAAACAGCCTGGAGCCAATTTGTCTGTTCACATCCTTCTACTGACTTTCTATGCACTTGAGCCATCGCTATATCGATAGTTTTTTTCTTTTGTATTATACGAGTGCAGCAGACTCACCTTTCTAACTGCTGATTCCAACATGCTACAGAAAATAGGAAACTGCTTGAAGTTTCCCGTTTTGCGGGTGAGGTCCTCAATGTCTGAAGAAAAGAAAAAGAATTAAACAACACAAGTGGGGCAATTTTCTTGCATGTGGTGATATTTAATTTGAGAAACGTCGATGCTACTTACAGGCTGGCTCGAATTCCCCCCTCCACTGATCCGCTGTCATGGAGTCAGAAACTTCCACTATGAGCAGACCCTTCTCCACCTCCATCTTCACAGCAAACTCCACTCCACGGAACACCATGTCCTCCATCACCTCAGAGCCCTCCTCCATCGCTCTGTGGAGGAGAAACAGAAAGATTTCTAGGAGTTAACAGCAAATATTTAACAACCACAGCTGGATATGTTAGTGGATGATTTTACAAGCTTATATAACAAACATCTGATACAAAATCAGAAGCCTGATCATAATTCATAACTAATTTTCAGCATCTTGCCATGTCTGCTGCATGTCACATGTTCATGTTCTTACAGAAATGACATTAAAGCTTCGTCTCTAAGCATTAAATTAGGTAAAGTATCTCAGTGCATGCAGCAACATGCACAATCAGCAACTATTTCACTAATCAATTAATAGTTTTGAGTCATTAATTAAAGAAACAAATCCTAATCTGATTCTAGCTTCTAAAATGTGAATATTTTATTTTTTGGTATTTTATTAAGGCTGCAACTTACTATTATTGTATTATAAATTAATATGTTTGTGTATTTTATCAATTTAGCAATTGCTAAAGGATTTTATAAAGTTTGCTTTATAAAATATCCAAAAATAGTAAAAAAAAAATTCCTCAAATGTGGGATCAATAAAGTTTCTAATCTAATCTAAATCTTTATTTTGGTTTTTTGGCTGTTTTCTCTGACTAATCCTCTGGGGGCGGTAGCGAGTCGCAGTAAAAGCTCTCATCGTTTTTTATTGTAAAAGTTGCTGTTGATCATTTCATCACATGTGGAGTCAAAGATCTCCGGTCATGTTTTACGAGGTGAGTTCTGAACCGGTTCCGCTGCAGAATAAAAACACGGAGCTGATCAGCTGATCGAGGAGCTCGCGCTCGACTTCACTTTCTCTCGTGAAATGAAACGAGACCTTTGTGTTCACACTTGCACGTGAACACGGACCCGTTAGTTCCCCGTTAGTCCGGTTTGAGCCTCTAAAAGCTGATGAATGCGGATTATATTGTGTATTTTTATCTTTATAAACGCGTATTTATTCTCCGGTAACAGCTCGAGTCAACATGCACCGTGAACTCGTCGTTAGCTCCGGTTAGCTAGCATCACCGTTACCGAGTTATCGTTACTGATTCACACCGGGTAATAACCGGTAGAGAAAATACGTAACTTTCCTTATTGTTACCGGATAATAACGTCAAAGAGAGAAAAACACACGTGACGTACCGTTTCGTGTTGCTCCGTTAATGAGGTTAAAGTTGTCTAATAAATCACGTCGCGGCTCGTCGGTAAAACATTGTGGAGTCGGTGAATCGGCTCGGTGGATGCGACACACTCCGGTTTAAACTAGACAGCTGTTATCTGTGGTTAAACAGCTGGCACCGTGGAGACCGGACGCTGCAGCGGTTCAACAACCGGGAACCGTTAAATTCTTCTTCTTCGCTTTGAGCTGCCGCTGCCGCTTCTTCTTCTGCTCACGTGCGGACGCAGGCTCGAGGCCGCTCAGGCACCTCAGCGCCCCCAGCAGGAGCTGAGCGGAACTACACCCTCCATTCGCTTTTTATTAATCAGCAAAAAACACAAAAAGAGGTACAATTATCACAAAAACGTAGCTTATTATGTTTATTATGGTTACATGATTTGAGTATTTTCTTATTTGCTTAATTGCAAAGCAAAAAAATAAAAAAACAAGCAATTATGGACTGAGGAAAAATATAAAATATATATATGAAAAATATATAATTTTAATATTAAGTCTAAGGACAGGAACAGAAGGCAATGACTGTTCATTTGTGTGTGTGTGTGTGTGTGTGTGTGTGTGTGTGTGTGTGTGTGTGTGTGTGTGTGAGAGAGGGAGAGAGAGAAAGAGAGAGTGTGTATGAGTAGTATTTTAGATATATGAGATATATAATCTTATATAGCCTATATATATATATATATAGGTGACATATCTATCTATCTATCTATCTATCTATCTATCTATCTATCTATCTATCTATCTATCTATCTATCTATCTATCTTTCTACCTTCTACATCCCTAAATTCATAGGCTTTAATATGTTGTTGGTTCCCCCTTTGCAGCTCTAACAGCTTCCTCTATTCTAGGAAGCCTTTCTGCAAGATTTGGTGTCTGGGAATTTTGCCCGATGATCCAAAAGTGTACTTGTGCAGTCAGATGAGATGGCCCAGCTTTCAATCTCTGTGTATATATTTTATTTATTCATAATAGAGAATAGAATAAACACATACAGACTGTGTAGATCGATATAATCCTAATTGTCCAACAGGAAATTCATTCTCGCAGCCTGTACATATTCCACACAGAAACCTACCACAAACACTGATAAACATAAAGAGATGACATTCATTCTCCAGCCTGTAAACCAACACATACACATGTATCGGTGCACACACGCCCACAGATGATTCTGGATCTACACACTGTGTCAGCGAGGCAGTTTGTTCAGCGCTGCCATGGCAGAAGGGACCACACTTCTGCCAAAGCGAGCTCTCCTCCGTTTTATTGGCCTGAATCTGCAGTAGAGTGAAATGTGGACTGAGGGGGCGGTCGGTGTCGTCTGATACTGTGAGTGTGAGGCGTGTGACGGCTCTTTAGTTTCTGTTTGAGAGATTATAGGGCAGTGGATGGTTTTGGAGGCAGTGAATGTGGTCCTGGTAAGTTTGTGTTTGATGATGCTGCCACGTCTGGTAAAATCATCTGAATCCTGAGTTGAAAGGATCACATTTTTATGACATTTTATTTTATGCATAAATCAAAGGGTTTTTTTTTTGCCAAAATTGCGATAAAATGAATTTAACAAGCTTTCAAGAATCAAGAAGAAGCTCTAAACATGATTCTAGAATCATTTTCTACTGGTGAGTGATAAAGGCTTTAGACCATGTTTTATACTAATTTCACATCTTACACTTTAATAATATTTTAATATAAAGTGCTGTGCGTATCAATAAATTCAATAAATATGCAGCCAAATATAAAGAAATAAAGGAAGTTTCAGCATCTTCAGTCCATTAAACTTCATTGAAAATTCACCACAAGAGCTGAGAAAGTGATGAAAAACGGAGCTGACATTAGTTTAATTTAACACCAGGTAGAGTTAGAGTTTAGAGTTTCACTATGGAATGAAAGGACAGTTTAATCCAGGTTTAAAGTTGAATAAAGTCACATTAGAATGTTCAGAAATTGACCTGAAGTCACTTTATTCTTTAATGTTACATCACATTGTTTTATGCGTGTCCACAGTCAATCACTGTCAAGACCTTTTTGATTGAAATGATTCATAAATATAATATTTTCTGCATTTAATAAAGATTTTCTGGTTTTCCCAAAGGCTCTAATAAACAACATAGGCCTTTATTTTAACAGGGTGATGATATATTATCTACATTTACGCTTCTGTGTTTGAACTAAACTTCCCTCCTGACATTTTTATAGAGAGCTCAGCTGTTTTTGTTAAGTTTTCATTTACACATTTACAGAACACAAGAGCTTCCTGTCAATGTTTGATAAACGTCGGCACCTGTTGCATAAGGCCGGAGTCTTCACTCAGTCTCAGGTGAAGGGCCGTTGCCGCGGCAACGCCATTCACCCATAAGGGGGGAAGAAAAATAGTTGAGTGACTTGAAGTCTGAAGTCTGAGGTCCTCGCAGACAAACACAGGCAGGGTGTGTGTGAGTGTGTGTGAGATGAAGAAGGAGGATTGAGGGTTTGGATCTTCCTATGCAGAACTCCGCATGGAAGAAACACAAAAGCTGCGGGACTTCATCGCCTCGTCTTTCCATGACCCCCAAGAACCCCCAGCAGTGGCTGCAGGTGGTCGGACATGCAGGTTAGTTTGATTCCTCATGGAATAAATCTGTTTTTGTTCTTGTTTTTTTTTGAGTCTCTCTCTTTTATTTTTTGTCCTGGCTCTTCTTCACAGGCAGCTTTCATGTGGGGGATTACGGCACGCTGCTAAAGAGGTTTTGTGAGGGGGAGCAGCAGTGCTATCTAAAGCTGATGGAGGACACCCTGAGGCCCTTTGTTCCAGCCTACTACGGAGTGGTGCAGCGGGACGAGCAGGATTACAACATGATGGATAACTTGCTGACCCACTTCAACACACCTGCTGTCATGGACTGCAAGATGGGCAGCCGGTACGGTGGAGAATTAGCATTTCATGTCACTGAGAGAGGTTTTGGAGGAGATGTTTAGTGCAAAACATGGACACTACCATTCAAAAGTTTAGAAATTTCCTTATTTTTGAAAGAAAAACACTGTTTTTATCAATGAAGATAACATTAAACAAATCAGAAATACACTCTATACATTACTAATGTGGTAAATGACTATTCTAGCTGCAAATGCCTGGTTTTTGGTGCATCAATATCTACATAGGTGTATAGAGGCCCATTTCCAGCTACTATCACTCCAGTGTTCTAATGGTACAATGTGTCTGATCATTGCAACAGAAGGTTAATCTATTAAAATGTTTTATTCATTTTATAACTCATGGTGATAAATGAAAATGTGACTTTTTATGGAAAACACAAAATTGTCTGGGTGATCCCAAACTTTTTAACAGTAATATATATATATATATATATATATATATATATATATATATATATATATATATATATATATATATATATATATATATATATATATAGAGAGAGAGAGAGAGAGAGAGAGAGAGAGAGAGAGAGAGAGAGAGAGAGAGAGAGAGAGAGAGAGAGAGAGTCTTCTTATTTCTTCTATCTTTTCATATAGAATATTACATATTATTAATATTATTATTATTATGTTATGTTTGTATGTGTGTATATCCTATAGCTTATTACATTTGTATTGATAATAATACATAATAATGTATATAATAATGTATACATAATATGTAACCGTGTGCTTTAAATAATTTTTCCCATAATTCCAAGTGCTATTCCACCATGTGCCCTTTACAATAACCATATAGCAATAATAATGGTGTGTACAATCATTTATTTCTTATGTTATTTTTTTCTCTATGTTCAAATCACACATTTTAAATTAAAAACAATAAGAACAATCAGAAGTTTAAGAATTTAATTAAAGCCGTTAATTTAATTACAATTAAATTGTATTAAATACATGATGAAGATTTGATTTATTTGACAAACAACACAAAACTCAAAGTGATCCAGAAACCAGGATTTCTGACAGATCATTACTAAAATGTAATCATCTGTTCGTGGTATCATTCCCAACATTCGCTGAAAATGTGACAAAAATCCAGCCAAAACTTTTAGAGATATTTTGCTAACAATCAGACAGACAGACAAACCTGCTGACCTGTGACCTGCTGCAGTTTCTAAATCCGTGTGTGTGTATTGGCAGCACGTACCAGGAGGAGGAGCTGCTGGTGGCCCAGGAACGGCCTCAGCCTCGTAAAGACATGTATGAGAAGATGGTGGCCGTGGACCCGGAGGCCCCGACAGACCAGGAACGAGCCCAGCAGGCGGTGCTGAAAACCAGGTACATGCAGTGGAGGGAGACCCTCAGCTCCACGACCAATCTGGGCTTCAGGATCGAAGGATTCAGGGTAAGCTGCAGAGTGGTGTCATGGCCGATTAAATTATAGATATGAACAAAATGTAAATGCTACTAATGAACGTTTTGGTTGTGATTCCACAGAAAGCTAATGAAGAATGTCACACAAACTTCAAAAGGACCAAAAGCAGAGAGCAAGTGATGGAAGTACTTGACAACTTTGTTGAGTCCAATACACACATTATGGTAAGTTTGGCTATAACCTGACTCTGCAGATTTGTGTTTCTCTGGTTAAACCTGTTAAAATTACCCTAAAAAAAACCTGATCCAGCAGCAGAATTGAGTTTTATTGATAAATCCCAGTAAAAAAAAACTCTAAAACACTAAATAAAGTATTTTATCTGTAGTAAAACCCAATGTTACTGTTACAGCATCAATATATATCATCAATATCTACATCATCATAATATCAGTAGTAGAGACTATTTAGATATTTAATGTAGATTAGAGCTGTTTGTTATAATAAACATCTTACAGAATATATTCTTCATGTTCTGGAATGATCCTCAGTGGGATTTAAAGGATTTTATGGACAAATAATTGACCTTTGAACTCAATGAACTTTGCATTGCAGATGATTTGGGTCAGTTTGGTCTTGTTTTAACCACTTAAGCCACAGTTTTATTCTTCAGTTTTCCTGCTATAAATAATAATAAATGTGGAATATCTCTACAAACACAAAGGTTATTGGACTTAAATCTGGAATCAAAAGAAATGTACAACATGTGAGGTGACTACAGAAGAGTCAGAACAAATTTATGTTGCTGTTATAGAACAAATATAGTATATACAGATAGAAATACTTTATTTAAAACCTAAAACAAGACCAAACTGACTAAAATCAGGAAAGAACTTGTATAAATATACATAAAACTCAATGCTGCCCCTGTATTATTGGATTCTATCAGTATAAGTTGTAAATAAAGCATTTCAATCTGTAGTAAAACACAATTTTAGATTTTTTTTTTCAATATTCTAACTATATTTTCTCTATAACAGCAACATAAATAGATTCTGACTCTTCTGTAGTCACCTCACATGTTGTATTTATTCTGATTCCAGGTTTAAGTCCAATAACCTTTGTGGTTGTAGAGATATTCCACATTTATTATCATTTATAGCAGGAAAACTGAAGAATAAACCTGTGTCTTAACTGGTTAATTAATCCTGTGTGGTTCTTTCAGTGGGGCTATCTGAGACGGTTGAAACAGCTGCGGCAGGTGTTGGAGACGTCGCACTTCTTCAGGACGCATGAGGTCAGAATTATGACTTTTTAGTTGGAAACCAGGGGCGAGTTTCAGCTATTTAAATTAGCTAATTAGCTACATCTCTTCTGATTGGTTCACGCCACTGCCTGCCGCTAGAGTTGTGTTGGGTTCTGCTTTTTGCTCTAGTCGATAGCTGATATCGAAGGTATGAATTTAAAGCAACAGCCTTTTGAAATGAAGAGGTCATCATTGAATGTTGTAGGGAAAAACACAACTCAGCTCCAACATTTACAAATGTACTAGTTCACGAGCAGAAGTTTCATACTGAAAAATACTATTTTTCCTTGATTTTCAACATTAAAATGGGTCAATTTGACTCGTAACATAACAGGAGGGTTAAAGACCAGATACTAAAATCCCCCCTGTTGGAAACTGACCTTATTTAAAAAAGCTATTAGTCCATGACCTTCGACCTTTATCCCTGCAGGTTGTGGGTAGTTCGTTGCTGTTCGTGCACGACTGGAAAGGCAGAACGGGCGTCTGGATGATCGACTTCGGGAAGACGGCGCCGCTGCCGCCGCCGCTCACCCTGGACCACCGTACCCCCTGGGTGGAGGGAAACCGGGAGGACGGCTACCTGTGGGGTCTGGACAACCTCATCGATATACTGACCGACATGCTGCCGCTGACCTGAAGAACACGATGGGAACATGCTGAAATCCACTCTCAGTCCTCCCTTCAGCGGATGGATTGGCGGTTTCTGAATTGAGGGAATGAACTTTATAGGAAACTATAGCAACAAGTGGGAGATGTGGTTGATTACACTAACAAGAAATACTGCAGAAATTAACTGAAAGCTTATAATTAAATACCTTTCTCCAGAAAAATCAGGCCCACAACTCTGGTTTTCTGTCAATACACTGATTAAACCTAAACTGCTGCATAGCACTGACACTGAACCAAAAAATCAGCCTCAGTTTCACCAGACGTGGAGATTTCCTGCTTATTTTTTCAGGAAACACATGGAACCTGCAATTACAAGCTAAATAAAAAACAGGACGCCTCCTGTGGCTTGAGATCAGTAGTTAAAATGTCACACTATCATTAAAATGGTGCTAAAACTACGATGCCAAAAAGGTGACTGCTGTTTGATTGTTTCATTATTATTTTATTATAATTTTTACATTTTTAAACTAAGGTTTAAATGCATAAATTTGATGTTACAATGTGTAGAAATGACAACATTGCATTAGATTGTTAAATAATTTCACCATTCATGCATTGATGGTAGTAATCCACTGTTAAGAAAACACGACCTTATAGTGTTTCTTATAATCCAACAATATTGCATATACAGTACACATTTAAGTAAACTGCATGTTGAAATGTTGGGAATATTTAACGGGGAAAGGTGAAATAGTACAATGTTAATTTTGTACCAGGGTTTACTGAATTTTAAAATACATTTTGAATATTTTGTGATAAAATATGCAATTGTTTCCATTATGGGTTTGTTAAATAAAGCACAAAATTCAACTCATTATCTAAAAACCGAATAAAGTCATTTTGTTGAAACCAAACGAGTGCTTTCACTTCCATTTAGACTCGTTCAGCTATGTTAAACAGACTCACACACGTCAGAATATTAACACGGGGCTGAAGATGAAGGCAGATGTGTTCTCTGTGTTCCACACCTGTCCTCTGTGGTCGTTCAGCCATCAGAAACCTCTGCCCTCACCTGCTGCACCAGACAAGATTAAAGGATGGCAGCAAACTGGGAGTCCTGCTCAACAAATCCTCCCACACAGTTTGCTGCAGCAACAACAAAAAACCCTCTCAGACAGTGGGGCGGGGGCGAAAAGGAAAAACTAGGGCATATATAGACTGTCTTTGCTACTGAAGAGGGCACTTTAAAACATGTTTTGGCTCCTAGAGGGCACTTTAATATGCTTTTTAGCCCCCAAGAGGGAATTTTAGCACACATATCGGCTTCTAGAGGGCACTTAAGCTGCATATTGGCTCCTAAGAGGACACTTTAGCATGCATTTTACCTCCAAATAGGGCACTAGAGGATACTTAAGCACACATTGTGGCTCCTAGAGGGCACTTAAGCATCTGTTTTGGTCCTAGAAGGCACTTTAACATACCTTTTAGCTCCCAAATGGGCACTATAAAACATGTTTTGGCTCCAAAAGGGTACTTTAACATGATGTTTAGCTTTCTAGAAGGTACTTAGAATGCACTTTAGCACACGTTTTGGCTCCTAGAAGGCAATTAAGCCACATATTGGCTCCTAAGAGAACACTTTACCCCATGTTCCTAGGGGTGTTTTGGATCCTCAAGGGTACTTGGCTCCTAGGGGGCACTTTAGCATGCATTTTAGCTCCAAATAGGGCTTTTTAGCATGCATTTTAGCTCCAAATAGGTCTCTTTAGCATGCATTTTAGCACCAAATAGGGCTCTTTAGCATGCATTTTGACTGCCAAGAGGGCACTTTTGGTCCTAGAGGGCACTCTAACATGCTTTTTAGCTCCCAAGTGAGCACTTTAAAACATGTTTTGGCTCCTAAAGGGGAGTTTAACAGGAGTTTTAGCTTTCTAGAAGGACTTTAGCACGTGTTTTGGCTCTTAGAGGGCACTTTAATGCACATTATGGCTCCTAGTGGGCACTTTAGTACACAATCTGCCTCAAAAAATGCACTTTAGCACATGTTTTGGCTTCCTACTTACTAGAGGCCCCCCCCCCATGCACGCCACTGCTCTCAGGGCTACTCTGAGAAAGATGCTCGCCACACTCTGCCAGTCAAAGCACTTTCGCAGCTTAGAGTACCCACTCAACTTTGTTGTGTTAAAATGCCAAGCTCCCGGTAACATGCCTCCTCTTCAATATTTTTACCACGGCTGAAAATTAGCTTCTGCTGCATGGAGGAGTCCAGACCGACTCCAATCAGGACTTGAAACGGTGGTTAAAGGACAAGCTATTTAAAGAAAACCTTTTGTTGCTCGTGTTTTTTTTTTTTGAGGACAATTGGGGTGTGATGAAGGCTCGAACAAGAGGAGCAGTGCTTTTAAAATGAAGAGGTGACAGCAGCAATCGGCGTGTGCTCAAAGACAGAAGAGGGGTGGGCAGCGATGATGATGTCAGTGTGTGACAGATGAAATATTAGACAGTCAGTTTGCACCAAAAAAAAAAAAAAGAGGGGGTCTTCCTCTCACTGGTCATTGTTCAGCAGATGTAGGAACACAGCAGACCAGCAGCGATCAGGGATCAAAATCAGGTACTATGTGTTTTTTACTTTAAACTTTCACTCTATTATATTACATATCATAAAAAGCTACTGAATTAATATTCTTTTTCTGAATTGACAGTGTTAACTTCTTTATAACCAAATTGAGGCATGTTAGGGTGATTTTTGCATGGATATACCATAGATTTTTCTCCATACACATAACTATGTGTATGCAAACCCAGATGTGCTTCATCCAGCCTGTCCGTGCATGCATGTTGTGTGGCAGGCGATGCATGCGACAGTGATTGTGTGACTTGGCAGCTCTGTGTGGTGGAGGCGGCGCATGCTGTTTCAGTGGAGTATCTGTGCTGCTGCTGCTGCTGCTGTGGTCATGGCTCAGAGGAGGACGACCACCGGCTGCTGCTGCCGCCCCAGAGCGCCCGTGAACGAGGACAACGCCCGTTTCTGCCTGCTGGCCGGGCTCATCCTGCTCTACCTGCTGTGCGGGGCGGCCATCTTCTCGGCCCTGGAGCGACCCTTCGAGCTGCGAGCCCGACGGGTCTGGAAGCAGCAGCTGGACAACTTCACCCGCCGCTACAGGGTCAACCCGGGCGCCCTGCACACCCTGCTGAGACAGTACGAGGAGGCCAACGGGGCCGGGATCAGGGTGGACGCGCTGAGGCCACGCTGGGACTTCTCTGGAGCTTTCTACTTCGTGGGAACGGTGGTGTCCACTATTGGTGAGTTTGGCAGATTCAGAAGTTCTTAGAAGTGCAATTCTAGAACTGTACTTGCATGTCTTCCATGACCTTTGACCTCTTATAGTCAGGGAGGCAAAGTCTCAAAAATGGGTTGAATTTGACATGCTTTTTATTAGTGTAGACATATTTATTACACTACTTTTTTTTGTTAACTTGGACCCTAATGACCAATAATTAGACGATCTGCTCAGCCGGAAATATAAATAAAATAGTGTGGCCATTTCAGTGTATGAAACCTTCATTTTTTCCATAGAAAATTTTAAAAAATGTACCTGAAATCCTCAGTGGGTTGGGTAAGCTGTCAATGAATGCATTCCTAATGTAAAGAATACATGTGGTGCAACATTTTAGTTAAAAATGATCTTAAAACACATGATTTTGGCTCTAAATGAGCAATGTTTAGCGCTAAAATATTTCATCACCATCAGGTATGTTTGATATGATATGATTGGTGAATTCTGCTTCACAATGACAACAAAGGATCAAAAAGTGATGTCACTATGAACGCTTGCTGATAGCCAGGTTATTGATGGACAGCAGTGCGACCCAATGGAAATTTCCCATGACGAGACCATTTAAATCTGATAGCCAATAGCCAGGTCTTTAGAACGACATGTGACAGTTGGAACTGGCAAATAAGGCTGATAAATTGGGCTAAACTGTGTTATTTTTCTTCTCCAGGCTTTGGTATGACCACACCAGCGACCATAGCCGGGAAAATATTCCTGATCTTCTACGGCCTCATCGGCTGCGCTGCCACCATCCTCTTCTTCAACCTCTTCCTGGAGAGGATCATCACCATGTTGGCGTACATCATGCGCTGGTGTCACGAGCGCCGGCTGCGTTGCGCCGGGGTCGGCGTGGTGTCCAGCAGGGAGGATCAGCCCGAAGAGGAGGACAGCTTAGAGGGCTGGAAGCCGTCGGTGTACTACGTGATGCTGATCCTCGGGGTGGCCTCCATCCTGATCGCCTGCAGCGCCTCCACCCTCTACAGCTCCATGGAGAACTGGAGCTACGTGGACTCCCTCTACTTCTGCTTCGTGGCCTTTAGCACCATCGGCTTCGGGGACCTGGTGAGCAGCCAGAGGCGGCAGTACGAGTCCGAGGAGGCCTACCGCCTCGGGAACTGCCTCTTCATCCTGATGGGGGTCTGCTGCATCTACTCCCTCTTCAACGTCATCTCCATCGTCATCAAGCAGACCCTCAACTGGATCCTGGGTAAGCTGGTCTGCTCCGGCCGCCGCCGGTCCTGCTCCTGCTCGGCCTCCGGCTGCCGGCGGCTCTGCTGCCCCTGCCTCCACCGCGAAAAACGCGGCCAGAGGCGTCCGCCTGCACATCTCAGGCACAAACGCTTGAAACGCAACACGGTGCAGCCGGCAGCGTCCCACCGCCCGACGGGACACCGCTACACCGACGGCTCGGTGGAGACGGTCTGCGACAGCGAGACGGACGCCATGGCCGACGGGGTCTACGTGGGCCGCCGGATGTCGGGGGAGATGATCTCCGTCAATGAGTTCATGGCGTCCAACAAGGTGTCTCTGGCTCTGCTGCAGAAGCAGCTGAGTGAAACGGCTCATCAGGGCCCGAGGCAGAGCTATGGCCATCAGAACGGCTTCTCTGGGGGCGTGGGAGCCTTGGCCATCATGAACAATCGCCTACAGGAAACCAGCGTGGATAGGTAGCATTTAGTTTGGACCCTTTATGATGGATCCTTCATCCAACCTATGTCCTTATTGAGCAAGTTTTAGAAAATCAATACTGTATCCTCTCATTATGACAAAACCAGATTCTTATGATCCCATCCCATCATCTCTAAAAAACATCTTTCAGCAGCCGATAACGTAATAACTTTGCCCTCTTAACCCTCTATTGCATGATTGCATGTTTTTATTACTTAAACATAGTCTCAGGATAGTTTCATGCTATGTATATCAATAGAACACCATTAGGTTGTGTGCCAGGAACTTTCTATATTTGCATATCGTTGCCATATAAAACCTTATAACATCAAAATTGAATTAAATATAAAAAAATAAAATGCCTATTTGCTGACAATTTTCCAAAATTCTGAATAAAAGACAATCTTCGATCATGAGACAATGATGGGCAAACAGGATATCCTGGTCATGTGACCTCATAATGTATGTCCTTTAAAAATAAAAGCCCTTTTTTTCATACCAAACTGTAAAAACCATAGATTTTATATTACAGATTTTTAGTAAAATGAAGATAAAGTAATTGTCGGCATATGGCAACACTATGCAATAGAGGGTTAAAATAAGCCAATAATTGTCCAGTAACAGGACTTTAACAGTAATAAAAGTGCTGACAGGATAACATAACTTTTGGCTAATAACATAAGTTATTACGTCATCGGCTGAGTGACTCACAGCAAGAAGGTTGCTGGTTCAAAACCTCCTTGGTCCTTGGTCTGGGACCTTTCTATGTGGAGTGTGTGTGAGTGAATGGTGTGTGTCTGGGTTGGCTCCAGCAGACCCCTGTGACCCTAATGAGGAATAAGCAGGTATAGAAAATGACTGACTTATTTTTGAATTAATATAGTTTGTGTTGTTCAAATAATTTATTGTTAAGATATATGTTGAGGAAATGCAAATAAAAAGACAAAATATATGCTACTAACCAAAAAAAAAAAAAGGTTTAAGCAGAATTGTGTTCCATTTGGTCTGTTTTACATCCCCAATAATTTTCCTTAAAGGAGAAATGGGTCCGGGTTCTTATGGGTTAAGGAAATCAACATCACTGTGAAGAGGGGTCTGATGTCCTGAAGTGATTGGCTCATACAAACGCAATCAGACGAAAGCAGCAGCAGAGAAACACTTAAAGATGACCGCTGATTTAAGAGCGCCGCACATGTCCCCCTGAGCCGCCGCGAGGTGCTCGTCGATATTAGTGAGAAAGCGGACATGGAGACAATCGCTGCATATATAAAACATGTGATTTGTGTTTGAAAAGGAGCTCCTCAAACCCATTAAAGGAGCTCACAAGCACCGACAAACAAACGTTTTAATTCGTCGATTGCTTGCAAATGGGCTCGCCCATCTTTGCTCCATCAATGCATGTCGTTGAAACGTAATCATGGAAGAGCGCTGGGGTTTTTAAACAGAGCACGTATAATCAGACATGGCCGGCAGAGGACGTCCTCATGTCAACGAGTGCTGTAGAGACGGTGGAGAGCAGGATCCAGGCCCTCCATAGATAGCTGGAGGAGACCCTTCACTATGCAAGAAAAACCATTTGAGTCGGTTTTGTTCGCATCCGTGTGGTGGATTTTCATCAGCGATTTGGACGAGGAATGTGAGGAGAAAAGCTTCCTCTTTAGAAACCATCCTCTTTCCTCTAGTGGTCACACTTGAAAAAAAATGGCGTCACTGTTACTAATTTAACCACTGAAGCTCCAGGCCTATTTTTAGTTTTCCCGGCTATAAATGATAATAAATATGGAATATTTCTACAATCACAAAGGTTATTGGACTTAAACCTGGAATTAAAATAAATCTACAACAATTTATGTTGCTGTTACAGAGCAAATATAGTCAGAATATTGCAAAAACTGTGTTGAATATAGATAAAAATACTATTTAAAACCTAAAACAAGTCAAATTGACCCAAATCAGGGAAAAATAAGGGAAATAAGCAAAATTATCTGCGATGCAAAGGTCAATGATTATAAGATTAGTGTTCAAAGATCAATTATTTGTCCATAAAATCATAGAAATCCCACTGAGGATCATTCCAATATATTCTGTAAGATGTTTATTATAAAGGAGCCAATTAAATAATCACACAAATGTCTCAAATCTAAATTAAATATATAAATAGTGGTTAGTTGCAGCCCTACTACTGATATTATATTAAATTATTTTCTTATTATATTGATGATGTGGATATTTATTATATATATAAATGCTGTAACAGTAACATTGTGTTTTACTACAGATAAAAATACTTTATTTAGTGTTGGAGCTGAGGTTTTTACATGCGATAAATGAATAAAAATCAATGCTTTTTGGATTTTAACAGGTTAAAAAGAATAAGAGAAGTAAAAATACAACGAAAAGTCAGTCAAATATTCTTTATTTAGTTTGAAAACAATCATATCTCTTAACATGTAATGTCTATACACAAATTACTCACTAAAATAATACAAATAATACAACAATGCAGCATTTAGCTGTTAAAACGAACCATCCTGAAACTAACCCGCTCTGATGCTCATTTATTTTATCAAATATATAACAGATGAATAAGGCAGCACAGTATCCCGTATTTCACATGCACTGTACTGAAGGATGGATTTAGAAATATCTTATACATAGAAAGAATTGCAAAACAAAGTGCATATATTGAATCTATTCTTATAAAATAAATGAATATAGATTTTAGGGCGCATTTGGACACTTTTAAAGACGTGTTTTCTAAAACTGATTCAGTTTTTAGGTAATAATCAAACCTCAGCATGCTCTAAAGCTCTTTTGATTATATTGTAAGAAATTATTTTAACAAAATTTGCAAAATCAGCCAAGTAGATCTGATTCTTTGTGTTTAAAACTCGCAGGAAAAAATGTCAAAGTAAACACCTCTTCAGAAAGATTTTAACGATGTATGTATGTAAGTGTTTAATAGGCTTAATTAGTCACTTTTTATATTTATTTGCCTGTCAACCATATTGGGGAAAAATACTTGTGCATTCCCATCAGCTGCACAAATAGCACTGTTAGCATTTTCCTGTTGAAACTAAATAGATATATGTTAGCTGCATGCTAGCTTTTGGCTAGCATTGACGATGCTTCATACTTTCCCCTCCCATTGGGGAAAGGCTCTGAAACTCTCATTATCTTATAATTTCTATACTTAAAACATCACCTTTAAGATACAAGCTTACATATACTCACGTTACTTTACTATATCTGATGAAAATGTACAATTTCACAGTTGGTTGATGCTCCATTTTACAGGCTGTCTGAATATGAGGCAGAGGTTTGTTGCTGGGTCAGTGTCACTGAGTAAGTTTTACAAAATGTCCTTGTATAAATATAAAACGTGTCAGGCTTTATTACATCTATTTTTGCATTGTATTTGTTCCGACAAGACGCTGTTCGCTAGCATGATGTAAACAAACACCGCTGTCTGTTCATAATCTCACTTTATGTCAAATTGCACACACGAAGAAAACAGTTTTTTCTTTTAATATTGACATTAATTACAGTCCCATGTTGTTCATGGATCCTTTGTGGCAAAAATCCAGCTTCTCAGGAGCCTCCCAGTCCCTTAAAGGAGGAAATAATGATGAATATACTGTGCAAACTGGCTGAAATCAAATAAATTACCAAATAAATTTCACTTCATCTCAACAGATCTGGCGTTTATTTGAGACCAGGCAGCAATTTGGGACAGAAGATTCCTGATAAATGCTCAGCACAACTGGGAAAATATGATAATTTACTCAAATTCCTTTATTAAACCAGTATGACTACTGCGTAACAGCCCTGTAGTTAAACATCTTGTTGCTGCTTCCACAGAAAGTTTGAATTTCATGTCGTACTTTTTATTTTTTCACTGCACAAACATGCAGCTTCAGTTGTCAAATTAAATAATAAATTAGATTAATTGTTATTTATCAAAATATACACCTGCACCCAGTGTATACAGGGGACCCGGCGGTTATTTATTTATGGAAACATGTGTAAACTTTATACTTACGTTAGGTACTGTAGGTTTGTGCAACTCTCTTTGTTGATAGTAAGCAGAAATAATGCAGTTCCTTCTGCAAGACACAGAAGTAACATGTGATTTTCCAATAGCAGTCACACACACACACACATACTCGTCTATCTGACCCTGTGGGGTCATCAGTCAAACACCGACACTGTGGGGACCACCCTTTCTAAATGAGATGGACATACTTTAGATTCCAGGCCAATGTCCCCACCCAGATAGATACACAAACACACATTCTGTGTCTTACTTGCTCTGTATGCCGCCCCCTGGTGGTAAACCAGGGATGACGGTGGATGCGAGGATTGTGAGGACAGACAGCAGGTCAGGCTCCTCGCCTCTGGCACACAGCTCATCATAAATCTCTGTCAAAAACAAAAACCAACATGAAGAAACAGGCACATTTTGACAGTTCTTGAAGTTTTCCAATGCAGCGTAAAGAAGAAGACTGCTATTCTAGACGGCCCCAGGCCTATTTTTCAGTTTTCCTGCTATAAATGATAATAAATGTGGAATATCTCTATAACTACAAAGGTTATTGGACTTAAACCTGGAATAAAAATAAATCTACAACATGTGAGGTGACTACAGAAGAGTCAGAATCTATTTATGTTGCTGTTATAGAGCAAATATAGTTAGAATATTGCAAAAATAAAAGAAAATTGTGTTTTACTACAGATTGAAATGCTTTATTTAAAACTTAAACTGATAAAAATCCAAAAATACGGGGGCAGCATTGAGTTTTATGCATATTTATACAACTTCTTTTCCTGATTTTAGTCACTTTGGTCTTGTTTTAGGTTTTTTTGCGATATTATAGCTATTTGTGGTTGTAGAAATATTCCATATTTATTATAATTTATAGCAGGTAAACTGAAAAATAAGCCTGTGGCTTAAGTGGTTAAAACAAAACCAAACTGACCCAAATCAGGAAAGAAAAACTTGAAATAGGCTTGAAATAATATCTGCAATGCAAAGTTCAATGATTAATAAGATAAGAGTTCAAATTATTTGTTTAAAGGAGATTATAAAGGACCCAATTAAATATTTACCAGACGGCACTAGTCATATTATATTAAACTATCTCCTCATTGTATTGATGATGTGGATATTGATGATATATATAGATGCTGTAACAGTAACATTGTGGTTTACTGCAGATAAAAATACTTTATTTAGACGTTTTCTTATGTAATAAACACATAAAACTCAATGCTGCCCCCGTATCAGGTTGTTTTAGGACATCAGCTTTCACAAGATCTCCATCCCACATGGCACCTCATCTGAGCAGAAAATTCACTAAAGTGACAACATGTCGCCTCCGGCCTCTCTCGCACGTAATCTATAACCACACACCTGCCACTTTGGACTCCAGCAGGTCCTCCAGCGCGGCCTCCTGGTGCAGCGCCTCCGCTGACAGCTGGGGGGCGCCGGGGAAGCACAGCAGGATGATGCTGATGTTGTCCAGGCTGCCCTGTGGAGCAGAGCCACGCCGACAAAGAGGTGAGTGACCTCACAGATGTCACCATATGAAACGTTACGTCACCCGGGGCCATAACGGCGTTAGAAATAGATGGTCCTCGCCTCGAGGACCGTACGCCAGCATCATATAGATGCAGCGGAGCGGCAAGACGTTAATGGAGAGGAAGCTGTGACTGATGTGGGGCCTTTGTGCATCTTCAGGCTGCAGCTGCTGTTACATAACGGACTGATGTGATGGACATGAGCAGCTCAGAGTTTAGCCCCTGGGCACTGGTCCCAAGCTCTTCCTGATGTGTTTCTTTGCTAAGAAAACACAAGACAGCCTATAAATACAAATTAATTTGACAAATTACCTTTAAGGTCTGTCCCACACAGAGAAATGTCCTTTACTAAATAAAGTGGAGCTTGGCTGTTGGGGAATAATTACTGTAATTACTGGACTATAAAAGCGCAACTAAATATACATTTAGGGAAAAAACAAATGTGCACAATATACAAGCCGCACTGGACTATAAGCTGCAGGTGTTTTCATGTTTAATTACCGTATGTAAGGAAATGACAACAAGCAAGTTGCACATTTGCATAACTTATTCAAGTGTTATTTAGTTTAATAGTACAGAACAACATACTGTGCTATATAAACTTCTCTGACAGCCAGAGGTTTGTGCATGTTTGTCCTCTCCCGTAACATCTGTCTTACTCTCGTCCTGTCTCTGGTGCTCCATTTGGTTCCATATTTGCTTTCGTTGTTGAACTCCCCGTCTCTCTCACTTTTCTGACCTCTGACCTTTCCTGCTGGAGCTGTAAAAATCCCCTATCAGCTGCGCCGCTCTATAAGCCGCAGGGTTCAAAGCATGAGGAAAAAAATTGCGGCTTATAGTCCGGAAATTACGGTATTCTCCCTCACTGTTCTGAAATGATTCCTCGTGTGCAGCTGTCCGTGTTATTGAACATCCTTCAACCATCTCAGAGTGAGGGTTGCTGAAAAGAATCAGCATAGAAACCCAGAATAATCCCTTCTAACCTGTTCTGACACCTCTGAAGTCTATTTTAAGGTGGTATGCCGACTAATGAGCCAAGAAAAGCAGCCACGGTGTGAATGAGACTGAACCGAAGCTCTAGGAGCAAAAATCAATGCTGATTTTCCATTTACCTCCATCATATAAACATGTGTTTAAAGCAGCTATTAATTAACATTCATATATTTTAGTTGTACACTGAAAAAAATGAAATGTTAACAGGTGAAAATATCTTGTTTCTGGTTAATTTAATCCAATATTGAGTAGAATTAGCTAGTTGTACTGGCAGATAATTTAGAAAATTTAGTCAAATTTAATATTTTTTAAGAAAATGCTAGTTTCCCAGGTGAATATTTTAATTTTCATGGTTTAATTATACAAATTAACATGTTTTTTATGGTCCAAAAGCTCCCTAGTTAGACCTTTAGCAGCATTTCTAACAAAATGAGTTGATCTTATTTCAGTTTTTTGTGTTAACAGAAACACCAGAGACCTAAATGAAAACCTAAATGTCACCTTAAAGACATAATTACAGCGATATTGAAACCATAAAGTATGAAGTAAAACACATTTTATAAAATATGCCATCCCAATAAATGTAGCAGCTGCTTAATCAAAGCTGAAATTGTGAGTTTTTTGAGAATAGGGATAAAATTCATTATGGCCGATTGAATTCTGTTCTATTAATTAAATAGAAACGGTCTTTTTTTCCACATAAAGTGGTCTGAACACAGTTGAAAGGATTATGTCATTACATAAAATCCAAACCCCATTAAAAATGACGTAACTCAGTTTTAAACTGAAATCATGTTTTACATGTTACTCTGGAGTTGAAATTAAAACACTTTTAACAAAAGTGCATAAAGTAAAAGGTGCAATTTAAAACCATCATGTCATGTAACACAGACGCTATGTGTAATACTCAAAATCATCATCTGTGCATGCTACTATATTTGCTAATATACTTGTGTATTATTGCAAGTTTTGGCTCCTAAAGGGCACTTTAACATGCTTTTTAGTTCCAAAAAGGGTACTTTGGTATATGTTTTGGTTCCTGGGGGGCACTTTAACACACATTTTAGCTGCTAGGGGGCACTTTAACGTGTATTTTGGCTTCTAAAGGGCATTCTAACACACATTTTAGTTCCTAGATTGCACTTTAGCACACATTTTGGCTCCTAGAGGGCACTTTAGCACATGTTTTGGTTCCTGGATAGCACTTTAACACACATTTTAGCTCCTAGGTGCCCACTTTAGCACACATTTTGGCTTCCAAGAGGGCACTTTAGCACATGTTTTGGTTCCAAGAGGGCACTTTAACATGCCTTTTAGCTCCCAAGAGGGCATTTTAGCACACGTTTTAGTTCCTAGATTGCACTTTAGCACACATTTTGGCTTCCAACAGGGCACTTTAGCACATGTTTTGGATCCTGGAGGGCACTTTAACACACATTTTATCTCCTAGAGGGTACTTTAACATGCCTTTTAGCTTCCAAGAGGGCACTTTAGCACATGCTTTGGCTCCTAGAGGGCACTTTATCATGCTTTTTAGCTCCTGTATGTCACTTTAACACGCAAGTGTTTTTTTATTATATTGTATTTTTCTACTCTTTAATTGGCTGACTCAAAGGGCCCTGCAATAATTCCAGTGTGTTGTGATTGGTGGTCTTTAGGATTCAAATAAAGAATCCTTGAACCCTAAACCTTGACCCTTGAACTCGTTTTTAATTTATTAGCATATTCTGACCTTATAGAGACACAGGTCGATGACCTGGGTGCAGACGTCCCTCAGGTCGTTGCACACGTGCAGGCGGTTGTGGATGAAGGCGCACAGCTCCTCGTTGCTGATGGTGTCCCACACGCCGTCGCAGGCCAGCACCAGGAACTCGTCGGCCGGAGACCGCTCCACCACGCACACCTCCGGCTCCGGCGAGACCATCTGCTGGCTGGGCGTCCGGTTCTCCGCCCCCTTGTAGCTGAAGTCGCCGAGGGCGCGCGAGACCGCCAGGGACCCGTTGATCCTCTGGATGGACACGGTGCCTCCTGCGCTCTCGATGCGCTCCTTCTCCAGCGGGCTGTAGGGCTTGTGGTCCTCGGTGGAGAAGCAGACCTGGCCGGAGCGGCACAGCATGGCCCTGGAGTCTCCGCAGTTGGCGAAGTAGATGTAGTAGGGTGAGATGAGGGTGGCCACCACGGTGGTGCCGCCCCGCTCCCAGCCCTCCCGACGCGCCACGGACAGCAGGTGCTTGTCCGTCTGCAGGAAACCGTCCACGATGGCTCTCTTCACCTTCTCAGGGTCGTCCTCGGGTCCCATCTCACCTGTTTGCACAAAGGTATGAAGATGGAATACCTCAAGAAGCTAAGTATCCCCCCAAAAACACATCATGACATGAACAGAGCAGGACAAGTGGAAAAAAGGGGGAAAAGGGCACATTTAGGATGTCTTCTCCACTAAAGAGCGCATTTTAGCACGTTTTGGTACGTTTTCCTAGGGGGCACTTTAACACACATTTTAGCTCTTGGAGAACACTTTAGCATGTTTTTTAGAACCCAAGAGGGCACTTTAGCATACATTTCGGCTCTTAGAGGGCACTTTAGCTTGCAATTGGGTTCCTAGAGGGAAGTTTAGCATGCAATTCTGTTCCCAGAGGTCACTTTATAATGTTTTGGCTCCTAGAATGAACTTTAGCACATGTTTTGGCTCATAGAGGGCACTTTAGCACATGTTTTGGTCTTAAAGGGCACTTAAGCATATGTTTTAGTTCCTAGAGGACACTTTAGCACATGTTTTACTCCTAGAGAACACCTTTTCACTCTTTTTTAGCTCCCAAGGGGGCAATTTAGCACCGTTTTATCTCATAGAGGACACTTTAACACAGGTTTTGGCTTTTAGAGGGCACTTTAGTACATGTTTTGACCATTAGAGAGCACTTTTTCACTCATTGTAGCTGCCAAGATGGTAATTTAGCACAGGTTTGGCTTCTAGAGGGCACTTTAGCAGACATTTTGCTCCTAGAAGGCGCATTAGCACACATTTTGGCTCCTAGAAGGTACTTTAGCATGCATTTTGGCTTCCAAGAGGTTGTTTTCCGACAATTCCAACACCCCCTGTGAACTCCACTGGAACAGATTCTGTATTTGTAGAATACAGTAATAAATGACTGGCAAAATCTCTCTTTCTGTACATCACCCACTGTAAAAACAGCCTTTACTCTGTATATTCTCTCATTAAAGACTCCAGCATCTATGATTACACCCATATACACCACAATCACTACTTTTCACCTGTGGCCAGCATGTGACCCAGCAGGTGCTGGGAGCAGTACTCCGCCACGGTGCTGCCGGCGTGGCCGTCGAACACGGCGAAGAAGCTCCAGTCGGCCAGCTCGCCGCCGAGCTGCGGGACGCAGTTGTGGAAGTCCTCCATGTTGGCCCTCCAGCCCTGCATGCTGCCCAGGGCGTAGGACGGACCCCAGCGGGCGCAGCCCTCCTCCGTCAGCTTGTCCAGGACGGGCCGGTCCAGGTAGGGGCTGGGGGCCACCTCCTCCTGCTTCTCCTCCTCCTCCCCCCCCGGCGGCTGCTGCTGCTCCCCCTCCGCCGCTCCTCCTCCTCCTGCGCGGCTCCCTTTGAAGAAAGAGCTGACCCTCTTCTCGGTCTCCTTCACCAGCTGCCGCACGAACGCCGGCATCTCCACGCTGCCCTTCCTGGCCGTCCTCATGCTGTTTTTTTTTTCTGTGATGATGCGTGGGGAATATGATTTTTTTTCAGTCGATGCCGGGGCCTGATGCAGCGTCTTCGTAGCCCTGCTGCTGCTGCTCCTCCTGGGAGGCTCAGTGCAGAGCCGCCTGAGCTGTTGGATGTTCCCTGCTCATCTCCTCCTCCTCCTCCTCCTCCTCCTCCCTCAGCGATCGGCGGCCTCTCCTCTGCTCATCCTCCTTGTTTTTTTCTGCTCTCTCCTCCTCTCTCTATGCTGTGATTTCACCTTCTCCCTCGCTTTTTCATAGCTCTTTCCCCTCTTCCACCAGGAGCTCTCCTCTCGCCTTGTTATTCTCCCTGCCTCCGCCCTGATTGGCCGGCTATTTATACGCACCAATCCGCCGCCTCGCCTGCAGCGACGCTCCCTCTCTGTCGTCCTGTGCGCGGCTCCGGGCCCTCCCTCCCTCCCCGGTAATCTCAACCTTTGATCGGTCTGGATTAGGAGCTTCCATCGCTGTGGATTACAGCACCGTCGGCCATTTAGTGCACGCAAGAGGAGACAGAGAGGCTGATTTTCATGATGAAAACCTAAAACCAGAGATGCGTTTTTGCTATAATTATCCGATTTTCCTGTTTTTGTGTCTAAAATGTGAACAAATTGCACTTGAGTGCATTTATTTTCTGTTTTCTGCGTCTGATTCTGATATAAAAGGGCTGGATGTTTGTCTCAGAAATGCTTTATTACGAGCCACCACGACATGATTTAGCAGCAGTTTGTTTGGCTTCGTTCCCTCCAAAAACAAACTGCTCCAATCTGTGCGGTGAGCCTGGATGACTCTTTGTAATTCTCCACATGATTTGACTTAGAGGCTGAAGCTGAGCGGCTGTGGTCATGCTGCTGTGACAAAGCAGGAGAAGTCAGATAAGACATTAGTCATGAGGGGGGTTTAAACAACAGAAAACAAACATTTAAATACGTGTAATGCTCTAAAATCCCCTGGAGCGTTCCTCCACCTGCAGAAAATGTTGGTTTTTTTCTTTTTTTGCAAGGCCAAAATAAGCAGAGTTGACATTTCGATTCACCGCTGCAAAAATGTGCTGTGACACAGCTGTATATTAACAGGTCACATGGTGCTACAGTTAAAAATAAATGATCTGGACATAACCTCTGGCAAAACATGTGCAAAAATACTATAAAAGGGCTAAAAGCAAACTAAAAACCTAATATAAATGTGGGTATTACTGTGATGTATAGCAGAGATTTTAATCATAGACATCTGCTTGTAACATGAGAATATCATCTAAAAACTAAATTAGAGCACTGATCAATATCTTTCCAACTATAAGATGTGAGTTATAATGTCCCATATTGTATTTCCTGGGTTTTATTTAAAGTTTTGATATCCCTAACAAGATATATCGGTTTATTCTTACATTTTCTCTCTCAGGCTGCTCCCTGGAGCTCTGGAAAGAACAGGTTGTTTCTTCTCATTATTATTAATAGGCGCATAATCCTATAATCAAAAAGCAATTATTCTAATATATGGGACTATTAAATGTTGAATTACGGTGTTGAAAGGTGTGTTTGACTCCAGGTTTTGCTGTTTTAAGAAGCTGAAATGTCAATGAAATTGCAGTAATTCTGATCTCAACAGGTGAAAATATCTTGTTTTTGGGGAATTAGTGCAATATTGAGTAGAATTATCTTATTCCACTGGTCGATGATTTAGTTTATTTCAGGTTTTTTGTATCGATTGTATTAGTTAATTCATTTTTTCTTGATTTTGACCCAAATCAGGAAATGTGAAACAATCTAAATTATCTGCCAGTGTAATAAGATCATTCTGCTCAATTCTCCTTTTCTATTAACCACTTAAGTGCCCAGGCCTTATTTTTCTGCTATAAATAATAATATATCTGCAATATCTCTACAACTACAAAGGTTATTGGACTTAAACCTGGAATAAAAATAAATCTACAACATGTGAGGTGACTACAAAAGAGTCAGAATCAATTTATGCTGCTGTTACAGAGCAAATATAATTAGAATATTGCAAAATATGTATAAATAACATTGTTTAACTACAGATAAATATACTTAATTTAAAACTTATCTGCAATGCAAAGTTCACTGATTAATAAGATACAAGTTCAATGAATTATTTGTCCATAAAATCATAGAAATCACTCTGAGGTTCATTGTTTTAAAACTCAATGCTGCTGCTGTATCGATGTTTTTGGGGGTAAAATAAACACTGAAGCTAAATTATCTGCAATGCAACATTCAATGATTAATAAGATGAGAGTTCAAAGGTCAATTATATGGAAAAATATTAAAAAGGAGATTATAAAGGAGCCAATTAAATAATCACAGCTCTAATCTAAATTAAATATCTAAATAGTCTCTACTAATATTATATTAAACTCTTATTGTATTGATGATGTGGATATTGATGATATATATTGATGCTGTAACAGTAACATTGTGTTTTACTACAGATAAAACACTTTATTTAGTGTTGGAGCTGAGGTTTAATACTGGGATTTATCAATAAAACTCAATTCTGCTGCTGGATCAGGTGGCGTTGTGGATTTTAACAAGTTAAAGAATGCATGAAGCTCTGTTATAAATTCATTACACACAGCTTCTCCTTAATCCTGATTGGGTAATGAACTTTACATTAAAAGCTGCTCCCCCACTAACTGTGCAGGCTGCAGGTCGACCAACAACTGGCAGAGGAACCATGAGCGTTTCTGAAAGCTGACAGACATGTATGCTGATGTCTCAAGTTCCCAATTTGTGTGTGTGTGAGAGTGTGAGCGTGTGTGTGTGTGTGTGTGTGAATCCAAACAGGGGGTATCCAATACAGGATAAAATTAGGCCAGCCAGGCCTTATATTGCTGACGGAGCTGGGGTGGCCAAAAAAAGCCTGGAGGGCAAGCCAACAAGCACAGGACAGAGAGGAAGAGGCAGCAGGACGCCGCCGAAATGGCCAGCAAACGTAAGGAAAGAAAACGCTGACGGCTTAAGAGTAAAGAGAACGGCAGCAGGAGGAGGATTTGTCTGCGGGAGGATGAGAGAATTGATTTATTTTTCCTCCCCCTGTGCTGCGGGCAGATGTGATTACGGACAGTCCAGCATGTCTTTCATTTGGGGACAGATGGACAGGACAGGGCTCAGCTAAATGAGACCCTGCTGCTGATTGATTCTCAAAAGGACAGGATGATCTCATTAGAAACGTTGGACTCATAAGTGGTTTTTGTCTCAGAGCGAGTGGAAAAACAACGATTTTATGGCATTTTCTATTATTGGGGTGAGGATTGGAGTCGGGTTTTGGTTAAGCTGAGTGTCGAGGTGGAATAGTGTAAATATGAAACATTTGCTGGAGGCAAAAATGAAATATAGATAATTTAGATTAGTCTGGAAACCTGGTTATTAAGAAATGTTGCTGGTTTAAATGTGTGGCTGTAAATGCAAAGAGAAAAAAAGGGTGTGTGTTTAACGATTAAGTGAAAACTGCAAACACTGAAATCTTAAAAGGTAAAAATATCGTATTTTTCCAAAAATTCCAATATTGAGTAAAATTGTCCTATTCCACTAGCAGATATTTGGTTTTATTTTCAGTTTTTTCCTGATTTGGGTCACTTTGGTCAAATTTTGAGGAAAAATAGACAAAATGACAATGAGAAAAATATAGAAAACTGCCTTCGAACTTCAAAAAACACGATCAAAATCTGGTTAAGTGCCTGTTTTTTATGATGGATTCATTTTTTCCCTCCTTATTTTGGTCAATTTGGTCTTGTTTAAAGAAAACAAGACAAATAATTCCTTAAATTGTGTAAAATGAAGAAGAAAACTTGAAATAAGTTAAATTATCTGCAGATTTATCTATGGATTAAGATAATTATACCTAACATTGGACTAATTGGACTATAACAAGACGTGTTAACATAAAAAACGTTCCTGCCAATAGAATAATTTAATTTTACTTAACTAATTTAAGCTTTCTTAATCTTAACAAGTAAATATCTTGTTTTTTGTACAATGAATCCAATGTTGAGTAGAATTATCTTATTGCTCTGGCAGATAATTTAGATTATTTCAAATTATTATTATAATAAATTGGTCTTCCTTAAAACAAGATTGAATTGATTAAATCAAGGGAAAAAACTTTAAATAAGCTGTATTATCTGTCAGTGAAATAAGATAATTTCACCTGTGAAAACGGAATAAGATATTTCAAGAAATTAGTATTTTAAGAAAAGATCTCAAAGTTTAAATTGACAATTAATTGTTAATTGACTAAATTGACCCAAATCGGGGAAAAAAACATTGAAATAAGCAAAATTATAAGATAATAGATAATTCTAATTCTACCAAAAACAATATATTTTCCCCTGTTAATCAGATAATAATTAACTTCAGTTGTGAGGCTCATCTGATGTTGTGCTGGTTGAAGATCTGATATCGTACAGTGACCCACACTGATTAATGTACAGTAACTGAGAGCGGTGCGTTCATTAAGACGCATATTTGTTTCCTGAAATATCTCCTGTTTTGGCACAAAGAGAGCTCCAGTATGACCGGCGAGATGCTGCCGTGTCAGATTTCATCGATCCGAGTAACAAGCGGCCTGTGTTTTCTATGCAAAACGTGGCGGAGGATCGATTTCTTCTGGTGATTATTGATTATTCTGGTGTTTTCCCCTTTTCTTCCTGTCGTTATGTAGAAAAGGTTGCCTCCACGCTATCAGTGGGTTCATGCCCTTCTGTTTTTTTCTTTGCATTTGCTATAATTTACACCTACAAGTTATTTTCTGTCTGTTTCCTCCTGCAGCAGCAGCAGCTTTGTTGTAATAAACAGACGATGATCTGCAGGGTTTCAGAGTAAAGTGGTGTCGCTTTTCACAGTAGCTTAGAAAACTATGAAGGTGCAACATGAACATGTGTTCCCTCATTTAAATTTAGACCAATAAAGAAAGTGACTCCCACAAAGCAGAACGGTGTAAATGTCTATAGTGATGGATGGAGAAGCTTCATGGGGTTTAAATCTGTGCAAATTTAAACTCCAGTAATTTTATGCCTGATATGATATGATATGCTGTTAAAGCTGATGGTGCTGAAGGGTGACATGTTTGTTGTGTTAGAGGTTGACTCCAGACTTGTAGCAGAACACATTGGAACAGAAAAAAAGATGTTTCAAGCTTTTCAAAATGGATCCTACGTCTACGTCCATGTCTTCTATTTGTAATGTAGCTCAACTTTAATTTGCCTTTAAAAGTAAAATGATATAATATGTGTAGATTAGCTTAACTTCCATAAAGTTTAGATTAGTTTTTTCCACTCTTAGTGATAATGATTATGGTTAAATACTGATTAACTTCCTGTTGTCCTCCAGGGTCAAATTGACCTCACTGTTCCTTCCTTCCTTCCTTCCTTCCTTCCTTCCTTCCTTCCTTCCTTCCTTCCTTCCTTCCTTCCTTCCTTCCTTCCTGCTTCTTTTTTCCCTTTGTTCTTTCCTTTGTTCTTTGCTTCCATCCTTATTCCTTCCCTTTTCCCTCCCTTCTTTATTCTTTCCTCCCTCCCTTTCTTTCTACCTTCCTTCCTTCCTCCACCCTTTTTTACCTTTCCCCTTCTCCTCTTCCCCTTCAAATTTGCTCTTTTCTTTCCTCCACCCTTCCTTCTTCCTCCCTTATTTCCTTCCTCAATCGTTTCCTCACTCCTTCTCCCTCCCATCCTCACGTTTCCTCTCTCTTTCACATTCTTATTTGCTTCTTTTTGTCCTCTACCCTACTCCTACCTCTACTCTTTCCTTCCTTCCTTCCTTCCTTCCTTCCTTCCTTCCTTCCTTCCTTCCTCAATCGTTTCCTCACTCCTTCCCTGCCTCCCTCTCTTCCTCATGTTTCTTTCCTTCTTTACTCATTTCCTCTCTTCGTCCACCCTTTTTCCCTTCCCCCCTCCTCACTTATTTCCTCCCTTCTTTCTTCCTCACTCCCTTTTCTCATGATTTGTTCCTTCCTCACTTTTCCTTTTTCCTCCCTCTCTCCATTCCTTCCTTCCTTCCTTCCTTCCTTCCTTCCTTCCTTCCTTCCTTCCTTCCTTCCTTCCTTCCTTCCTTCCTTCCTTCCTTCCTTCCTTCCTTCCTCCCCCCCATCCTCATACATTTCCTCTCTCTCTCTTCCTCCACCCTTTTCCATTTCCCATTCTTCACTTATTTGCTCCCTTCTTTCCTCTACCCTACTCTTTCCTTCCTTCCTTCCTTCCTTCCTTCCTTCCTTCCTTCCTTCCTTCCTTCCTTCCTTCCTTCCTTCCTTCCTTCCTCAATCGTTTCCTCACTCCTTCCCTGCCTCCCTCTCTTCCTCATGTTTCCTTCCTTCTTTCCTCCTGAGGCCAACAGCAGGGTTAATAACAGACCCACAGAAAGTCTAAAGTAGAATCTCTTCATATCTTCTTTCCAAACTTATTTAGTGTTAAACCATGAAACGGTGAAAAATCAAAACCAGAAAAATAAAATCACACACAGAATTAAAATAAAAAGTGTTTCTATCATCTCTTATAGTTACTCTCCCCTCTCATGTCTCCTCCTCGTGTTTTCCCAGTCGTGGACCTGGTGTACTGGCGTAGAATGAAGAAGACGGCGGTGGTGTTCACTGGTCTGGTGGTGGGTCTGGTCAGCCTGTTCCAGCTCAGCGCCATCACCGTCATCTCCCACGTGTGTCTGGGCGTGATGAGCGTCACCTTCTTCTTCCGCCTCTACTACAAACTGCTGGAGCTGATGCGTTATAACCCCAGAGGGCTGCATCCCTTCCAGTGAGTGTGTTCCTGCTGCTCCAGATGTTGATGATGGTGACGACTCATCTAGTAATAAACAGGAAAATATATTATAAAGTCACTGACTGCAAAAAAAAAAAAAGGGCTATTGCTGAATATTGAGCAGAATTTGGCAGATAATTTATCTTATTTCAGGTTTTATTTCCTGATTTGGGCATATTTAGTCTTGTTTTAGGAAAACAAGACTAACATTTTCCTAAAATAAATATTAAATTGACTAAAATCAAGAACAAAAATGAAAATAAGCCAAATTATCAGCTAATTGAATAATAAAATTCTACTCAATATTGCACTAATTATAACAAAAAGAAGATATTTGCACTTTATGCAGTGAAAAGTGGTCCCCAGAAAAAAAGATTCCAATATTTATAATAAATTATAAATAATACGAATTCCACATTAACAAACTGTAGAGAGGCCTATCATAATTAAAAAAAATAATAAATACATTTATTTAATTTAGTAATATTTATTTTTTCTGTTATTTGTGTAATATTTCCTCTTTTGCATGT
Source organism: Lepturacanthus savala (assembly GCA_030544235.1). Classification (NCBI taxonomy): domain Eukaryota; kingdom Metazoa; phylum Chordata; class Actinopteri; order Scombriformes; family Trichiuridae; genus Lepturacanthus; species Lepturacanthus savala. The sequence goes on along the minus strand of CM060479.1, from coordinate 4,490,143 downwards.
GAATTTAATTTAATTTTATAATAAAAATAAAAATATTGATATTAATATTGATAATACTACTAATACTGAATAAATTAATAGAATAGAAGAGAAAATCAAATAAATGGGAAAATAAGACAACATAATTTTAATAATTGATTAATAAAAATTCTAATAATGGGCATTTACCTGTATATTTATATATATATTGAGTCATTATTTACTTATTTATTCTTGATTAAGGCAGTTCCAGTCCTCCTTAACTTCCTGTTCCTACTTTTTCCGGCACAAATCTAATTTCTAAGTCTAGTTTTTGTGGGTTTAAGGGTCTTTGAGGTTAAACGGCCGCTGATCCTCCTCCTCAGGTCGTACCTGGACTACGACAGCTCTCTGACAGATAAGGAGACGGTGATGCTGGTGGAGGAGCTGGTGCTGCTGGTCGCATTCGCCTTCACTGAGATCAAACGCCTGCTGTTCATCGAGAGCATCGTGGACTCCGTTAAGGTCTGAGCGAGACGGAACAAGAACTTAATGATTCAGAAAAACCCGCGAGGTGAATGTTAGAAATCCATAAAATCAGAGGAACACAAGGACAAAAACCTGTGTTTGCATATGTCTCTGACTCTGGCACCATCTGGTGATGGAATTAAAAAAAACACTGTCGCCAACGCTTCTTCCTACAGTTTTATATCAACTTATGTGTTTTTTTTTATGGTTTGGGCAGCAACTTTACTATTTACTAGAATACTCTACATGTTGGAGATAATTTACTACATTTCAGAGGGAAATACCTTTATCTAACAGCTTTATTCACCTTTACAATTGTTATATTTGACATATAATTAACACACTTTAATATTCCACTATCTATATTCTTAGTTGGTAATAGTAATTATTCTACACAGAGGCAAATCTGTGATTTGTGATTTTTGACTATACAATTAAAAGTGACTTGGCTATAATAATGTAATAAATTTGCCCTCTTTTTAAAACGTATTAGACCAATAACATAATAAAAGTCCTGAATTGATAAAGATAAGTTTTTTGCCAATAATGTAATTATGTTATCTGCTCAGTTATTACATTTGCAATAACATAATAAGCTATTAGCTTGTTGTTTTAGCACTTTCATTATGTTATTGGACAATTATTAACGTTATTGGCCTGTAACATTTTAAATGGGGCAAATTTATTACATACAACTTTTCTGTCTTTCTTTTAAATGTGCACTTTGTGTAAAAGGTGCCAAATATCCTGATGCATTACTATTGATATATCTAAAATATATAAAAAATGACTCCAGTTGGCTAAAATTAAGACGTGTTTTATGTGTTTATGCTTTATCCTCAGTGCATTCAACATCAAACCTTCACATTTCTTTATTATATCAGTGCATATTACAGCTTCAGGATTCATTGCACATGTTCTCTTTCTTTCAGTTTGTTGTGCTTCTGTATCTGTTGACCTACATCGGCGTCCACACCACTGGACTCACTCTGGTCATAACTGGTGAGTTAGAAAAAGCAGGTGCTTCCAGTTTGACCTGCTGGTTATATTTTGGTTAATTTTGACTGAACACATCATTTATCCTTCAGATATAGAGACAAGATATGTCGCAACCTGTTAAAATCCAAAACCTCCTGATACAGAATTGATTTTTATTGATAAATCCCAGTATTAAACCTCAGCTCCAACAATAAATAAAGTGTTTTATCTGCAGTAAAACACTATGTTACTGTTCCAGCATCAATATATATCATCAATATCCACATCATCAATACAATAAGACAATAGTTGAATATAATATCAGTAGTAGAGACTATTTAGATATTTAATTTAGATTAATTGGCTCCTTTATAATAAACATCTTACAGAATATATTCTTCATGTTCCTCAGTGGGATTTATATGGTTTTATGGACATAATCATTACATTTTTGCATTGCTCCTAATTTTGATTATTTATTTTTTACCTGATTTGGGTCAGTTTGGTCTTGTTTTTAAATTAAATATTTTTATCTGTATTAAAAGACAATTTTAAATACTACAGACTGAAATGCTTTATTTAAAACTAAAACTGATAAAATCCCAAAAATACAGGAGCAGCATTGAGTTTTATGCATATTTATATGTTCTTTTTCTTCCTTTAGTCAGTTTGATCTAGTTTTACGTTTTAAATAAAGTCTTTTTATCTGTAGTAAAACTATTGTTTTGCAATATTCTAACTATATTTGCTCTATAACAGCAACATAAATAGATTCTAACTCTTCTGTAGTCACCTCACATGTTGTAGATTTATTTTAATTCCAGGTTTAAGTCCAATAACCTTTGTGGTTGTAGAGATATTCCACATTTATTATCATTTATAGCAGGAAAACTGACAACAAAAATGATTAAAGTGATTTTCCTGTGCTCTTGTGTTTCAGCCGTGATCGCTGCTTTCTCTTTTCCTCTTCTGTATAAAAAGCAGCAGGTAAGATTCATATAAGCAGAGAAAAGAGAAGTTTGATATAAGTTTGCTGAGAATGCACTGACCCGTCTGTTGTTTTGACACCAGGTGCGGATAAGGAGGATGCTCAGAGCCGTCAGAGGTGTTGTAAAGAAATTCAAAAACATGTAAGTGACCTCCTCTTTTTATCATCACCATATTAAAATAATGGTCCAAGTGAGTCTAAAGTGAGTTTTTTTGTCCTAAATCATCTCTTGATGATGCTGAGTTAAAGGATCAGACTCTTTATGTCCTATAGGACAATGGACATTTTAGTTTTTACCTAAATCAAAGTTTAGTTGCAGAAGAAGGTCTAAACATGATTCTTGAAATCACAATTTCTAGTGATTGATAAGTTCTATTATCATAAAAGTTATAAATAAATCAACATATTCAATGAATAGAGAAGAAGAAGCTCTTAATATGATTTTTTTATAAATTTCTATTGGTGAGTGATAAAGGTTTTAATTTAGTCTAATTCAACAGGTTATATTTTAATAAGAATTCGATATAAAGTGCTGTGTATATCTATAAATCCAATAAAAATGGAGCCATATATTAAGAAATAAAGGAAATTCCAGGATCTTCAGTCCATTAAACTGGTGCCATCACTTCATTGAAACTGGACGTTGGAGTTACTTTCAATAAAAAACAGACAAAGAAGACATTAGTTTAATTATTTAACTCCAGGTGATGTAAGTTAATGCAGGTTTAAAGTTGAATAAAGTCACAGTAGAATGTTGAAAAACTGGCCTGAAGTCACTCAAATTGATTAATAAATATAACATTCTCTGCATTTAATACATTTTTGTGTGTTTTCCCTTGAAAAAACTGACTTCAACCATTATTTTAACAGGGTGATGATATCTTCTCTGCATGCAAACACAACCTGAGACTCTTTTTTAAAGGATCTTGTTGTAATGCATCATCCTTTTAACTGTTTTTTGCAGGTGTTCTGGTCTGTATGACAGTGTGAGACCTGCACCTGCTCCAGCTCCGTCCCCGGTTTCTCCTGCACTTACAGCTGCAGCTGCAGCAGCAGCAGCCGCCCCTAAACAGAAAGCCAAAGCAAAGTAAAACCTGAAAAAATAAGATAAAAAAAGGAAAAAAAAAAGCGCCTGGGATTTGGAAAATGTTGGAGTGGTTCATCCTCTGCGGGGCCTCCTGAGGGGCCGCTCATTTACCGCTGATGTTTGTTTACGGGAGCAGGATTTAATCGACCACGACAGCTGAAACAAAGCTGCTATTCACTGGTTTGGAACTGTATGAAGAGCGGAATTTTATTTACTGAGATGCCTTCAGTGGGCAGCGTTTAATAAAACCAGTTCACACATCTACTCCAGCAGGTGGAGAAATCTAATTTTATGGTACAATGAATTCGATATTGAGTAGAATTAGTTTATTCCAATGGCAGATAATTTAACTTTTTTTAGTCAATTTAGTCGTTTTTTTTAGTCTAGCAAGATCAAATTAACCCGAATCAGGAAAAAAGCTAAATTATCTGCCAGTGCAATAAGATAATTCTACTTAAAATTAGACTAATTGTCCTAAAAACAAGATAATTTCAAGTGTTATTTCAGTTTTTGCAGTGTACCACTGTCACAATATTAGATCTTCAACCACCTAAATATAAAATGAGCCTCTTAACTTAATGTTAATCCTGAGGTAATTATTATCTCCTGTACACTGTAAAAACCTAAGTATTAACAGGTGAAAAGATCTTGTTTTTGGTTCAATTAGTCCAATATTGAGTAGAATTATTTGATTCCACTGGCAGATAATTTAGATTATTTCAAGTTTTTATCTTGTTTGTAGTCAATTTAATCTTTTTTAAAGAAAAAACCCCAAAATCTTGAAATAATCTAAATTATCTGCCAGTGGAATAAGATAATTCTACTCAATATTGGACTAATTGCAGCAAAAACAAGATATTTTCACCTGTTAATATTTGAGTTTTTGAGTTCAGTGCAAAATAATTAAATAAATAAACTCACCAGGGGGAAATATCTTGTATTTAGTACAATTAGTTCAATATTCAGTACAATTATCTTGATTTATCTTATTCTACTGGCAGATAATTCTACTTATTTCAAAGAATTTTGGATAAAAAAACAAAATTATGAGATAAAAAGAGAACGTTAACAATTTAATCTAATATTAAGAAAAAAGGCTAATTATCTACCAAAGAAATAAGATATTTCAAGATAATTACACTTAATATTGGACTAATTGCACAAAAAACAAGATATTGTTGAGCTGCAGATTTATTCATGAAGCAACAAAGCATGATTGCTGCTTTAACTTTTATAATCGGTAGAATCCATGGATTAACATTAATAGCTTTGTGCTTGCTATGTTGAAGTATTCGTATTATTTTCTCATGACTCCTCATGACTTTAATTAGAAACAATGAGAGCTGATTGTCCTCTGCTCTTCACATTCTAATTAAACACATTCAAGCAGCGACTCCTCTTGGACTATTTCACTGATTAAAGGCAACAAAACAGCTCCTGACAAGCGAGAAAGACCTAAAACGCCTGCAGCCGATCCAAATTAATGTGGATTCAATAATAAAGCAAAACAGCAACGATTCAACAGACAAATACAAATAAGTTCTCGTACCTTTAACTATAATATTCCAGTTTAATCCTCAAATAACTGCACTGACTTCATAAAGCTAAGAGGCTGATTTTGATGCTTTTAATTTAAACTGTATTCTATAATTAACTAGACAATAATGAGATAAACAGCATCTCTGCCTGTTGTTGCTGGATATTTGTGTGACTCTGATGAACCATAAACTTCCTTTAAAGGACATTTCAGTAGATAAAACTACAGATTCTAGAATATTTTTAATGTTACACACTGCATAAAAAAAACCCTGAATCATATCAGGTGAAAATATCTTGTTTTTGGTACAATTAGTCCAGTATTAAGTAGAATTATCTTATTCCACTGGCAGATAATTTAGCTTATTTCAAGTTTTTTTTCTTGATTTTAATCAATTTAATGTTAGTATTTCCTAAAACAAGATCAAATTGACCCAAATCAAACTTGAAATAAGATAATTCTACTTAATATTGGACTAATTGTACTAAAAAGAAGATATCATCACCTGTTAAGATTTCAGGTTTTGTGGTGTATAATATCATTATTAGACAAATAGAAATTCTGGTTATAAAAATATTAATTAGATTAAATGAGACTGCTCCAGTATATTAATGAAGAAATTCTGTTGTTAGGCTACAATAAAAAAGTGCTTTTTCAGTGAGGATCTGACTCCACATTAACATTTTCCAAATTAACAAAACTATTTAAAAAAAATGTGTTCATTAGCACCAAAAATGACCAAGAATTCAGCATAAAATGACACAAAACACCTCACGAAGCAGCGTTGAAATGTCACTGTTAACAAATAACAGTGGCATTTGAGTTTAAAAGGGCAAAGTTTATAATAAAACTTAATGCAAATCTACAAAAAACGGCCCGGGCCCTTTAGTTGTGAGGAACATTTATTACTGTAACTCAAGTTAATCGATTACAAATGACACCAAACCTGAGCCAGATGTTTCTATGCAGCTGTTTCGCCAGAACTTAAAACACAGCTGCACTCATACTAGCATGTCTTAATGAGCTGAAGTTATTTACTGTAATTTCACATGAGCTGGGAGAAATGTAAAGGGTTAGTACACCCAAATCATTAAAGTTTGGACAGATGAATATTTCAAAAGCTGAAGAACTTCCTCCACTGCTACAACAAGACTTAATATTTGGGTGAACTGACCCTTTAACAATGCATCTACAGTATGAATCCAGCTGATGTCACTTTTCAAAAGCAATATGGATATCAGTATAATATGACTTTTTACTGCCTATTTTGGGCTGTTGGTGTAGAACTGGCATCTCTGTGATCTTTATTTTTCTAGGAATATATCACTTAATACGACGAATATGTAAAATCGTGCAACAAAATAAAAGTGTAATCATGGACTTTAAAAACGACCTTTTCTGTTATGGTTGTCACTTTTATCTCTTGTTTTTGGTTTACTTCTTTCTATAGGTATTTATTATTTTTTTCTATTGTTATTTCCTTTTGTTATGTTGCTCTCCAATAAAAATGTTACTTCAAACATTTTCTCTGTATCCTCTTCAGTGAAAAGGGCTTATTACAGGAAAACCAACCATTAAAGTTCATAAACTGGATAAGAATTTACTTTAAAATAATTTACTTTTCATGGATTTTATTTGAAGTGTTGATACCCATCGAGATATATTTGTGGTTTTAAAAAGCAAAAGTCATTTAATTATAGCTTCAAGCTTGGAGTTATAGAAAGAATAATAGAATATTTTGTGTCACTCTCATTAATATTAATGAGCCTCACCTCTGATTGGGTGATTTAAATAGCTGAAGGTGATTGTATAGTTGTGACATCACAACTTCGCAGACGTCCTGATGGCTTGTTTTAAAGGCACAGTTTGTGAATTCAGGCTTCAAAAAGGTAGAAATATATTTTTGGTACAATTAGTCTAATATTGAGCAGAATTATCATTTTCCTCTCGCAGATAATTTAGATTATTTCAAGGTTTTTTTCTGTCAATTTAATATTTTTTTTAAGAAAATGTTAATCTGACGAGACCAAAGTGACGCAAATCAAAAAAAGAAAACTAAATTTCACTGCAAACTTGTCAGGGGAAAATATTTTGTATTTAGAACAAATCGTCCAATAATTGTTGGTATTTTGTCTTTTATGTTATAAAATCTTTTTTTAAAAATGCAAAAAAAAGTGATATGAATATGTCAACGTGATCTTAACTTACTTTTTCTGGTGTGAAAAGTAGAGTTTTCCTTTTTTCTTCATCCATCTGAGGGTGTAACCAGTCGTCTGGACTGTTCCAACACACTGGATGATGTATTTCCATCTTCTCTTTCTTCTTTTCTTCTTTATAAAAGCTGTTTTTCTTACTCATTCATTAGACATCAGTGAAGGCCAGAATATTCTCAGCATTTACAGAAAAACGTGTGTAGGCAGTGATCAACGACTGACATCTTCTATGTTTCATGTTCATATGACGCAGAGATAAAATTAGACTGAAAGATTAACGTGACAAATATGTGATTCTTTCATTTCTAAACAGATATCCACATGATTCTTAGATAAAATATATAAATTAAATATCCAACTATTAATTACATGGAGCTTCAGACGAAAACTGACAACTCTGATATTAAAATTAGTCAGATTATCCAGTTTTAACTGACTTTTAACTTTTATTGATAAATCCCAGTATTAAACCTCAGCTCCAACAATAAATAAAGTGTTTTATCTGTAGTAAAACACAATGTTACTGTTACAGCATCAATATATATCATCAATATCCACATCATCAATACTATAAGACAATAGTTTAATATAATATCAGTAGTAGAGACTATTTAGATATTTAATTTAGATTAGAGCTGTTTGTGTGATTATTTAATAATAAACATCTTACAGAATATATTCTTCATGTTCTGGAATGAACCTCAGTGGGATTTATAGGATTTTATGGACAAATAATGTATCTTCGAACTCTTTTCTTATTGATCATTAAACTTTGCATTGCAGATAATTTGGCTTCGATTTTTTTATGATTTGGGTCAGTTTTTTCCCTAATATTCTAACTATATTTGCTCTATAACAGCAACATAAATAGATTCTGACTCTTCTGTAGTCACCTCACATGTTGTACATTTCTTTTGATACCAGGTTTAAGTCCATAACTTTTTATGGTTGTAGAGATATTCCAGATTTATGATATTTATAGCATTATTTGACGGTGGCTGCAGTGACATATTTGAACACTGGGTGCTGCTCTTGTTAAGAGTCAGCGACTCCTCGTCCATAAGGAGGAGAAACCCAGAGCCGACTGGTCTGAAGCAGCAAATGAATCTGGACTGGATCGTTCTGGCCGTCACTGAAACGTCTGAACGACACCGACGTCGCCTCTTCAAGCGTAAAACGCTGCATCGTTTCCACGAAAACGACTCAGGCGACGTAAAAACAGCTTCTCCCCGAGCTGTGAAAATCACGGACGGAGCAATGTGACTGTGACCTTGAGATGAGATTTCCCTCAGAAAGCCTCCTCGTGTCGTTTCAAACTCCCTCTCAAACCTTCAAGGACTTCTCCTCTTGTTTCTGACGCGGTGACTCAGAGCTTCCACCTCCTAATGTTTACTTTGTGAAGCTTATCGAACGCCTGCGTGCAGGGCTGGTTTTTACCCAGCAGTTTAGGAAACAGCTTCCCTCCTCTTCTCTTTTTAGTCTCGCTTGGAATTTTGCATCTTTTGTGACAAACGGTGAATTTGTCGGCGAAAACACGTTATACTTACACTTTAATACATGAATCAAAGAAGAGAACGGCTTGTTTCGGGACTGTGAAACACTACTTCATACAAAACTCAATGGGAATGCCCCCAAAATGTCAATATGGCACTTAAAACAGGTATTTCTGTTTCTTCAGGATCAAAGTGAGGCACGGTGTATTTTACAGCAACTTTCTGCAGTTAACACATAAAGATAAGTGGGATTTTCTACAGTATACACACACACACACACACACACACAGCTCATCATTATTTCACTGATTAGTAACCTCTACAAAATGATCCTGACATTACACTACATTTACACATTTACAATACTACAGTTCCCTGCTGCCGGAAAACATAAGTGTCATTATATTACAACAGCAAATCACAGAAGTGGGACAGAAGCAGCTTAATTAATCCCTTCATGGTCTGTGTTGCAGTTAGAACGCCTGGTCTCAGTGGACCTCAGCAGTTTGGATCTGGGTTGGTCTGCTGATGTGAGCGAGGATACAGCATGACGGGTTCATGCTTTGTGGTTCTGATGCTTAAAAAAACATGAAAATAGTGGTTGGATTTGGTAGGTGTATGGAATTCTTTGTTGTTTTCTATCCAGATCTGCTTATGCATGAGCAGAATTCGGGTCCTAAGTGGTGCCAAACATTAAATATGTAAAAAATAATAATTTGGAAAATAAACTTATTTGTTGTCTTGCTGAGAGATGGATGAGGAATGTGTGTCTGCACCTCTAAAACTCACTTTTTATTCTTTTCAGATAGATTTAGTTACCTTTCCCCCTGATTCCAGTATTTTATTTAGTCCGATATTGAGTAGAATTATCTTATTCTACTGGCAGAATAACTAGTCTTGTTTTCTTGAAACAAGACCAAATTGACCCAAATCAAGAAAAAAGCTAAATTATCTGCCGGTGGAATAAGATAATTCTACTCAATATTGGACTAATTAAACCAAGAACAAGATATTGTCACCTGTTAAGATTTCAGTTTTTGCAGTGTCTAACATGAACCTTATCTGACTTGACTTAACCCAACCTAACCTTTACCTTAGAGTTTATTTTTCCTGCTCCTCCACTCTAGCTCTGACCCTTTGTCCTCTACGCTGCTGTTTTCCTCCTCTGGATTGACGGCTCAGTGAATTGGCTGAAGCTGTTGGAGCTTGACGTGGGTCAGAGTGAATGACTGCCAGCTGCTCGCTGGACTGTGTCACACGTAATGTTCTCGGTGGTTGATGTACACCCGGTCCGTGCCGCTCTGGTGACAGACCCACTCCGTACCGGACGGCCGGGCAGGGCTCCGTGGCCCCGGAGGTCTCGGCCTCGTTGCTGGCGGCGGTGGCGGCGGCGGCTGGTGCCTCTCGCTCAACTCGTACCGACGATCGGCCCTGCGAGACTAGACGAAGAAAACCATCAACGACAGTGAGGCAGCGTTCAACGTCCTGACCAGAAAGTCACCTTTCGTGCAGATGAGGCAAAAAAAAGTACAAACTTGAGTTGAGCTGAGAACACTGATTAAACTTTAAACAATCCTACATATTAAATGAGTGCATTAGCCCTCCTGCTTAATATACACACACTGTGTACATATGGAATAACGTCCTCAGCCACCTCCTGACTCAGGAATAACCACACGACTTTTGGCGCAGTGCAAGAACTTGAACTTGCCCTATAGGAGTGAAAACACATATTAAAGTTCCCTCTCGGAGCCAAAATGCATTATAAAGTGCTTTCTAGGGGTAAAAATTAATGCTAAAGTGCCCTCTAGGAGGCAAATGTGTGCTAAACTGCCACCTAGGAGCCAAAACATGTGCTAAAGAGCCCTCTAGAAGCCAAAATGCATGTTATAGTGCCATTACGGCAGCCAAAACATGCAATAAAGTGCACTCTAGAAGCCAAATGCATGTTATAGTGCCATTACGGCAGCCAAAACATGTGATAAAGTGCACTCTAGGTACCAAACCGTGTGTTAAAGTGCCCTCATGGCAGCCAAAACGTGTGCTAAAGTGCCCTCTAGGAACCAAAATGCATGCTAAAGTGCATCTATTTTACAGTGCATGCTTGAGTGCCCCCATGGCAGCCAAAACATGTACTAAAACGTCCTCTAGGAGCTAAAAAGCAAGTTAAAGTGCCCTCTTCAGTGACAAAGGCATGCTATAAGTGCCATTATTTTCCCTGTTCTCCCCTACATATAGAATAACATCCTTAGCCACCCTCCTGACTCAGGACTAACCACACGACTTTTGGTGCAGTGCGAGAAGTTGATGATTCAGATGCACCAAAAATATACTGATGTTATATTAGATTGGTTATGAGGAGGGGGGCGGGGCTTACCTGACACATCCAGGCCACCTGTGATGCGTGGACACCCAGAGGAACGGCTGGCGCTCGCTCGCAATAGGGAGGTGGCGGCTTGTGCGTCGGAGGAAGATCGATCCTTCAGAGAATAAGAGAGAAAGATAAATGGCACTGATGAGGGATTTATGCAGTGGTTCTCAAACTTTTTTCTACGTCAAGGACCCTTAAACTCCAACTCGAAAACTAGCCCCCTTCTGGCCCATTTGTTGATAAACGCATGCTAAAGGGCCCTCTAAAGGCCAAAACATGTGCTGAATTGCCCTCTAGGAGCCAAAATGTATGCTAAACTGCCCTCATGGCAGCTGAAATGTATAGTAAAGTTCCTTCTAGAAACCAAAACATGTGCTAAAGTGCCCTCTAGAAGCCAAAATGGGTGCTAAGGTGCCCCTTTGCTTTCTTGGGAGCTAAAACATGTGTTAAAGTGCCCTTTTCAGTGAAGTGAAAACATGCTATGTGCCATTTTTTTTGTTTTCGTGGAGTTGGAGTAGCAGCTACTGGTTAGTACATAGTGGTACTAAGGTTTTGGATGCAGTCAGGCGTTAATGGGGCAGGGAGGATTAAATTAAAGGCAGGTTGCATTGTGGGAAATGTGGGTACCAGTGCTTTTTGCAGTTTCAACCCATTCCAGTGAGTTATGTATTAGTAGTAGTAAAAGCTCTATTTTTAGTCTGTCTCTTTTATGTCCCCCCAACCTAATGGAAGCACGAGTATAAAACGGCGGACTATCCCTTTAAGTGCTGCCATTAATTCAACGACACTAACGGCATCGTGCCTGAAATCAATCGGGACATTTGACAATGTGGTTTTAGGAGTGACGGACGTCCGCACATAACAGTAAAATCTGGAGATTTGTCGACGGCTCCTTCTAAAAATCCCCCCCGACCTGACGGAGTAATTGTCTCGTTCATCGGGGTCTCCGCCCACCACTAAAACCCGAAACCTAGAAACTGACCTTGGCCATTCATAAAACGGCGCCGTGACAGACATTGATTTTGCCGGCGGTGTATATCAGTGGATGCGGCGGCTCTCTCTTTCATAGCTCCAGATGAGGAGCGGTAGGAGATTACAGTTGATGCTCTGGGTGACCTGCTGTCCTATGCCCTCCTCGTCTGTTTGTGATAAAGGAGGAGGAGGGATGAGGAGGCCTGCTCCCCCTCCCCTCCCCCCACCACTATCACATCCCTCTGGGACGCCTCCGCCACGGTCACACTTAAGATGCTAAGTTTGTCGTGTCACTGACCACACACACCGCTGACATAGTGATGCAGGGCCCACGCCCAGACATAAATGCTGAGTGTCTTTTTTTTTTTTCCTCTCCATTGATTCATGCTGTTTTCTGTCAGTGACGAGACAATCACAAGTGTCTGGTGGTGGCTAATCATGAACCACGACATAATCAGTCAGTGCATGTTAAACGTCGGTCAGATTTATGGATATTGATGAAATCACAATGCTGTTTTTTTACAAAAGGAAAATGTCATTGTTCATGAGATTTCACAGTAGTTGCTGAAATTTAAGAAAACAAGAAGTAAAATAATAATTAATATATGAATATTCTTTAACCAGGCTTTGTTTTCTTCAATTATGAGCGGAAACTTAGTATTTTTTCTTCCCCATTTCAGTTTTCCTTGAGTCATGCTTGTAGTGTATAACTGTGTTTCCCCAGAGTGAAGATACCAAATGTCACACTAACAGGGAAGAATGAGGGGATCAACCTGTAACCTTGCAGATATGGTCCATGGGTTCATAATAATAAGGGATAGTAGGCTGATCACATAAAGAACACCTTTATTTTGCTATGTAAATTTTATTATTAAATAGCAGAAAAAAAAATAAACTCAAAGTGGGGTCCTTGAGGAGGTGCCTGGGGGTCCTCAGAAAAAAAGGCGATGGCTTATTTTCCTATTGTATTTATTTCCTGTCGTTTGTGTATTATATTCCCTTTGCACATGAATTGCACATTATTTTCTGTTTTATTTATTAAGGTAAACATCATTGGGGGGAGTAAATACATATATTTTAAAATTAATATAATAAAATTGAAAATCAGATAAAAGGGAAAATAATACACAGATTATTTTAGGAATTAATTAAATTGAAAATTAAATAAAAATGGACATTTGCTGGTATATTTATTTAGGTATTGAGTCATTATTTATTTATTCTTGATCATTGATCTTGGCAGTTTTTGTGTCCTATACTTCGTTATAAAATACCTAAAAGCAAAAATCTTATCAGATGAGGTCCAGTTTTTGTGAGTTTAAGGCTCCTTGACATTAAAAAGTTAAACCTACACTCTGGGGACCACAGTTACTAAATGATTCAGACATAGTTTCAACTCCAAAAAACTCTCAGTCCCCACTGAGATAGATAAATGAAAACTCATACACTCATTTAATGCCAGTCACAGCACCATGACAGAGTGTGACCAAGCTCATTTTGTAAATAATTTAACCTCAAAGTTACTCTTCTTTGCTCTAACATTAACATTCTGGTGCATTATGGGAACAGACTGAACAGTTTCAGTCCATTTTTGCCTTGGGTGTCCTACACTTTGTAATGAAACATTTAAAAGCAAAAATCTTATCAGATGGGGTCACAAGGTCTAGTTTTTTGAGAGTTTAGGTCCTTGATGTTAAAAAGTTTGAGATCTACTGATGTAGAACACACACACGCTTGTTTATCTGACTCTGTGGGGTCATCTGCCAAAGACCTGCATCCTGGGAACCTCAGTTTCTAAATGATACAGACATAGTTTTAATTTCAAAGCAATCTTACAGAACAATGTCCCCACTGAAATAGATAGAGGAATGCACACACACACACGCACACGTTTATCTTACCCTGTGGGGTCTCTGTAAAACACCTACATTCTGGGGACCATGGTTTCTAAATGATACAGATTTTCAACTCCAAAAAATCTTTTGAATACACAAGCATTTAATACCATTCACGGCACCATGACAGAGTGTGACCCAGCTCATTTTGTAAATAATTTAACCCCAGAGTTACTCTTCTTTGCTCTAACACTAACGTGCTGGTGCATTGTGGGAACAGACTGAACAGAGGAGGACGAGGGCTCGCTGCCAACACAGCAATTATCCCGCCACCCCTCCACCTTGTCCCACAGCCTGGCTGCTGCTCCGGGGCGTTGCACCGCTGCAGCGTCTCTGCAGGAGTAAAGGAGCGACTCCATGAAACCCGGAGACCGGCTCCGGCCGAAAACCTCATGAGGCATCGTTGTCATTAATTAAGGAGCGGGAAGCATGAATTATTCGTTGAGACACTTACACTTTGTCGGTGAAGGCCGGCTGCGGGGCCTTGCGGGCGGTGAGGATCACGACGATGAAGACGGCGACGAGGAAGAGGGCGAAGACCGCACCCATCACGGCTCCGGCCACAGCGATAGAGTTTGACCTCTCTGCCTGGGACTGGCCTGAGAGCAGAGAGATTCTCTTAGTGGAGCATCACACACACACACTCACACACACACACAAAGTAAAACGCTGACAACACACACACAGATCGTCATAATCCAAAGGCAACGAGGTGTGACGATGTGGTTTGTTCATTTCGTAGCAGGTTTTTGGGAGTGTGAGAGTGTGTATTTCTGAGATTTGACATTTTAAACCTGCAACATGTGAGAGTTTTGATAATTAAGCTGTGAACATTTCGTTCTGAAACTGTTCTGAGTCTGAGGACAGGACAGGATGTCCTAGAAGGTTTGAAATATCTAAAGAAAATATGAAGAACTCGGGTATGACTGAAATAATTTACATATCTGTTGGGTATGGTTTGAAGACTGAAAGGAGGAAGGAAGGATTGACTTTTCTTCCTTCCTCCTCATGATTGTCTTTCATCGAGGGAGTGAGAAAACAATTGAAAGGAAGGGAGGGAGAAAGAAGGAAGGTGAGAAGGAAATGTAAGGAAGGAAGTAGGAAGAAGGGAAGAGAGGAAGGAATGGAGGGAATGAAAGGATTCTGGAAAGAAAAGGAAGAAAGGCAGAGGAAAGAAGTAAGGAAGGAGGGGGCAGAAATGAGTTAGGGAGAAAGGAAGGAAGGAAGGAAATATGAGGAAGGAATGGAGGGAGGAAAGAAAAAAGAGAAGAAGGGTGAAGAAAATTAAGGAAGGAGGGAAAAAATAAGTGAGGAAGGAATGGAGGGAATAAGGAAATGAGTAAGGAAGGAAGGAAGGAACAACAAGGTCAGTTTAACCCTGGAGGACGACAAGAAGGTTAACACCAACATCAAATTCTTGATAATTCATAATTAGTTAAGTAGTAAGTATAATGCCTAAAAATGTCTGACACTTTCAACAATGTAAAAATAAAAACAATCTTTATCAAACTTCAGAATCTTCCTTGATTGCAAAGTGTCTTTGTTGTGTCAGTGTTGATAACATATATGTTGATATATAACTGATATAAAGTATGAAAGAAAGAAAGATGGGGCTGCAGTTTAAGTTCAATTAGACGTCCTGCATCTTCAAACTCTATTACTCATTAATCGTTAGCATCCCTCCCTCCATCCATCCAGCTCTTGATTGTCCTTCCTTCGTCTTTTGTGTGTTCGTGTGCGTGCGTATAGTCGTGGTTTGTAATGTCTGCTGAATTAGCTGCGTTGGACCATATGCTTGCGTACTCCCCATGCTGTCCACTGAGGGGATTAGGATTAATTGTGATTAAGATGCATTAAACTCACAGAACGGCCGGCTTCGGCACAATCAGCAGTAACGTGTAAAACTGTGATTGTGTGGCGCCGAAGGAACTGGAGGACAAAAGGTGACAGATAGAGGGAGGGGGGGAAAAAGAAAAAGAGCAAAATGGTCAATTCCAGTTGATTTAGCTGCAGAGGTGGGGCAAAAAATCAATAATGTGCTGAGATGAGAATCCTAAATAACAGTTCAATTATGATGCAGATTGGACAAACTGAGACTTTTAAGCTCACTTCTTCCTGCTTTGTTTTTTTTACCCTCCCCCTCTCCTCCTTTGTGTTGTCCTCTAACAGTTAATAACCATTTGATTACCTTTGATGGCTGCTGAACTATGACAACAGTCTCTCGAGTTGATCAAAAACGCCTTTAAAAATGCAGCTCATCAAGCTGCCTGCCTTAATGTCTGAGGACAGACAGTCGAACTGTGACGAGGAATAAAAATAAATTAAAAAAAAGAAGCTTTAAACCATAAACGCATGTGGTTTAGTGTAAAACGGAACCAGATAAAGTCATTAAATCAAATTCAGACGACTGAATGGATGTCTTATTGTGAATGGAAACATCAGCAACATGGGGGGGAAATGTGTTATCAATTAATCATGCATAATGTTTCTTTCATGCTTTTGGTTCTTTTGGATGCATTAAGCTAAAAATAAGAGTATTTGGGGCAATTATATGCATAAATATTTTCACGCACGAGTAGTTTCTCCCATTTTGAGCATTCTACTGCTTCAAATATCATCCGTTCTGGGCTGGGATTAGCTGTGTTAGCAGCGATCAGCTGGGATTCTTCTTTTTTTTTTTCCCCCTCTCTCGCGTGCGTCTCTTCCTGCTTCAGCACTTTACCCGGCACACATCATCGCTGCCAAGTCAGCGAGGTCAGCGCGGCACAGACGGGCTCGTCATGAATTAAACACAGAGGACTTCAGTGACCTGAAGAGAAGCGGCAAGGCAGTGGCGGCGGGTGGGGAGGTGGTGGTTGGGGGGGGGGGTGACAAGACAAGAAAACACCCCTCCGTCTTAAAACAGTAGGGGTCAAGGGTCATGCTCTTGCACAAACAATAGACCCCACAGAGAGCAGATGCTGGTTTAACAGCATGGAGAAAAAATGAGGTGGGGGCAGGGCAGTAGGTGGTCTGTCATTTATCAGCTCACTGACACTGACAATATGATCCCACCTAAAGTGGGGAGTCAATATCAAAGTCTCTTTCTCTCTCACACACACACACACACACACACACACACACACACACACACACACAGATAGAAACACACACACACATGCGTCAGCTCTGCATCCCTCCACGCCGCCTTGAGACATTTGCTCGCTGCCTTTTGTGTGTTGTGAAAAGTCTCCTTGGAAACTGTTGTGTCGCAGACGAAAAGCAGACGCGCCGATCCGCTGCACAAAGTGTCTTTTAAAACTAAGTGGAGCGTCGCCGGCTGACATCATCGCAGCACGATTCAAGGTCGGCCGATGACGACGACGTGCCGTCGCCGTGACTCGAGATCCGAGGATGACGAGAGGGGTCGAGAGATGAAGATGACTTTTTTTTTTTTTTTAAAAAGGCAAAAGTGTGTCTTGGAGGACCCCGGAGTGCAAGCTTAAACAATGTCAAGGTCACATCGGTGTGATGCAGCTCTCTCTGGCGTAATGGGCCATTTTCAATTCCAGCAGCTAATTCTCCCTCTCTCTTTTTCCTCTCTCTCTTCGTCTGTCAACCTCTCCGGCGTTCCCCCTCTCTTCCCTTCTTGGTTTCTGCGGCCAGGTAAGAGCTGCTTGGCAGGAGGACCATCCATCAGCAGCTCCAGATGAGCTTGTTGCCATGGGGACAGTCAATGGGCTGGAGAGTGGGGACTTTGGGCCAGACGTAAACACTCAGTGTT
Organism: Lepturacanthus savala; assembly: GCA_030544235.1. Classification (NCBI taxonomy): domain Eukaryota; kingdom Metazoa; phylum Chordata; class Actinopteri; order Scombriformes; family Trichiuridae; genus Lepturacanthus; species Lepturacanthus savala. The sequence goes on along the minus strand of CM060479.1, from coordinate 4,472,360 downwards.
TAATTTTACCAGCTGGTAGACAGTGGGAGAAAAGACACAGGAAGAGGAAAGGGGAAGAGGAGGGGAGGGGAGGGGAGGGGGGTAACAAAGCAAACTATGACTGCTGAAGAGGGCATGGAGAGTGCAGGAGATGCTGGATTTCCCCTTCAATTTAAAAAAAAAGACCAATAGAGGGAGAAAAGCTCAAGATTTCGGTTTTAACCATGAAACACAAACGGTGATACGCTTACATGCTCAAAACCTACTTGGATACGAGAGAGAAACGAGGATAAGTTGAAGTGAAGAAACATGAATTACATCATGTGCAGAGTCCCACATGTGCATACTGGATTTGAAAAAAAAGAAAAAAAGAGGGGGGTGGGCTTATGCAGCATTATGCGATAGAGATGATGTCATTTATAGAAGCACAAAGAGGCTGAGACTGAGCAGCGAGCTCCAAAAACCTCCAGAGAAAATAACTCACAGGTGCTAAGGTGCTTTATTGAAATAAAAGTATTCTCAAAAAAAGATTTGACAAATGAATGCTCCACTGTTGTCACGGACATATTTTTTCCCCAACCTTTTGAGAAACTTACATTTCTTTTTTATGTACAAAAAACAAAACCACAAGGTGCTCTTCATGACAAAGTGAGAGTGAAGTGATTCTACAGAAACTTAAACCACCCTGATATGGAGTCTGACCTGTAAAAGTACAGAAGGTTCAACTGATTTTACGTGAAAATTCATTCAAGCTTCATCTTTTTTGTGTTTTAATGCCTCCAGGTTTGCGAGCGCACTGCGTGACAAGGGCAGAAAAGTGAATATGGCACAACGGAGTCCTAACACACAATACTGTATGTAGTGGAAATCAAAAATATAACAAGGCAACAACAAAAAAAACCAAAATCTCACAGAGCAACAAAATTACACCAATAAGTAAACAATACTAAGAAAACACTTAAATTTCTTCTAAGTATCTAAGGCACTAGTCGTTTTTCTCAACTCTGAGTGAAGGACATTTTCTCAAGGTAAAGATATTGATGACTGATCTTTATAAAAAATGTCACAGTAAAAAAGAACTTCATTAAACCGGGTGCGGGGGCTGCAAACTGATGAGACAAGCAAAAAAATATATATATATTGGGTATTGATTAGTGGAATTTCCATCTCAGTGCATAGAGGGGTTAAGCTGCCGTGCTTCCTGTTATTCTCTGCGTTCCTGTGAAAGTGACCAGAGGAGAACAGGTGTCGGCGGCAAAAATCTTTACCTTTAATGCAACTACTGACGTCCTGGGGCTCAAAATCTGCCAAGTGTACACTTTTATATATTAGACTGTTCAATTAAAGGGCCAGTTCAAGCTAATTTAAAGGATATATGTTCCCCACTTACAGATGAACTTTAGTATAATTGGACAATTAATTGGATTTTAACATTTCATTAAAATGTTTTGACAGTGTATTTTTGTAATATTTTAATTTTTTATGATTAGATTTCCATTCACCTTTGATTTTATTATGTTGGCAGCAGAAATCTAAGATGGAAATCTCACAACCTGGCCAGAAATGAAAAAAACCTTTATACGGTTAGAAGCAAGTGAAAAAAACATGTTTTTTGTAATGTGAGAATTAACATTTAGGCAATAATTGCCTCAGTAATTTTCCGTCTACAAAAGGGTAAATTAATTTTCAGCTTTTCACACAGTTGCAGTATAGGGATCATTTTCTCACATTATCAAATCTCACTGCAGCCGACTGACTGCACAAAATTCACACCCTGACAGATAATTAGTGAAGGTCCATAAAAATATAACTAATTCCCCATTTGACGACTGTTACGGTAATATTAACGTGGCCTAAAGCATCTTTTCTATTTCAGGCTACAAGACCCTGCATACAACAGTGATACGTTAATAGAAGCTACTAATCAGTTGTTAGCTAGTCTGTAATACTTATGTGAGACACTGTCATCATATTTATACACACAGGTTAAACAAATATTTGGCATATCGAAGCAAATGTTGTATAGGTGACCAAACTACTGAAGTTGGCATGTATTCACAAACACTAGTAGACATGAAGGAAACTGCTGGATCTCCTTCATGCAGTCTGGTAACGAGGTGCATGTGCCAAAAATACTTCATCTTTAAATCCATAATAACTTTATCCAAGTTTATCTCCTGAACTCCTGGGCTCCACAGCCCGGTAACTCAGACTTGTAAAACTTGTTCCTCAGTTCAGTGACTTCAAAAATGTCTTGATTTGATGTGACTGTAACAAATAAATACAGATTTAAATTGTAAATTCACCCTGAAATCCTGATGTTTTAAAAAAGGTAGAGTGCATTTTTTGTAAGCTACTCAAAAGGATAATTATGAGTGAAAGATTTAGTGATCAGTGCAACAAAATTCGTGTCCCTTCTGGTAAGAAAAGCACTGTGGATAAAAAAGTGGACGCTTGAATAACCACAGTAAATCTAAAAAAAAAGAAAAAACCTGATTTGTCTACATCCTGTACATTTTATTATGCTACATTTTGAAAGAACTGGTGCATGTGTTTGAGCTTGAAGTTTGCGCTTATGGATAACTGAGAACCTTTTAATGCCACGCTATCTGGTTTCTACAGATTACTCTGGAATCGACATCAGAGCATCGGTGGGGAAACGCAACAGCAACTGCAGCCTTCAATGATTTCTTTGTGTAACAAAATACTCGGAGGCCAACGTAAGGTAGTCCGCCTTCAAACAATAGCCCCTGCTGATCACACTCTTGGATTTCCAAGAGCCCTGGTGTGGTGCCAGAGTGCAAATTTTCACATCCATTAGCAACGTGCGGAAAACGGCGAACGGAAGAGGACGACTAACCCGAAACGCATTTCACGGCTTATTTAAAACTTGCGCTGGACGGTGTCTTGTAGCAAACGTGCGTATCACATGTTCGCTGCATGTCAGCGAATACATGATGTGCTCGGTGAACTGAGCCTCATTCAGACAGGCCTCGCTGCTCGTCCTCTCTCTCTTTCCCTCTCTACATCCCTCCCTCCTGGGATAACACAAGCAGAGGATGTACAGTAGAAATGCTCTTAAAGGTTCCATCGTTTTTCAAGGACACTGCTCGGACGTCGCTGGTCACGTCCTCAAAACTCAAGTCTCCCGTCACGGAGGATTTTACATAAAGGGTAGACGTTTTGACTGAAAAACAAATGGTCAGATAATGTGGTCGTCTATTAAAGTTCACAAAAACGGCAGTGCAATTCATTTTATGACCACGAATCAGCACCGAAAGGTCATCAATCACGGAGGGATCCTGATTTTCCTCAGAGAGACAAATCCTTTTTTTTTCCAATTTACTCAATAACGCCTCTGCTGTGTTCTGAGTTTTGGGAAAAAGGACCTGTGACCGTCTGAACTGCATGGATTTCATTTTCATTCCATTTCTTGAAAATTACCCATATATCCAGAGGTCACGGGCCTTTTAAAACAAATCAGTGTAAGCGATATTCAACATATACAAATGAGCATCACAGCCTAGGAAGCCTGCTTTTTTTTGTATAAATAAACAAAAAGACAGTTTTTTTCCCTAAGACAACCACATGATATCTAAGCCCCCAGGGCTTCAAACTGAAATACATTAGTCATTTTAAATAAATTGGCAGTCCATGTAGTAAGGCAGAGACAGCACATACATCCTGACCTTTAGATAAGTCTCTACACACAACAAACTCATGTAGATGTTGACTGTCAAAGTGGCTGTGCAGGCCAGTCTGTCCGAGAACAGAAACATTTACATATCAAGTGTCAACCAGGGCGCTTGAACAAAAAGAAAAACAAAAAAACCCCAAAAAACAAACAAGGGAACTACAGAATTGAGATTAATACAGAAATAACGTGGTTCCTAAGTCGATGGATTCGATTTTCCGTCTCCTTTCTGCTCCTGCAGCTCGTCAAACGTACCACTCCCTGCGGGAGATGACCGAGCCATCCGTGTGGGAGACGTAGTCGCCCTCGGGCCCGCTGTCGTAGCAGTCATCCGACACGTAGCTGGAGCCGTTTTCCAGCGGTTTGGGCTGAGGGTATCCGGCACATCTGGGCTGCCGCGGACTGGAATAATGCGCGTGTTCGCGCTGGTGGTTCTGGTTGTGGTGACCGCTCTCCCTCATGGCCCTGGTGTAGCCGTTGGAGGGGTATTCCTCGCCGTTGTAGTTGCTATGGTGACGGCGGTCTCGCTCGTGCTTGAGCTCCCGGTCGCCCCACTCCTCCCGGTCATGGTCCTGGTGGTTCCCGCGGGTTTTGGTGGCGTGGAGCTCGTGCTGCGTCGGGGCTTTCTGGAGGTCGCTGGGTCCCAGGCACTGCTTGGTGTAGTAGTTCCCGTGGAAGCTCTGCTGTTTCCGCAGGTAGCACACGCCCGCCAGACACAACAGCAGGAGCAGGAACAAGGCCCCACCCACGGCCCCGCCCACCACGGAACCCAGATTGCTCTCGGGCAGGGCTTCCAGGGTGGGGGAGCTGAGGAGCACGTGGCGCTTATCGTCCACTAAGGTGGAGGAGGCAGAACCGGTTAGGACAGGAGCAGTAATGGTGGAAGGCATGGTGGGAGGATCTAATGGAGGGAAGGAGGGCGACAGGGGGAGCAGAGGGCGGAAGGGGAGGGATGGACAGACAGAAGAGCAGAGAATGTCAATGCCAACTACATCGAGGAAGGAAGGAGGAAGGTTTCGGATACACCGAGAGGCTCAGGAGGAGCTGCTCAGCCCACTAGGATCCTAAATGAGGTCCCTCCATTCATACACAAATACAATATCACAGCATTTCTGACACAACTAAACGAACTGGTGGGAATACATGTGCCTTATAAGATTACCTGTGATAAATACACTTGATTAGCATTTTACTAAATATGGAAACACATACTAAACTTCTGTACAAGATTAAAGTCTATAGTGACTATAGTTCTACATTTATGATTTTTGCTGATGGCATTTTAGTACAGTATAATTTCAGGTATTGACATTACTATCAGTTTTATTTATTTGACATCAACACACATTAGGAAGAGAAAATAAAAGAAACCAAAGTTTACTGAACAGCTTATTGTACAGGAAATAAAACTAGAAATGAAGAGGATGGATTTGAGTCCAACTACAACAGTAGTAAATAAGATGGATATAACAAAGCTTGTTCAATTTAAATTCTATTCCTTCAGAGTACAAGAGTTCTTTTCACACTAATGACATTTCAAGTTTCCTTTGCTCTGTGAAGCTGTGATTCTACTGCCGTTTCATACCCGACTGTAGCTGGAGGCTCATTTTGCAAGAAAACTGCCGTCAGCTGCCTTTATGGGAGAATCAGTTACTGGTACTGTTGTTTAGAAGGGTATTTCCTTGCTGGGAATTGCTTAATTTAGGATAAGTTGGCTCAGACATTGAGTTTGCTTAGTTTTATGTTAATTCAGTTTTTTTTTTTGCAACAGGTGCATAATAAATATCTTACTTTGTTGGCAGAGGAGCTTCTGACTGTGCAACTATCTCCATTAAACACTAATTTATGCATCTGCCAGAGTAAATAATTCACTATTTTATTAAATTCACTGAACTGGTAGAGACAGGACCTCCATAATCATGAGTTTCTCAGTCCTGCGGTCCCTATATACAGATGGTTTCAATGGAGCCAAGACTCATTGTTACGAGTGACATTTGTACACAAAAAAGAAATTAGTATCTATAAAGTCGTGACTACAAACTAATGATATTCTGCACAACAGCTGTAATTAATTCAGTGTTGGTGTATCTCATTGGAGGGTTTTTTTTTTGAGTCAAAGAAGTTGATTCCACTACATTCCTATTTTTTATTTTAAGCCAAACCACCTAAAAGATCAAAAGTATTAGTAAATGTTGATGTCAAGTCATAGTTTTTGTCATTTCATTAATTATTAAGCACATGAAACTGGCTAAGGTGGCTTGATAACCAATGGGGTCGCCAATTTTAATTGATTAATTTGCATTATTTGGTTAAATCACATGAGAACGCTGAATTATGCATTGCCACGATGCAGTTATTAGAACTCCAACCTTAAATTGAACTGGACCAGTGGTGGTGGCCACGAAAAGGGAAAAAAAGCCAAAAGCCACAATCAGAAGGAGCAGATGTAATGGAAAGAATCTGAGTCTGAAAGCTATAATAGCTGCTGCCACTTTAACCTCCGTGCCAGGCCAGATGTGAGGCGAAGATTCACATCTGAGCAAAGAGAAACATGAACCCCAAGGACTGTAGCCCAAGTATATGAATTTTACAACTCCATGCAGAGGCAGTGAACTGACATTTGTGAACACACCCACAGCAACACACCCACACAACATGTTGTAAGCTTGCTCACAACCGTACAGGTCCTCTCAAAGGAAAATGAAATATGGATGATAAATAATAGATGGGAGTTGAAAAGAACTAGTTAATGTTTTATAAATTGGGGACATCATCTCACAGTCGGGCTGCAGGCTTTCGCCTCTTTACTGCATGACACATGCAGAAATAAAGGAAAACAGAGAGGAAGCGAGAGAGATGTAAAATAAAAATCACAACAGATTTTCAGAACTTCATTCAGGAAGAGTTTTCACAGACAAGACAGATTTGGCGAAAAAAACCCCAAACAAAGGAACATGCTCATCATATACAAACAGGAGGGAGGGAACATGACATACTTCAATACCAAGAGAGGACACAGCAGAGAGAGAGAGCACTGTGGTCTGAAGAGGCCTTAAATATCTGCAGATGTGTCTGAATCAGGAACTTCACTTCTGAACATCTGGAGACTTAATGATAATCAAGGCTGATCGGCATGCGATTAAGGCTAGATTTAACAAAAAAAAAAAAAAAGGTCAAATATTATCGGCGCCAAAACACGGGACAACGCACAACAGAGAAATGGGCGACGGCTTGATAGACTGTCGGCATGTACAGAACGGGGCGAGAGTGATGGTGTCACATTTCAGCTTGAAGGACAATGTCACAGGCAGCGATGCCCTGGATGACGTACGTGCATGCACAGCTTAGCTTCCTAAGGGAAGAGGAGGCAGCGGTGGTCAGCTGTGTTTCCGGTGTGTGTGTGTGTGTGTGAATGTGTGTATGTGCTACTGCTCACCTTGAATGAGAATGCGCACGTCTCGACTGCGGAGGTTGATGTCATTGGCAACCTCGCACCTGTAAACGCCGGAGTCGTTCCGCTGGAGGGGACGCAGGAAGAGCAGGGTGCTGTTCACCGTTTCCACACCTTGGGGCATTTCACTGTCCAGTCTGGGATCCAAGAGAGAAAGAGCAAAACTCTTAGACAAATCCACAGATACAGGCACATTATGTAAAACTACAGCTCTTTACAGTTCTTTAAACCTTCATTTTTTTTCTAGATAGTGAGCCACTCAGGACGGAGTGACCTTGGAGACACATTAACACTCTGTAATACTTAAATTAATTACAATCCTGGCAGGGAATCGCATTTTTTGAAGTATTGAACAATGCAGTGTTTTTTTTGGCAGAGCCTTAAGTGAAGGGAAGAGAGTTCATCTATTGTCAATTTTAATTTACGGTAGAAAAAGAAACAGATGTCTTACACACTAATTATGTTTCCATCCACCTTTTCTTATTCACGGTTGCAAAAAAAAAACACTTTGACAGAAACGCTGAAAATTCACATAAAAGTTTTTATGCTTGGAGGGGGGGATTTGTCAGGAAACAGGTTTTCGTGACTGACCCAGATGTCACATCAGAGTCACATGACATTATTTTGGTTGGTTTGATTGTTTTTAGTTACACGATGAATTTATTCAGCATGAATTACTTTGTGCTTTTGTTTGACATGGTTAATCAGATTTGTTGGAGATCTTTTGACACACAAATCAAAATCCCGATCAAAATTCAATTTGCACAGATTTAGGTTCACCAGTAAATTATCTAGATCAGCTGTTGGGTGTCAGCTGTTGTCATGGAGACATTCTTGCTCTCCTATGACATATTCTTACAGCTAACTCTCTTCCAATAATCACAAAATGTGCATATATTCGCATTTCCTTTTTGCGAATAGATGGTCTAAAATGTCTGTTGGATGGAAACCCAGTTACTTAGACACAGATACACTCACCTGGTCCATTTGAAGTGATGTGCTGGTGGATTTGCGTTGGCTTTGCACGTCATTTGGACATTTTCTCGGCCAACGTACCAGTCTCCATCATAACCCACTACTGAGATATCAGGAGCAACTACAGAGAGGTAAAAAAAAAAAAAAAGACAAAAACAAATCATCAAAATTCATCCATAGAAAACAGTGTTAAATTGTGCTGATCAGCTGTGTTTTAACACCAACATTCTACCTTAACAAGGTCATAATCTGGTCCGGAAACTACGCTTTATATCAGCAAACACTGCTCGCCTAGTTTGTGAGCAGCATTATATGGAATCTGAGGTCAGTTACAGCCTCGAGACATGAGAGTCAGTGTCCTCCAAATATGCACTTAGCGGCTTTTCGTAATCTATAAAATAAAACGATGGCACAGTGCACAGGAAATGTTCAAGCTGTTATAAAACATCAAGTAAGACCAAAATATAACACACATGTCAAAGAAAGATTCTCAAGGAGGCCATTTTTACCCGTCTATTCACAGCTGGTACACAGAGACCCATTTATGCCCCACAAAGTACAGATATGTACCCAAACATCTATGGGAGTTCACTAACAGAACGTGTTCACTTTTGACAGTTTAGGGGCGAAAACAAAAACACAATGACATTAAAAAAAGCCCCCCTTAAAAAAAAATAGATTGTGTAAGAAAAATAAATAAATAAGGAAACACCAAGGACAGCCTTTCAGAAACCATAAATACCTGTAAGGATTTCATCTGTCAATTCAGGGAAAGTGTTGTTGAAGTGCTTGAAATAAATCAAACGTCAACACTGACAAGGCCGAGCCATTATCAACTGGCTGCTGTGTGGATTATATAATAAAGTAGAAACCCACACTGCACGTTGAGCTGGTAGGGGATCCTGAAGTCGTTCTGCAGCGCCGGGTGGCGGACCACGCAGGTGAGCGCGTGGCCCTGGACGTGACGCGTCGGCTGCCACAGGTAGCGCACCTGGGTGCTGGTGGTGCCGTTGGACTCGTCCAGCAGCTGCACCTCGGACTGGCCGAACAGGTTGGACTCCCAGGAGACCTCGGCGGGCGGCCGGGCCCGCTCGGCGATGCAGGTGGCCACCACAGTTTCGTTGCCGCCGTCGATCAGCGCCGTCGAACCCGCCGACACAAAGACCTTCGGCTCCACTTTGAAACGAGGGGAAATAACAGAGGCAGCGTTTAAATGTTATGTTTTATTTCCTTTTCACACAGTGGATTGCAGTAAATTAAAAGGTTCAAATTGCGTTGTAGTTTAACAATACCGGTTTTGTATCCTCGCTACTTGTGTCATTCCACTACAAACCAGTCCAACCCTTCATTAGCAGCTCTAGCCAGCCCTGTGATTGGAGAACAGATGCACTGTGTTTGTCTGCCAGGAGTCACGACGTGTCGTCCAAGAGAGAGAAAGCTAAGATCGAAACTAAGCAGGATTAAAACCTGCTGTAATTAATTTATACTCAGACAAATGCTTTATGATTGATGGCAGAATATTGAAGGCTGGAAAGTGCAGAGTATCAGGCAAAGGGTGGAACAACCATACAGTACAATCAGAAGGTTCAGAATGGCATATTTTTTAAAAAACTACCACATTCAGGATGTTCAGCTACACCACAAACATTTTATTTACACTAACAATTCATTGTGATGTTGTGATTATACGATATCGTGTTCTCCTTGAACAAAATCAGTAAAATCCATGAGGATTGCAATAAAAACTCAAGAGTTATTGATTTGTTTTATATGTGGTCAGTTTCTCCTGATGTAATGAATACCAGCACTGAACATAAGTTAAATAGTTTTGAAATATTATCATTAATGGTAGGATATTGAATTTATATTATATATATTTATATAATCCAGGCCCATTTTATGCAGCAAACAACCAACGATTTGGCAACTAATAGAACTGGGCTCAGATTTACATTGGGTTGAAATATATGATCATTTCCATTAAATCCTCTGGTCTTGGACAAGTAAAGAATTGGCCATCATAAATTTCTTGTTAACCCAAGACATTCAATTTACTATAAACTAAAACAGCAAATACTCTTAATTAGAAAAATAATCAAGTAAATGTGTCAGCTGACGTTACCTGGAAATAAATACGACTAAATTAAATGTATTTAAATTATAGCACGGTAGTCCTCTATACAAATGGTTTACAAATTGGTTCTTACCAAGTACACTGACTGTAGTGGAGGCCTGAGTGTTTCCCAGTGGAAACGTGGCAACCTTACAGGTATAAATCCCCACGTCAGCGTAGCCCACGTTCTCCAGCACGATGGTGGCGTCGTGAGAGGACGGCGAGCGGAAGTACAGGCGGTTGATGAACTCCGGCGGGATGGAGATGCCAAACTGCGGGTTGTAGACGGCCACCGTGACGGAGCCTGACGGCAGACGGCGCTCCCAGGAACTCTGGGTGAGTGTGAGGTTCGTGCTCACCTCCACCCGGCACTCCAACGTCATGTTCTTCCCCAGCACGGCGCTCACCCGCTGGGGTACGACCACCTGACTGCCCCACGCACCTGCCAACGACACACAGAGACGAGCATGTGCCAACAGGTCTGGATAGGTCTGGCACAGGCTGATTTAGCCTAATTAATGCTGCAATATCTTATGTTTATACAGACTCATTCCTCACAGAAAGTTATCCACTGTGGGGGAAACACTCACAAAAAGTTAGAGATATTGTAATCTACATGAGTGCTTTTCCCAATTGGTCTGAATTTTAATTAAATAAAAAGTAGAAGTTCTGTTTGATATTATTAATAATGAATGAGACGAAACACCAATTTCATTAGTTTAATACTACCCTAAAATATTCAAAATCCACTGAGTCTCTCATAATCTCTCTAACGTATTGTGAATAGTGTATAATATCAGTAGGACTGCAACTAACCACTATTTTGATATTTAATTTGTATGATTTAATTATGTCTTTTATAATCATCTTTTTAAACATCTTATACATATATATACACACACACACACATACACACACACTCCATAGTGTATGTATGTGAATATTAATCATCTTGAGACCTTTGAGAAATTAGGAATCTAGATAATTGATAATCATTTAATTATAAAATATTGAGCAATAATGTGGTACATTTATTCTAGAGTATGGAAAAGGTTTTAAAAGGTTTTCAAAACAAAACCCTTCCCCAGCAAATCAAATTCAGTTCATATTAGATTCATATGCAGCGTATTATGTTTCCAATTAACACCGTCAGTATGGGCGAGTCATCTGTCTAATAGTGAAAGACAAATTAAGAAAGAATGTCAGTGGGTAAAGAATATTTATGGCGTTACCTCCGACCTAAATTGTTAATGGTTCAGTAACATCTGTGGGGATCAGGCTGGAATCAAAGCCTGATACCACCACAGCGGGCGCTCGGTTTTTCAACAAATACCACACAGCTGACTGTGATGGAGTGTTCAATTGATGTTCAATTGATTCATCTGCGAAGCTTTCCTCCTCCTGACCCGAATTCAGGAGTTAAAAGCGGGCCGTGTGTATGTCCTTTGTCCAAATATAACTAACCCATGCACTCTGTCACCTGTGCTTGTCAGAAATGTGACACGTCTCAAAAGCGGAGCGCGCACCATCGTGTTGAGGAGAAGTCAAAGAGATATGAAGAGAGAACAAAGTGAGCCCGGCAGGAGGAGGAGGAAGGAGAAAAAAAAAAAAGACTGGATGAGATATGCTAACACAAAGATGACATCATCGCTTGGGAGAAGAAAAAGAAGGCAGAGAAAGGCGAGAGCATGAAAACACAAATGAGAGGAAATTTATCACCAGGATTCTGGCGCGCACGCGCGCACACACACACACACACTCACAGAAAACAATGACATTACAATTTCATAAAAAAGAAAATACAACACTGCTAGACTGCAAAAGCCTTCAACCAGATCACTAATTGCAACAAGCTGCGAGCAGGAAGACATCATAAATCAAAACCCGCTGCGCTGCTTGGCAACTGACTGCAAATATTTTTTTGTTGTTTTGCCAACAACAGCCTTGTCTCCCTCTAAAAGGCCATGTCCTCAAATATTAGTACTGTAACTGTAGAGGGGAATTTCCCGACCACTGAAGCATGCAACGCTATGTTCTGCTTTTAATCTCTTTGATTTTAAATAAAGTCGGAATTTGTGAGAACAGGACGATTATTGGAGAGTGCTCCGGGTTTGCACTAATGGTATAAGGCTAATTACGAGTTTACTTAATAATGCTTACAGATAATTACCACTAAAGTGTGGAGATAAACAAATTAAAGCATGATAACTGATCTGATGTTTATCTGAGTAGATAATAAATATGGTTTTATTAAGGTGCTACATAAGGTGGCTCAGTCTAGGCTGTAAAAATGTTTTTTAATTCACTTGCATGTTCATGCACACAAAAAATCATTAGGCTATTCTCTAAATCACATTAAATTCTATAACATTTGATAATCTGCTGATTATGCAATGTTTGCATAAATGTAATATTTCTTAAATTCATCACTGCAGATGCATTAGTTGCTAAATGGAGCTGCAATGATCAGGCCATTTATCGATTAGTTGCGAACTATTACATTAATTGCCAACTATTTTTATTACTGATTTAAGTAATTTTCAAGGAGAAAATGTGAGACATTTTAGCTTGAATCTTCAAGATTGGACACCATTGTATAAACAGAACACTAATTGATTAATCAATTCAATAATCGTTAGATGAATAGTTAGTTGCACCAACACTTTGTTAGTTAAAAGACATTTTCTGGTATCATTTAACCAACCACCGCAGTTCCCATTTAAAACAGAATAAATACCTAGAGAGAACAGCATCTGTCCCTTAAACACCACACAGATTATTGGTAGACACTTAAATTTTAACAGTCGCCCCGTAAACGCTGAAGTTACTGAATGAACTGCTAAAAACTGGAAAAAAAAACAAAAACAGCAGACTAAAGACTCTGGCATCGCCAGGAAAAGCCCTCACCACCACCTGTCCAGCTGGTCTGAGGGCATCGCTGACCCCCCAGTTCATGATCCAGGTCCAACCCCCTTAACATGGAACAGCTTTACCACAGCTGCTGTTGGAGAAATCTCATCCAGTGGCGTTAAAGCCTTCAAGAAAGGACTGAACAAACACCTCCACGTCTCTAATCCAAAACTCAAACTTGCTTATGGTTTTACCATAATTAAAATAAAACAATGTAATCACAACGATGGCGTAACGCCGTTTGTATTTCCTCTCATGGACTCCACACAGGCAGTGATAAAGAAGAAGTCCTGCTGTGAAACTCAGCCTCGTGTAGTGCTGATCAAATATGAATCAGGATTCTGTTACCGCGTTTCTCGCCTCAAACTTACTCAGAAACATATGCGATTCAATGGTTATGTCTGAAGCACCGGCGAAACTTGCAGTAAATCATCTTGAGGAAAAAAAGGCTTGTAGATTGTTTCGTTATTATGCAGGCAACCACACGCAGCCACTGGATGTTAGAAACATGGAGGACTCCACAGATGCTGCTACCTTTAATAGAAAGTGGCACAAAACAAGTATAAATGTAAGAAGTTTCCTGAATGCAGAAGGCCATTATTCTACAATATGCTGTAAGTGAGCCTCCTCCTGAAAAGCTGCTGTTTGTGAGGGACAATATTATGAGCAGATAGGAATAACAGCATGTTAGGAGGAGAGGAGGCTGTTTTTCCTGCACTGAATATGTAATGAAAGAGGTATGGCGACTGTATTAAATTTTTATTGGTGACATGACGACAACCTTACATAAGCGTGCCCTCGTTTTCTTCAACTCGGAATAAAAAAGTGAGGAGAATAAGGGCAAAGTCTATGAGATCTGATCTTATATGCAGCACATCTCCACCTAGAAATAAGCATCTCCCCCCATCCACCACCACCACCACTTCTCTTCTTCTTTCACTTCCAGAGACAAAGAAAATAAACTGATTTAAGTTCTTACAATCCGTGTATCCTCATAAGAGACACGCTTCAGTACTGTAGGTACCTTCAGTTTGGTTTGCAAATGCAGCATAATGTGTCTCATTCACACACACAGTAGAAAACAGATTATAGATATCCTGGCATCAAGGACACATTGCTCCCTGGGGACACTCGCTGTTGGTTCTCACTTTAGTCAATATTACCTACACATACACCACTTGTGTGGCAGCCAGTGTATAATTGTGTGTGTGTGTCTTGCCAGAGGGCAGCGTGTGTCTTGTTAAAAGTGGAAACCAGAACATACAGTAAATGGTGATGGTGTTGGGGTGGAAGTGGCAGAGCCAGCTGTTCAGAGTGGGACGGGGAGCGACTGAACGGCCGTTTGACAGTCTGGTCTCAGCCAACCTTCAAATCAACTTTTTTTTCCACTTGATGATGATGCAGATACATTTTTACACTGGATTGATTATTTCCAGCTGCCCATCAATGGTGCATCAAATTAGAATCCGATTAGCCTAGCAGATAGCCTCCTGTCACTCAAAGCTGTACCTCCCTTAAATATTCATAACTTTAAGCCTTAATATAAAACAGATTAAAACAGTCACTCATACTGTTGTCACCGATATACCAAACTTTTTTTCTTGTACCAGGCTGTTATCGTGCAGCCTAACATACTTATTTGAGACCAGGCAATTAATTCCTTCCTGACAAAAATCTGGTTCAGCAAACTGGAAAAATGTGGTTATTTACTCAAATTCTTTTCTTAAACCAATACGACTACTGTATGACTTACATTTTTCTAAAGTAGGATTATAGTACTGTTGTTAAACGCCTCGTGGCTGCTTCTGCAGAGTTTTTTTTGCATATTTTACAACAGGAATTTGAATTTAATGTCGTACTTTTTATTTTTTGGTCGCATTGGAGGTACGAATAGACAATTAAGCAATATCTGAGAGGGTGTTCTTTAACGTCAT
Organism: Lepturacanthus savala; assembly: GCA_030544235.1. Taxonomy (NCBI): domain Eukaryota; kingdom Metazoa; phylum Chordata; class Actinopteri; order Scombriformes; family Trichiuridae; genus Lepturacanthus; species Lepturacanthus savala. The sequence goes on along the minus strand of CM060479.1, from coordinate 4,457,304 downwards.
TTGAGCACAACAGGGATACATCAGGACTGAGGCACTAAAGAAAAAAAAAGGCAAATAAGAAAAATGTACAGCGTCAGTGGTCACATCTTTTTCCTTGATTTTTTTCTTCTTTTTTAATAAATCAGATTCAGGGTTTTCTTTTTTGGAACTGGTAGTTATTTATCAAAATAATAGGGGACCTGGCAGTTAATTGAAACTATTATTTGGCGATTTACAGTAACTTGCTTTTGGAGCCTGCCTCAAGTGGCCATTCGAGGAACTGCAGTTTTTGCCACTTAGCATTTGCTTCATTTTTGTTTGAAGCTTGATTAAACCTCTATCTGTGCGGGCAACGCTCCAGAGTCAAACGCACAACAAATACAGTTACGTGTGAAATCTAAGAAAATAGATTTGAGTGGAAAATTACACAAATTACACATGTGACAGATGACTGAATAACAGGCTTAAACACTTCCTGAGTCTAGACGGCGTTAAAAAATGGAGATAAGGTGTGGTTCTGTGTCTGCTCAGCTTGTTTTGGTGTTTTTCTGCCACCTAGTGACTGGAAATGTGATTAAAGCAACATTAGTGAAACAAAATGTGTTTGGTTGAAAAACTGTTAGAGGTCATGCATACGTTTTGCAAGGTCAAACCACTCATGGACGTGAACAGTAGAATTAAACTGAAGCAGGACAAACGGGCACATGTTTCTGCTCCTTAACTTGAACAACATGGGGAATAAAATCTCTTTTGGAGCTAATTTCAGGATCATGTTGTATGAACATGACAGGTGATGCAGTACATTACATTTTGCTGTACAATTCATGGCGTGTCCGAACATCTGATTCAATTTACTCACATCAAATCAAGTCTAACATGAGTTTCAGATCCTTCCCTGGCTTCAGTCAAGGGTTTCAAGTAATGACTATTTCCATTAACAATTAATTGAAAAAATAATGGGCAGGTTAATTCATTCATTGTTTTTAGAGCTGAAATGATTAGCGAGTCAACAGATAATTAATTGCCAAACATTTTTATAAACAAACTGTTTTGAGTCATTTTAAATGGGAAAATGCACAGATTGTCTGGTTCTGCCATTTTAAATGTTAATATTTCATGGTTTTAATAATTTTTCAATGATATTTAACTGAATATCTTCTGGATGTGGACAAGACATCTCAGGTTGCTTCTTGGGCTTTGAGAGAAGGTGGTAGATGTTCCATCTTTTTTTTAATAGACCAAACAACAAATTAAGAAAATAACCAATAAAGAAAATATTTAGTTGCAGACATGTTTTCTATAAAATGTCAGAAAATTAAGGATCTTTTCTCTGCACCCTTTGTCAGCTTTGTCAGTACTCATCTACGAGGCTTCAAGCACACATGAGATTTTGAGATATTGCATGTGCAATACAATCATTCAACATACTTTGTGTTCAGATATTGTAAGAGGAACAGTGCAAGTCAAAAATTGGCCCATAAGGCCAATATGTAGCTGCAAAATACAGGACACTAAACTATCGACTGTCGCAGCCAGGGCTCAGCAGAATTTTAATATTATAATCTGTTTAGGGAGTTTGAGCCTGGTGTCATGCACAAGTCACATTTGAGAAAAGCTTTTTTAATTATTGAACAAGTTAATTATTTGTCTCGATTGAAATCCCCTTTTTGTAGAGGGAAAAGTCTAAAAAAAACTCCCTGTGAGCAACAAATATTACATATTGCAATATTCAGGAATGCATTTTTACTGTAATAGTCCCATATCATAGAAGGAGAGGTTTTAATTGCTTTTTGATTAAAGGGAAAGGTGTAGTGGCCCATGTTTCCACAGAGAAATGCACAAAGGCTGTAGTTTTGTAAAACAAGCAGTAAGAAATTTCGGAACTTTTTGTTCGAGGTTTAATAATGAGACAGAAAACCCCAGGAGATAAACTATATTAAGATGATTTGTGCTTCTCAAAACACACAAATGCATCTTGTTAAGGACCAAAACTTCAAATAAAAGTGAACAGTTTCCACCCAGAGTTAGGGACAAACTGTAAAAAAAAGAAAAAAGAGGCACTTCAGCACTGGGTATAAAGTTGCCTTGTTTCAGGATGGACTCAGTAATTATCCACCCCTTGATTAAACCGTGATGAGTTCAGGCTCCGCTGCAGGCACATGGTGGCTGGCTGACCCTCGACCTGGGAAGCTCGGGAAAAAAATGTGCGTTATCTTCAACAGAAACGCAAGTTTATGCAAAAAAAAGAAGAAAAAAGCCGCCGGCGTGACACATACTGCACCAGGTTACATTTATAGAAAATATTTCTGGAGCTAATATGGCTGCCACTGAGTCTGCAATGACCCGAGTGTTGGTTGGATAACGGTATAGAACTGCTGCCCATCACCGGTTTCTATGGAGGTTTCTATGGAGGTTTCTATGGCAGCCTCCGGTCGCACCATCACCCGCGGAGGCTGCCGAACCGCTCCGAGGCGTTCAAGTGAACTTACAACCAAGTTTTCCTTCACTGTTTTAAATGACACCTGCTCAACTCACCAAACTTCTAAAAAATATATATAAAAGTCACACTTAAAAACGGGGAAAACACACACACGCGGTGGGCGCTATTTTTTTTTTTTTTTACCGAGACACAACCGGCTCTATCGCAAAACTTCTGTCTAACGGCTGCGGAGCGGCTCAAACTAAACCCTACCCCCCCCCCCCCCGGACTCACCTGTAATATTGCAGAAAAACAGGTGAAGTAAAACGGCCGTGAAGTGGCGTCCGAGGTAACTCCGGTGATGAGACGGCAACATGTTTAACAAACAATTGCAAGCGCTCGTTTCGAGGAGCCGAACGTGTAGGCTGCATGCCAGTCTGACGATATGTGGCCAACCTCCTCAGCAACAACTCCGGACTGCATTTGGACCGTACCAACTGCGCCGCGCGGGGAGGGGGGGCGGCGCGCTCACCTGATAATGGAAGTAAGCGGCTCCCCGGCAACGCCACCCCCCCCGGCGGAATGATCCATTAACATACACATTACGTCACCTCAGTTGATAACCCGACATGTATTGATTTATCAAATCACTTTATTCTATGGTGTTTTTCTGCCTGCTGCTCGTTGAAATACATCTACATGTTATTGATTGTATTTTTTTTTCATTTTTTTCTTCTGTTTTTCAGTTAATGGGATATGTTAAAGTCCCCTTCCACTCAAAAAAATGTGTTTTTATTCTTGTTCCCACAATTGGATAATTGGGCTTCGCTGTGAAGAAAGACATTGGAAGGGTGTTTTCACATTTATCTGCTAAAAGTGGGAAGTTTTTCTATGCATATTATCACTTTGCATACTATTGCATTTTTGCACTTTACAGTCCAATTTCTCTTATTGAACCAGTGCTTACTTACTTGTTTGCTAATAGCTCTCTTATTGTACTATGTTCTGTTTTTTTACTATTATTTATACAACTGGTTGATATGTTTATATGTTGGTCTGAGACTATATGTATACTATCTACTGCAACTCTGTGTTTGCTGTTTAATGTATAGAGTTAATAACCTAACTGTATTTTAGATACATATACATACACACATGAGTATTTCACATACATTTTAAAACATGTCTGGAGTGGATCTTTAAATTATTGAACATCTTTGTCTTGTTTTATGTTGTTTACCGTGTTTAAAATCTTCATTTGGATACAGATGTGATATTTTGTGGAATTCAAATTTGCATATTGTCCATCATTCTTCATCTATGTTTACGTTGATAAAACAGTTAGACAAATATTGATTACTGCCAATACATTGCGCAATATGCAACAAGAGAGTAAATATATTTATAACCTAGATGAACATTAATGGCCGTCCATATGAGAATATAAGACCCATAATAGAGTTACAAATGTGGTGTTTTGCTGTGATACTGGAAACTACCAGAATTACCATTATACTGAATATACATATATTTGTTTTTGTCTATGGACTGACACTAGTTGGTGATTGGCTGCAAAAACAGTGAATTGTTGACATGACACTAAACGTTTGGCTGCAGACACATGTAGCTCATAGTTCACTCAGTCAACAAGTTAATCTTTGTAAAGTACATGTGTGTGTGTTGGGGGGCAGCACCCCCTCCCACTGACAGAACGCTAACCAGGTCATTGCTTTAATTTGAGTCTCAGCGCTGTCTTCTACAGAGCCACGAGGGATACAATTACTCTCCCACTATCCCATTCATCTGCAACTCTATAGTGCAAACGTTTGTGCTTGTGACTGTGCAGCATAACACAAGTCTTTTAAATCCATCTATACCATTGAATATTCTCATTGTTCTTAAGTTCATTCAGAAAGTTCTGCCTCGAGTGCAATGCATCACCACGAAAATTATAATGTCGCTGTAGAAAAGAATTTCTGATGACTAACAGATTAGAATTAAAGCCTCCCTGTGACTTTTCCACAAGCCCTCCTCATGAAGCTGCAGACTTTTCCATTAGACACCATTTAACCCATGATGAGCTCCATGTGTCATTGTTTTTTGCGCTTTGCATATTTTTTGTTCTTTAGTCAGCAGCTTCCATTTCTCTCTAATGTCTTTTAAACAGATGTAGAACTTGCCAAGCCAACTGATTTTTAACCAGATGGGTTTTAAACTAATACAATAGATGGACAAAAAAAACCCAGAGAAAGACAGAAACACATATGCAATTCAATATAGCCCCGTAAATCCATAAAAACAGCATTTGTGAGGTGATCATTCAATTGTGTGTATAATATATATATATATATATATATATATATATATATATATATATATATATATATATATATATATATATATGCTAACAAAAATGACTGAGTCAACCAAAATCTGACAATTTAGCTCGGTTCCAATCCGATCCACTGGACGACTGCACAAAGTATGAAAAAAAAGTTCCTGTTCCTTCACAGAAATGTGAAGCCAGTGAACATCTTTCAGGGCTCAAGAGATAAAATATTTACAATTTTGATTTGTAAATGGTTTGGGAGGCAGGAGATAACTTCACCTGCTGATTAAAAAAGTAAAATTAGACCTAGATTAGACTTTATTGATCCCGGAGTGGAGAAATAAGCATTTTACCACAGCTAAAAAACAGGATATGCAGATATATATATACACATATCTATGTGTGTGTGTGTGTGTGTGTGTGTGTGTGTGTGTGTGTGTGTGTGTGTGTGTGTGTATGTGTGTGTGTGACCAAACACTCTAAATACACATATAAATACAAACACATACATAATAAATAAATATTGTTGAGTGGTTAAATGCTTTGAATTAAAATGCAACAGTAAACTGATTGAATATGAAATAACTGAGACATCATATTGTGTCTCCTGTTTTATAAATTAAAGGTTAATTAATCATGTAAATATATATAGTTTATGTATTTCTTTATATAGGTTTGTAGGCGTTGGTGTTTAAATGCTTATTTTTACTGTTCACCCACTTGAGATCAAACTGCTCTGTATGTGGCCCATGAATTAAATAGAGTTTGACTCCCCTGCTCTAAGGTGATTATTTGATTGAAGTTCTTTTGTTGTTTACCTGCATTTATTTAGCTGAAAGGCACAAGACACACAGTAGCCGTTGCTCTGGTAACAGCTAATGGGAATTCAAATAAACAAACATGGCTTTAACAATTTTGTCTGAAAGAATACCTCAGGCTTTTCTTCAAGAAATTTAATCTTGGATAAATAGTAAGTGCAGAGATAAGCGATTTGTCTCTGTCTTTTTGTACCTTCACATGCATTTGTGGCTCAGAATGAATTATCTTTTTTTTTTCCTGTGAATGAAAACACCAGCACACACTGGGAAAGGGTTGACACACACAAACCAGTGTGACCAAAACTAAAACAGAAGCCGTGTTAATGAAACCAGCCGTTATTGAACCAAAGCTATTTTGTGATCATGATAACAACCTTTTTTTTCCTGTCCTGCCCTCGCTTGTAAAGCCGCTCTCCGTCACCAGGTACTTTCTCTCTCTGGAATGTTTTTCAACCCTTCAAGTGCTCTTTTACGAAGGCCAGAGAGGTATTGAGAGGGCTGGAGGATTGTGGCAGAGTAAAGATCGGTTAAATTAGTCCACCTCCTGCTCAGACGCTTCTTTTATTCCACGGGTCAGCACCTCCCTCCCTGTTTACCCACATAAATTGGTCTCTCTCTGCTTTCTGCCTCGATCCTCTCTCCTACACAAGTGTCTATCTGGACTGTGAGAAAGAGGAGGGAACAGGGAATTTCATCAATAATCACATAAATTAGGCTGCGGAGAATTAGTTAATTTTCATAAACATGTGTTCAGACTGAAGTTAAAGGGCAGCAGGTAAAGTCAAAGTGTGTTGGTGTAGTAACCAGAATAAACCAAAGGTGACATCTGCTGGTTAAAGGATGAACTCTTTACACATTCCCACTTCACTGTATGTCTCATCATCGTCCTGTTCACATCATCACCTTGTTCTGATCTTCATCAAATAAGGAACATATTACATATTTATAATATTTAAGGCAGTTAAAGTAAAGCCAGAGAAGTGACAACTACTTTAAACTTTATATGAGAAATGATCCATCTTTTATTAATTAAATACATTTTACAAAAAGCTCAATTGCATGTAGTGTTAAACACAGTAATGTTACAGTAAATGATTATTACAGTAGGTTGCTGTATATTTGTATATATATATTACGTTTTTAAGTAGTGAAGTATTACTATAGTAAATCACAGGAATCAAAGAATTACTAAGAGTTATTAGTTGCTATAGGTACGAATCATCTAATACTGTAAATACAACTGTATTTAATTGATTTTTACTGTCCAATTAATTGGCCAATTTGCACAGTTGACAGTGGCGTTACTATTTATCAGTTTTCCTGATATAATGACAGTAAATCTGGAATATCTCTACAACCACAAAGGTTATTGTACTTAAACCTGGAATCAACAGAAATCTACAACATGTGAGATGACTACAAGGTGAAACAAGACCAAACTGACCAAAAACAGGGAAAAACATGAAAAAGCTAAATTATCTGCAATGTAAAGTTCAGTGATTAATAATATAAGAGATCAAAGATCAATTATTTGTCCATAAAATCCTATAAATCCCACTGAGGATCATTCTAGAACATAAAGAATATATTCTGTAAGATGTTTATTATTAAATAATCACACAAACAGCTCTAATCTAAATTAAATATCTAAATAGTCTCTACTACTGATATTATATTAAACTATTTTATTATTGTATTGATGATGTGGATATTGATGATATATATTGATGCTGTAACAGTAACATTGTGTTTTACTGCAGATAAAGTACTTTATTTAATGTTGGAGCTGAGGTTTTCTACTATGATTTATCAATAAAACTCAATGCTGCTGCTATATTAAGGTTTTTCTTATTTTAACAGGATAAGGAAGGACAGAATCAGTTAAAAAATCCTAAGTATAATTCAATAACACATTAAAATCTGTTAAATAAACCAGATAAAAACATGTAACATTTACAAAGAGGTCAGAATAATCTTTAAAAAAGCATTGTCTCACTGGCCTTACCTGCTTTATATCATTTATACATATGATATCAATAATGTATAGATGATAACTCTGCTCTTTAACAGAAAATACATAGTAGTGAAGGCGTTGTGTCCAGCTGAATGAATCTTTATTGTTGTGGTGCACAACCCTGCACCACAACACAGTGAAATCAGTGTTCCAGAGGCCGATAAACAGGAAACTCAGGGTGAGTGAGTGTAAAGGGTTCAGGCCACATAACAGAGATGGCTCTGCCCGTCGTCCTGGTGGTGCCGATGTCAGAGGGAAACAAATGGCAGCATACCTCTCCAAACACATCAGCAGCAGGTCCAGGGCTCACATTCTAACAGATCTGACGTAAGGACATCCAACCCACTGCATGGGATTTAGTCTCCAGTGTTTAAATAGCATGAACAGCCTCTGTGAAACAGCTCGTAGTTCATCAGCAGAGGGCACATCATGTTATATACAGGTGCAGAACAAATAGAATATTGTGAAAAACTTCTATATTTTTGGCAGTTACACACATTTAAAGCTTGAAATACTTTGCTTGATGTGTAATGAATCACTATAATATGAGTTTCACTTGATAGTTGACAGAAAATAGTGAACTTCAATTCCTGCTGTACTTCAGGGTCAAATTGACCTTAATGTATTTCTTTCTTTCCTTCCTTCCTTCCTTCCTTCCTTCCTTCCTTCCTTCCTTCCTTCCTTCCTTCCTTCCTTCCTTCCTTCCTTCCTTCCTTCCTCATGTTTCCCTCCTTCATTCTTCCTCACTCCCTTCATTCTTTCCTCTCTTCTTTCCTTTCGTCCTTCCTTCTTTACTCCATCCTTATTCCCTTCCTTCCTCCCTCTCTCCCTTCCTAACTCATTTCCTCCCTTCCTCCACCCTTTTGCCTTTCTCCTTTCCTACCTTCCTTGTTTCCTTTCTTCCTTCTTTCTACACTTCCCTTCCTTCTTCAGATTTCCTTCCTTCCTCAATCCCTACATTCCTTCCTTCATTCTTCCTCACTCCCTTCCCAGCTCATTTCCTCCCTTCTTCCACCCTTTTTCCCTTCCTTCCTTCCTTCCTTCCTTCCTTCCTTCCTTCCTTCCTTCCTTCCTTCCTTCCTTCCTTCCTTCCTTCCTTCCTTCCTTCCTTCCTTCCTTCCTTCCTTCCTTCCTTCCTTCCTCAATCCCTAGTTTGCTTCCCCTCTCCTTTCCTTCTTCCCTTCCTTCCTCTCCTCCCTCCCTCATTTCTTCCCTTTCCTCTGCCCTTCCTTCTACACATTTCCTCTTTCCATCCTTCCTTCATCCCTCTCTCCATTCCTAACTCATTTCCTCCCTTCCTCCACCTTTTTTTCATTTCTCCTTTCCTACCTTCCTTCATGTTTCATTTCTTCCTTCTTCCTACCCTTCCCTTCCTTCTTCACATTTCCTTCCTTCCTCAATCTCTACATTCCTTCCTCTTATTTTATCCCCCCTTCCTCACTCATTTCCTCCACCTTCTTCCCTTCCTTCCTTTCCTCTCTTCCCTTCCTCACTCATTTCCTCCACCCTTCTTCCCTTCCTTCATAAACCTAACAACAACAGGATTAATCTAATCTAATCTTTCTAATTCCTCAACCTGAGCCATACTTGTTAACAAGTAAAAGCTGAACAACTCTCAACTTCCTAAGCAGAAATGTTAGTAAAGCTCCTTGTTCAGTATTTATAATGTCAATTTTTATAAACTACTTCTTTTTCTTTGTTCATAACATGAGCACAGAATTAAAAATGCATTGGTATACTTTCTTAGAATCAAATGTTTGTTTTTCCCCTGATGATTAGTCGTCTGTTTAAGGTTTAGAACAGTAAATATCATACTTTGATATGACTTTACTTTCCTTCAAAGTCATTTTCTGGTAAAATATCTATATTTACTCAAGTGTGACTTTTATTACTCAAATAAACCTGCAGCTCTTATCTTGTTTGTTCTGATGGACCTTTCATCATCTTTTCTATAAACAGTGGATCCTTCCTTATTCACAGATGTGTGAAATTATATTTGTTGCAAGAAAAATAAGATGCCAGGTAGACTTAACTATTGAACTCAGCAACTATTCAATACACAGAAAATACACTTTTCTGCTTTAGTTTCCTCATAGGATTTTAAGCATTTTGTTGAACATGTGTGCAAAGAACTAGAGTGGTTTAAATTCACATCACATAATGATCTCTGTGGAGAACAGTCATTACAGCTCATTAATAATTAAAGTTTTTATTGTAAGATATTTGTCTTTGCATGAGAGGGTCATTCCTTTGGGGGGGGGCAATTAAAACTCACATTTCATGAAGAAAAATGTCACCTCAGTCATAAAGTTTCAAAACTGCAATGTTCTTTTCTGCTATTTTTGCTGCATTATAACATTTTGTTAACTTAGGATCTATTTCCTGTTTTTGGATGCTTTCCAGAAAAAATAAATTAAATGCTTAATAAAGCTGTGTGGTGCAAATGTGGATTCGTGTTTATGCAAAAAGACAGAATTCTGGAAATTCAAAATCCAAGACGTTTAGTTGAGACCTTGAGACATAAATGAAATAAAGCTGAAAGGTTTCCTTAATCATCATCATTCATCACTTAAGATTAATGGTTTTAATCGCTTCATGTTATCAAGTATAATTAAAGAACAGTTCATTTGATTTTACCATGTACTGTGCTAATTTTAAACACCAATTACGTGTATATTGCTCGATGCAATGATGAATTACCACATTTAAAATGATCACAATGTCCTTTTAATCCACATGATAAATGTACAAGCATGGGTGATGTTTTGCTGCGTCCATCTTTACTCGTCTTCTGGATTCAATCATTACAAACACATTATTAGTGATGTAATCACCCAAAATAAAACATGAAAATAAGGGTAGCATTACATTTCAGAAATTAAAAAAAAATACTATAAAGGAAAAAACATCATCAAATCCCAGTGTTTTAAAATAAAAAAAAATAAGGCAAAGCTGAAAGGCAAAATATCTACACAATGAAAGCAACTTAATAATAATAATAATAATAATAATGGTGCTTATTATATATTCTTTAATTTAACCTTAAAGAGTAACTAAACCCCAGAACCAATGTTTTTACTAGTGTTGTTGATTTCAGGCCAAAATCTTGACATTTTATTGTAAAGTACTTGAATTCAACATAATTGGTTAGAATATGCATCTCTACTGCCCCCTGCAGGTACAAACTATGCTACTGCAAGTGAATTTTATTAATGGCTGTTGTTAGTGCTGACATTTAGATTTATTGTGTTCTCTAATGACAGCACTAGAAAACCTCTCTGTTTGCTGATTCTTCTTTTTCCAGGTTCTTCATATTTTTTTTTCTTTTTATTTCAGGGAGGCAGTTCAGCCAAAACTCCGGGGGTGAAGTTACTCTTCAGACGTTGATGATGAATCTTGTTGAAACATGTCTTCTATGGCTGCTGGCTATATTTAGACTCAAAACTGGAAATTAGCTGTAGGAAAAGGAAAATTACACAGAAATCAGACAATGTAGACTGTTTTTGCACTTATTAACTTAAAAAAAGAGAATAGCATTTAACATTTCAGCCTTTCTTTGAACACAAAATCAATCTGGAATGATTATTATATATCATCACCCTATTAAAACAATGGTCCATGTCATTTTTTTTGACAAAAGTGTGTTTTTGTCCTAAATCATCTGTTGATGCTGCTGCCACGTCTGGTAAAATCCCCTTAAGCCTCACTTTATACCCTATAGATTAATGAGGAGCCTTAGGCCACTTTATTCTTGTGCCTAAAGCAAAGTTCTTTTATTCTTTTATTCTCCAAATGTACATTTTGTGTTCATGTTGGTTTCTTGTTATTCAAAAGTCCATTTGTATGATTTTTTTTAACCCAAATCCTGATTTTGTGTGATTTTTTTGATCCGAAATGTCAAATAAATGGTGTAACCGAAAAAGAATGATCAATTAATAATATTTAATTCCCCTAGAATATAAAACTTGTTAATTAAAGAGAATTAAACTATTTGGTACCAAGTTTTTAGTGTTTGAAATGATTCATAAATACAATATTCTCTGTATTTGATAGTTTTTTGTGTTTTTCCAAAAAACACAATCAATTATACATGAATATGTAAGAAATCACTTACCACAGATATCCTTCTTTGAAATCTGTGAATTTGTGCCGGACCATAAATGATGCTATAGCATCTGCTACCTGGGGGACAAGGAAGAAAATGAATCTGGAACAAAAAGCATCAGCTGAACACATAAAACACAGCATCAGGTAAAGGCCACCTACTTTTTCAGGTGCGTCCTCATGGACAGTGTGACCACACTGAGAGAGAACCTGCATCTGGAACTTTCCTGTGGACACACAGTGAGACAGTTAATCACCATGTGAGTCAGAAAATAATCACAAACCATGCAAAAGGTCTCAGTGTGTGGCGTTTACCTTGCATCTGTCCAATAGTTAGGTCTTTGTCAAGCCTGTCCACTCCTGAACAATGGAACAGGTCAAGAGTTGAAATATCTGCAATCTCCTGCTTTCATTCCATAAAATCTGCCTATCTGTGTTGCATGTGGACATTTATTATGGAGTAGCATTAATAATAATTAATAATTGGGTGATTTGAGGGCTCTGACCTGCGAGCAGCAGCAGTTTTGGCACATGGCAGCTGAGGAAGAGGCTGGACAGGCCTCTGAACCAGCCGTCCCAGTATTTCTCTGTCTTCGACAACTCCACTCGCCAGGTGAACACGCTTTCCTTCTTTATCTGAAGGACAGATCAGCCTTTTTAGGCATGTTGCAACCCTCATATCACCACACACACACATTCACTTAGAAGTGGCATCAATCTGTTAAAACCCCAAAACCTCCTGATCCAGCAGCAGCATTGAGTTTTATTGATAAATCACAGTAGAAAACCTCAGCTCCAACACTAAATAAAGGTATATATATAGGTAAAATCTGCAGTCCAGTTTGATTTGCTTGCCCCCGCTGCTGGAGGAAACATCTACATGAGATTAAAACAGACAGAACCTCTTGATCGTCTTCCTTCATCCTTTTCTTGTTGGATTCTTCTTCCACTTCTTCCTCCTCTTCCTCTTCTATTATACCTTCGATGCTGTTAGAGACACCTGGACTGCTCGTGGATTCCTCAGATCTGAGAAGATCAGAAAAGGGAAAGTGAAAAACCTGAAAACCACACGCAGCACTACGCTTAGATGCAGAACAGAAGGAAAGCAGACATACTTTTTCACTTGGCCTCCCATCGACACGCGTGCTGACTCTAGGTTTCGGATCTGGCCACTTTTCACGCTAAAAGAAAAGGATAAAAAAATATTTCATGTACAAGAACCATAACCAAGGTCATGTCTAATCCAAACACTCAGGAAGAAACCTGTTCAAATGATTTGAATATTTCCATATTTATTTAACTAATTAATAATTATTTATTTTAAAATGTATGTATTTATTCATTCACCCCGTTCATTTTCACCTTAATATGCAAAGGAAAAATAATATACAAGTAATAAAAATACAAGTAAATTAAATAAATGTATTATTATTTTAATTATTACTAATGGTTCTACATTCTGTCATTGTGGAATTATAGTTAAAACCTTTTTTTCCTTTTTTTTTTTAATGGGGACCCCCAGGCACCTCCTCAAGGACCCCTGGGGGTCCCTGGACCCCACTTTGACAACCACTGCCTTAAATTACCAAATTGAAAGCTCAGCTATTATTTGGTAATTTCCAGGTATAGTTAGGTTCATAGTTCACCTCCACTCAATGGCATTTTCCAGAGATTTAAACGTCTTTGGTCGACTCCTGAGGAAGTTCTGCATACTGTTCAGAGCATCCATTGCTGTACCTGAATGCAAACACAATGATTTGACATTTTCAGACTGAGTAATACAATATGGAGAGCATCCTTTGAGAAAATGAATAATTTAAATTCACTGCATATATAAACAGTTTAGAGAAAAAGGCCTCGAGCTGGTGACTAAAAGAATAATGAACGCCTGATTTGCTAAACTAAGTCGTGGTGGTGTTCAACGAAGCAGAATCTTTTACCTTCTACGACGTCGATGACACACAGGCCGAGCAGGGATGGTAGATGATTGGCAGCAGCTGTGTGGACTGCGATGGCTCCACCCATGCTGTGTCCTATAACCATGATGGGTGGAGGGCTTTCTCCATAGAGAGCCTCCACCACTTTACCAATATCCCTGGGAAAGAAATAGCAGGGAAATGCACAAACAGTCAAGGATATCAAGTCTAAGACTGACTATCCACTTAGGTTTTCAGTTTTCCTGCTATAGAAAGCAGTAACTTTTACATATAAATCACCATCTGAACAGTTTTTGCCAAACAAGTTCACACACAGCTGTTTAACCTCTCACTGTCCTGTAAATCTCTATATTTCACAGTATACACAGTTGTTACACACAGACACTTACTTGGCCATTGTGTCTGCAGAGAGATCTTCAGGATTTTTTACTTTAGAGTCACCTAAAGGAGAAAGTTTAATTTAAATTAAATTTAAATTTTTAAATTTCCTCCATCTAAACTCATGAATACGAAGAATGAAATATAATTAAATATGTTGTAGCCTAATCACACAGTTTTGTGAGAGTGGCTCTTTAATGATTAATGATACTGTAGCTGCTGTTTGAGCAGTACAATGTGATAAAGGACATTTTTGTTAGTATGCTGCCAGTATAAAAATAGCAAGTGATCACTGCTTTATTACATCAATACATTGCTGCAATATATTTAGCTTTTTGAAAGACAGATAGCAAAAAAAAAGGCCTGGAAAGAAAACATTGTTATGATGAAAATGGAAGGAATTTCCTTGTGATTTAAATTAAATTTGATTGTAATCTGTTGGTTTAAAGATAAAAATTAAAAAAGAGAAAGAAATGTGTAAAGGATCAACTAATCATTATTCTGACAGGATTGATTTTTACTACCCAACCAAACAAATGCCATTGAAGACTTTAATTCTCCTGCATATTTGTGCGGGTGTTATCAATGTAATGACTAACTTTATGTCCTCTAACTATATCATTTACCATGAGCTCGAAGGTCCATGGCCACCACCCTGCAGTTAATCCTGCTGAATATGACGGCCTGAAAAAACACACACATACAAAACCCTTCACATCAACAGGCACACAATAGATATACTGGGAAAAAGAAGAGTTTCAGAGATATTACATATTGTTTTGCAGGTATTTATTTGTGTATTTATTCTCACAGTGAACACTGCCCAGGACAGAGCAGAGTGGCCTCCTCCATGCAGCAGCAGCAGCACAGGACCATGGGAACCGCTGCAGTAAAGTCTGAAAACGTTCAGGAAAGTCAAGGAAACTCACACTAGTGATGAAACACAGTCAGATGAGATTCTTTACATTACATGGACACACAAGTGTATACGTCATAAAGCTGTATGTACATTGTTTAATAAAGATAATAGTATGAAAAGGTGCAACCATTCCTGGAGGATTCACAGTAAATCAAGTAAACTAACCTGAGAAAATTCAACAGTAATTATATGACTGAATTATCTTCAAATGTTCTGGACTGGTATAGTGTAAAAAAAAGAAAAAGATTGAAATCTGAAGCAGCAATCAAGGATATATCTTTGCCATTTTCACTTTCCACCTCAACATCCTCCATGGTTTCAAAGTAGTGACTCCAGGGTAGAGGGGTGAAATCTTTCTTCCGTCCAGGTCTGTATAAAATAATAGAAATAATAAGAGACAACAACAGAGTTGTATGATCCTTTAAAATGGAGACAGGATTATATTTAAATACACATCAAAATTAACATTCAAGTAGAAGACACGTGTGATTTATTTACATTACAATTATTTGTTTACTGGACTATGCTACGCATTTACAAGTTGGACTTTACATTGTGTGAGTAATATTACTCTCATTACTCAGTAAATGTTATATTTAACAGGTTATGTGGCTTGTTTGGTTTGTGTTCAACATATTTTTTGAGCATTTTAAAAGCAGAACGTCATTGAGACTATTTCTCATTGTTCCAATAATCATAAACAGATACGTGCCTAAAGCATATTTGTCCTCTCACAAGTTAATAATGTTAGAAATGTGAAAAACATCCCTTTAAAGTACATTTAGAACAGATAAAAATGGGATTCATTTGTGATTGGTGAGTAGCTCAATCTGCCAGCTGATATTATGCAATAATAGTGATCATTGATAGTCTGTAACTTCTTGATTTTGCTCTCAAATCACATTTTTATAACTAAAGCCCCAGATCCTCTAGGATGGTGTGTTTTGATGTGCTTAAAATATACATGATATTAAATATGTTATTATCAGTAACACAATCTGTATTTCTGTAATAAAATATCTCAAATGTTGTCAGATGGGGGTCCATATTCTAATTTGAGTCAGTTTAGAGGTCCTTAAAATAAAAAAAAATACTAAACTTCCTTACTTATGTATTTTTTGAGATTACACCAACCATAAACATATTATAAATTGCCAAGATAATGTCAGAAATTGTTGCTCAGCTCATGTATTTGCTGATATCAGGCTGCACATGAAGTTATATCAACATGAATACGCAACTCTGCTAAAAGCAACTGTGTCATGGTGATGTAACGTTGAATAACCCAGAAACACACGTATTTCTGATGATATGAACAGGAAAACCGGTCAAAAACCTGTTTCTATCCGACATAAACATCTGCAGAATCTGCTTTTCACACATCGAGTCATAAATATTCATTATCCACACTGTGAAACTTTATAGCTTATTTTAGCTAACAGGCAGAGCTAACGTTAGCAGCTGCGTAAACGCTCACATTAAGGTTTATAAGGAGTTTTAATCGCTGCTAATGGCAGCAGCAGCGAGACAAGTTGACTACGAGTCCAGCTGTTCTGTCATATAACGTTTCACTATGGAACTCAGCGTTAATGTAGTTCAGGTTAGCGTCACAGCAGGAGGTGTTTCGGTGTAACGGGTGACCGTGTTATCTGGTGACTTTCAGCCGAACGCTTCCGCCGGTTGTCGTGGAAACGGCAGCTATTAAACCGCCTTAAAATATTTAAATATCTTCAATTTAATGTTTAATGCTGCTTATATATTCAATATGAGGCTTTTATAACGGTTTTGTTCATGTTTTCCACAGCTGCCGTCACTACGTGCAGCCATCCGGTGTTTCGGTTTAACGAGTGACCGTGTTAACTGGTGTCTTCTTCTGGTTGTCGTAGCCGACAAAAAGCCTAGAACTATTTAAAATTAATCTACATTACGTAAAATAAACGCCAACAAGAAGCATTTATTACGTTCATATTCAGCGTAGATATGAACACTATTGTTCTTTATTTTTTAAATATTCAATAATATTATTATTACAATATTATTATCAAGCACAGATAATTACGCATTTAAAATTAATCTAAATACAGTTAAAGATGTTTGGGCAAGTTATTTTTGTGTTTTCAACAGTTAACACGGTCACTTTATAAACCGGAACACTGGCCGGCAGTCACCGATTAGCACGGTCACACTTTAAAACGAAACACCTGCAGCTGCGCTTGATAGATGGACGCGACAGAGAATATCTGCGCGCTAATTGACGGCAGATGTTATTAAATGTACGTCAGCATTAGAAACACATAACACATGTTATAAGATGAATCCAACCATCTTAACTCACCCCATTTTCATTTTGGAGCCGGATTGAAAGCCTCCTGCCAGAGGAGGTCTGGAAGCTATCAGGTTTAAATGCAGCTGTTTCTCCATGGCGTCGAAAGTCGCGGTCTGTCTGTCAGCAGCTGTGTAGCTCTCCTTCGCAGCATAAGACTTTTAGTAGCCGGACATCGGATGAATCTCAGCCCCGCTACGGTGATAACGGATCCGTTACTAGGGTGTCTGATGCTAACGCTAGCCGCTCTTCTTCTGCGTCTGCTGTGATTATTTTGGTTCTTCTTCTTCTTCGTTGGTTTTCTTTTCCGGCAGATTAGCGTTGCCACGTTAAAGCACTACTGCCCCCTAATGTCTGCAACTATTATTACACCTCTGCCCATTTAATGCAGTGGACAGTAGAGTTTGGGCATAATGATTTAATTATATTAGTAAAACATTTCATATATAAATAATTGATATATTTACTGCATTCAAACGAAATAGTTCTATACAATATATATATATATATATATATATATATATATATATATTAAAAGGCTGTTTGAAATTTAAAAAAAGCCCTATTGAAATTCATGCTTTCCACAGGTTCTTTCTCAAGTCCCAAATAATAAGATATCTAAATATGATTGTACATCAGGGCCACTGTTTTGAAGCACTGTGAATACTATTCATACAATAAATTAATATATAGATGTGTAATTAGCCTTTGAACACAGGGTGGCAGCGGTGTGCATTTTACCCCTGTAACTATTTATAATAATACAAATAATAATATAACAAATAAATATAATAATTAATTTCTTTACAGCAGAGTTTAGATTCATTCACCATGGTTGTTGCCACTTATCTTCTGAAAACAGTAGTAAAATACCTTTAGTGAAGCCGGAGAAGCTTTAAGTCCTTTAAAATGTCATGAAACCTGCATTATAGTATAAGTGTGATGTGAAGATTGTGTTCCCTCCTGAAAACCTCTTGAGAAATAGACAATATTAATAGTAATGGGGTTATTATAATAAACAATAATGAGAATAACAAGGAGCAATGTGTATGTATGTGATTGTAATGAATGGAAACTGCAGCTTCGTCTGAGACAGTTACATAAAGAGAATGGTGTTAGGACAGCTGACCAGCTACAGTTGCAGACTTGATGATTTGATAATGAGAGACGTAATCGGCCACAGGATGAGGTGAAGGTGAACAGACGTAACGGTCTCTACATAGTTTAATCCATGGTGGTTATCAGTCTGCCCACATTAGGAGTTAATGGGATATTTGCTTTCGGAAAAGGTTTGAAATGTATAATTCATTTGTATTTAATTCATTTCCTTCTATGGAAGTGACTTATGTCCTTGAAGCAGACAATATAAACCTAGACGCCCTGTTCTTGTCACAGAGTGTATATGGTCTCTGTTCTGTGGTTTACTGGGAGCCATGGACACGTTGTGCAGAATGCAGAAACTAAAACAAAGCTGAGAGAACAACACCGGCCAGAAGCTGAGCAATTATCCGTCTGCTTACTCATTCATGGTGTGTGTGTGTCTATTTGCTGCTCTGCTGAAATATTCTCTCCATGTGCACTGTTAAAAGACAAAGACAAATGCATAATTACTAACTTACTTATTATACTCTAAATATATGTATATAATCCATAATAATGTATATAATAATGTATACATCCATGCACTTTTACAGTAACCATGTAGCAATAACAATAGTGTGTACATGCTTTTATTTTATTATTTATTTTACTTTCTCTATGCTTTTTTTAATATTTCTCCTCTGAATGTGTGTCTTAATTCTTTTTAACAGTGCTGTATGTGACGTGATGGAACCTCCCAAATGATCAATAAAGTCATATTTAATCTAAAGTCTAATCTTACATTATTTTATCCGTATTTCTTTGTTTCTAATATGTACACAGTAAAATGTTAATATAACACCTAAAGAGTTAATTTCAACACTACTAGTGTTAACTAGAAACTTAATTAACTCTTTAACTGTTATATTAACACTGGAGATTTTACTGTGTAGATACTATATTGTTTTTAGATATGTACACTATTGTTCAAAAGGGTTGGGGTCACTTAGAAAATTCCTTATTTTTGACAGAAAAGCATTGCTTTATTCAATGAAGATAACTTTAAACTAATCATAAATACACTCTATACATTGTTAATGTGGTAAATGACTATTCTAGCTGCAAATGTCTGGTTTTTGGTGCATCAATATCTACATAGGTGTATAGAGGCCCATTTCCAGCAACTATCACTCCAGTGTTCTACTGGAACAATGTGTTTGCTCATTGCATCAGAAGGTGAATGGATGATTAGAAAACCCTTGATGCTATCATGTTAGCACAGCTGAAAACAGTAGCTGCTTAGAGAAGCTGGAAAACTGAAGTTTGATGGAATAGAATAGTCTTGACTATATTTTTGATTCATTTTACAACTCGTGGTAAATAAAAGTGTGACTTTTATTCATGGAAACACTAAATAGTCTGGGTGACCCAAATCTATTGAACAGTAATGTATGTATTTATAAATATGTATGGATATATACACTATTATCAATAACATCCATACTGGTACAATATTATATATATAAAAACAACTATATGCTTGAGTTGGGTGTTCACTTTTGGTAATTGACCTTTTTAAATCTGAGAAAGTTCAGTTCAGTTCAGTTTCCCTTCCTTCATATTTAGTTCATTTAAATCCAAAGACCAACGTTAACAGACACAGCAGCTGCCCTTATTTATAGAGTCTTTATTTAAAGTGTTGTGGAGATTAGTTTCCAGCACTGATTCAGCGTACATGGCATTGAAAGGAGCAGCGGAACACGGCGGTGACGGAGGCGTCGCCTGCTCAGTTTCATTTTCACGGCGTGGGGCTGCAGCCGAGGTCACCGCCAGCTGGTTGAAGCTGGACCAGCAGCTTGTTTACTGCTCACTCTGTCCTCAGAAACCTGTTTATAGCAGGAGGGTCTGTGTTCCTGGGACTGATGAACCCGCGCTCAGGGTTCAGGCCGTTTTCCATCTCCACCTCTCGCAGCGCATCCAAAAGGAAATTAAAGAATAGGAAGAGAAAATGCACGGATTCAACCTTTAAACCTTCCTCTTGTGTTGGGGTTGGCACCGACTTGTTTTAGATTTTAAACGGATAAAAGAAATACTTAAAAGACTTTTTGACTTTGTCAGGTTAGGCGTTTGTATCTAAGATTTATTGCTGAAAAAATATTACCTTTTTACTTACTGAAGCAGATAAAAATGGGTCGAAATTGACCCGTAACACCATAGACGTTATTATATCTATTAATATTTAAATGAAAAAATAAATAAAAGACCCATCAGGAATAATCATATAACACAAGAACCTTTTATTTATATATTATTCTATTGAGGTTCATTTCACCATTTGTCAAAATTGAAATCAAGGGGTAAAAGACCCAGAGACCCGCAGATAAAATATTAAAACTATTATTTTCATGGTTAATGAAGCCTAAAAAGGTTGATAGATAATTGTTTTTAGTGTATTTTACAGAACAGCATCCCTGTTCAGCAAACTAACATAAGAGGAAAGTTAATGGCAGCAGCAGTAATATAAAAAAAATCAGTCTTTCACTAAATAATCCGTCTACTTATCCCAGTAAAAGCACATAATTCATTTATTTTTTCAGTAATTTATTTATATATAGACAAGATGCTGAACTCTCACCTGCAATGGCATCTTTATGGTTGGAAAAACTGCAAACTGGGTCATAGGTTAAACCTCGAGAGCTTTTGGAAAATGTATCACAAGTCCACACGATATTAAAGATATGCAGAGTGCAGTTCATAGACAAAATACAAAGCTGCAGTAAACACCATGGAACAAACATTTAGATATTTTAGAGGACACATTTTTGCATCGTCAACCGCATGACGTGACGTCAGCGTGTCCTGGAGCTACTTTTAGAAAGTCACATGTATATAACAACCGCCTGTACACGCTGGATTCCAACTCTCTGCCAATAAGAGAGTCACCTCTCTCGACCACGCGGTCCATTCAGGGTTTGCTCTTTTCTTTAGATTCAGAGATTCTATAAATCAAGAGGTGTCAAACACACAAAATCCTGTTTCTTCACACAAATGTAAAGTCAGGGAGAATCTTTCAGGACTCAAGCGGCAAAATATTTACAGTTTTGACTTGTAAATGCTTTGAAATATCTTGTATGATTCAAAATTGAGATAATTTGACCTAGTTCAAGTTGTCCATAAATGAAAATGTCCATAATGTGAGATAAAAAGACAATATTAAGATAAAAGAGCAAACAATTTAATATTATTTTAAGAAAACAAGACTAAATTGACCAAAATCAAGAATAAAAACTTGAAATAAGCAACATTATCTGCTAATGGAATACAATATTTCAAGATAACTTGGATTAATTGTACTAAAAACAAGATATTTTTACTTATTATTGACTTGTAAATGGTTTGTAATGCAGGAGATGACGTCACCTGCTGCTTAAAGAACTAAATATTGTTCAATGAGTAAATGTGTTGAATTTAAATGCATGCAACAGTAAACTGATGATCTTTGGGTTGTGGACTGAAAAAAACATTTTAGGTTGATTGATAGGTCGGTAAATTAATCGACTATTAGAATAGTCGTTATTTGCAGCCTTATTATAAATGTCATTTTTTAAATTCAGTAATACAAGATTTGTTTTTCTTATATTAATGTATATTGATTTAGTTTAATGTACATTAAGGAAACGAAGCTGAAACGATTAATTGATTAGTTGCAGTTGTAGTTAACTATCACATTAATCTGATTTGAGTCATTTTAAACAAGAAAATGTCCAAATTCTCTGGTTCCAGCTTCTTCTATAATAGTAAACTGATGATCTTTGGGTTGTGGACAAAAAACGATATTTTACGCTGAATCTTGAGTGACAATTACAACATTTTATGAACCAAACAACTAATCGATTTAATAATCAATAGATAAATCAGAATAGTGCAACTATAGACTCATTGAATATGGAATAATTGAGAAAATATTGTTGAAATTGAACTTTTATTCCTTATCTTCTTTCCTGTTTTGTAAATCGAAGATTATTACTGGTGTAAATATCTATAAATTGCAGGTGTTTATTTTTACTGGTCCGACCCACTTGAGATCAAACTGTGATGCATGTGGCCCATGAATTAAATAGAGTTTGACACCGTATCTCAAGTGATTGCACACAGATGCAGTGTTCATGTTCATCCACACATCATGTGTTCATCATATGGTTCGACTGAAACTGCAGCAGGAACATTGTGTAACTTTCTTCCTTGCAGGGAGAGGGGGGATCAGAGGGAATTCCTAAAGCTCCTGAACTAGTTTTTGCATTTTGTTGTGGGGCACCGACACTTCGAAAGTGTACTAGTGCAAAGGTTACACACCCCAGCCCCCCTCGGTGCGTCATACCCCAACAAAACACCCCTGGAATCCAGACAGGCCTCCTCCTCTGATTGGCCGGAGATATCAACCAATAAAAACACAAGACGCGCTCCTTGAACTTGATGCAGAAATATGAGCCAGTTAAACTGCAATAAATAAACATATTTATGATGTTGTGATAGGTTTTCATCTTTAAAATGACTTGTGAATATCATATCGTTCATATGCATGTGACATAAGTCCACACTAGGCTGCTATAACGATGCCCTCAGGCCCAGATCAACAAGGACTTGAATATCCTGTCTGAGTCTTGGTAAACATGAGTTTCACATAACAGGTGTGTACAACGTGTCAACCTGCCAGGAAATCATGTGCAAAAGGTGTCTATAAATTCAGGAGGCGCCTCAACAGAGAAGCAGAAAGTAAAGAGCATGAGAGGAGGACACTAAGAGGAATACCTAAAGGATTTTACTCGCTTTGCTGTGCTGGATTATAACTTTCCTGGAGAACATTCAGGTAAACTTACATCAAAATATATAGTTTTAAATAAGTTTAAGACTTAAATTGAAGTAGAAATATTTTACTACAGTTTAATGCATACATGAAACCTATAATTAGGTATTTTTAGGATCACCAGTCAATGATAAAGGCTTTTTCTATTTTTTTTGCAGGCAGTGCTGGTGTCCTGGCTGCATCACTGCAAACAGAGTTTATGGAACAAGACGTTTCTACAGCAATGAGAAGTTTGTTTCTGGAGGAAACTTGAAGCTTTTTGTTGAATCCTCTCCTACAGGTACAGGAATCCGCTCCATGTTTAGCACCGATTGCCTCAAACGTGAGGGATGAATAATGTTTTAAAATCATTCATGTTGGTTTCGTGTCATTTGAAAGTCCATTTGGACCATTTTCTTAAACAAAAATCACACTGATTGTGATTTATTTTAACAAAAAAAAAGAATGAAAAATTTTAAATATTAAATCAACCTAGAATATCAAATATTTACTTAAATTAATAGCATGTTTTTTTTAAAGTTTTTTTTTTTAGATTTTCTGATTTTTTGACGCGAAATGTCAAATGAATTTTTAAAAAATATTAAATCCACCTAGAATATAAACTAGTTACCAGTTGATAGCATGTTCTTTTTAATTTAATTGTATTAATACAACTAGCAACTTGCACACTGATGTTATAATCAGAGCAAACAAAAAATGAGGAATGATCTTTGAATATCTTTTTTAAATCTTCAGCTTCAGTTGCAGCGATGGCTGGGATTAAAGCCAAAGACATGATGCCCTCCCCGGCCGTTAAGTTCTTCGGAGCAGGAACCGCAGCCTGCATCGCTGACCTCGTCACCTTTCCACTGGACACCGCCAAAGTCCGACTGCAGGTTAGACGCATGACGTTTTAGGAAAATTGGCACAACTTTATCCCTGTTGAACGCCGTGCTGAGAATCCCTGGATGTCACCTCGTTGCTGCAGATTCAGGGAGAGTCGCAGAAAGTCCAAGGGGCCAAAGAGGCCAAGTATCGCGGGGTGTTCGGCACCATCACCACCATGGTGAGAACAGAGGGGCCCAGGAGCCTCTACAACGGACTGGTGGCTGGACTCCAGAGGCAGATGAGCTTCGCTTCCGTCCGAATCGGCCTCTACGACTCCATGAAGCAGTTCTACACCCGAGGAGCTGACAGTGAGTTTCATAACCTCCAACGAACCGGTTTCTCTCCTGCTTTCCTTCTCCATTTGTGATAAATTCACATGCTGCTGCTGTGCAGATGCCGGGATCGTCGCTCGGCTCATGGCGGGCTGCACCACGGGGGCCATGGCCGTCGCTTTCGCTCAACCCACAGACGTGGTGAAGGTGCGTTTCCAGGCCCAGGTACGACTGGCTGATGGAGGCGGGAGGAGGTACAACAGCACGCTGGACGCCTACAAGACCATAGCTAGAGATGAAGGAGTGAGGGGCCTTTGGAGAGGTGAGAAAAAAAATCCCTCCATTGCTTTAAATCTGACCCAAAACCTCCTGATCCAGCAGCAGCGTTGAGTTTTATTGATAAAACTCAGTATTAAACCTCAGGTCCAACAATAAATAAAGTATTTTATCTGTAATAAAACACAATGTTACTGTTACAGCATCAATATATATCATCAATATCCACATCATCAATACAATAATAAAATAGTTGAATATAACATCAGTAGTAGAGACTATTTAGATATTTCACCTCTCATGTTATTTTGATTCCAGGTTTAAGTCCAATAACCTTTGTGTTTGTAGAGATATTCCACTTTTATTATCATTTACAGCAGGAAAACTGAAAAATAAGCCTCTCCTCTTGTTGTTTTTCTTTCAGGCTGCATGCCCAACATCACCCGTAACGCCATCGTTAACTGTGCAGAGCTGGTGACCTACGACCTGATCAAAGAAGTCATCCTGAAGTACGACATAATGACAGGTGAGGATGCGGAAAAGCAGAGAAATGACAGCGGAGGATATTCAAGAATCGTCTGAAAACATCACTCATCCACCGCTTCCTTTCCCCTCCAGACAACCTGCCGTGCCACTTCACCGCTGCCTTCAGCGCCGGTTTCTGCACCACAGTCGTCGCTTCCCCCGTCGACGTCGTAAAAACTCGCTTCATGAACTCAGGAGCTGGTCAGTACAACAGCGCCAGCCACTGTGCTCTCACCATGCTGAGGAATGAAGGACCTGCAGCTTTCTATAAAGGGTAAATACATCATGGATAGTATAATACAATGAAGGACCATGATTGGGTCTAGAAAAATTCTGGTAGGAAACAGGAAGTATATGGGAATAAACAGGAATAAATCCAATACATTTACACAAATAAAGGTTGGCCTTAAATATAATTGGGGGAAAAATATTATAGTATAATTTAGTTTAAAACAATCAGATTTAAAGGGATAGTTCATCATTTTTGAAAATGTGCCCATCGTCATGATTCCCAGTAGCTGCTTTACCTACCTACTGCTACTCATTATCACTCATTATCTCATAGGAGTCAATTTTCATAATATTATAGTGATATTAATGTTTAATTTGCAAATATTAAATAAAACTTTATTCATAGAGTAGCTAACTAGCTGGTAAGTTAGATGCTAAGTATTCCAAAACTCCCCAGGTTAAGTTTCTGGAAATTTACTGGACATTTTCCGCCCCTTTGCCACCCTAGTGCTGAGTTAATATTTATTCATTTATTCTTGATTATAGCAGTTTCAGTCCTTAATCATTTTGCTCCTGGGTTTCTGACACTTTCTTTTATAAAACAAAATCTTATGAGATAGAGGAGTTTAAGGCTCCTTGATATGAAAAGTTTAGAGTTTACGAACCAGTTATGTAGTTTTCTGTAAATGTTCCAGCCCTTTACATCCCTATTTTTGACTCATTTACTCCATTTTTCCTCCTCCAGGTTCATGCCTTCCTTCCTGCGACTGGGCTCCTGGAACATTGTGATGTTTGTGTCGTACGAACAAATCAAACGGGTGATGACCAAGGGACAGAAGTACTGGGAGTCTCCGGTTTGAACTCGGCGAGTTGAGACTCTTATTTCAGAGTCTTAACATGTGAACAGTGACGTTGGAATATGACACCTGCAAGAGGAGGCCCAGAGGAGGAGGTGTAAATGGTTTCAGGGAACTATGGTGACATTATCAGGGTGCCGACTCAGAGGAGGAATTCATGCCCTAAATGAGATCACATGTGACTTGCAAAAGACTCTTTATCATGTCCACGGATTCCTGAAAAGAACACGCACTGTGTTGGCTGCAGAACTGGAAGGATTCTAGTATTTAAATGTAAAGGGACATTTCACACTGTAACGTTAAGCACCTCCATATAAAGAAAAATGCTCCTTTCAGGTGTAAAAGATGGACAGTGATGGAGGTGAAAGGGTAATTCCAGAAAGTTGTTGTTAAAAAGTCTTAATCAGCTGGTTTGATGAGCTTTTTGAGATGAATTTCCACTAAATAATGAACTGTGATGTAGATAATGTGGCAGCATTGTGTTGTTTTCTGTCCATTTCTATGTTCCTCACTATGTTTTCTGTGTTTACAATGTTTGTGGTATTATAGGACAATAACAGTGCTGCATATTGTAAATATTAAGATTTATTGCAGGTTAATAAATCATAAATATGTTGTATATAATGACAAATGATGTAAAAATGAATGAATAAAGTGTCTCATATTAAAACTCACTGTATCTTTGGTAGTTTTGTTGCATCAACCAGCCTTGAAATACACTGAAAAAAGTTATAGTCACTGAATTGGATCCATAAATTAGATGCAGCTTACTTACAGAGGACTTGGAGTTGGAACATGTTCTGCATTTAAATTAATTGGCAGGAATGTGTTGCGTAAAACATTTCAAATTATTCAGGGCATTGTCTGCGGAATACTGAATAAACAGACTCTAATATTTCTGAAGCTGAGTTTAAATTTCACAGTAAAATAATTGTGATTAAATGATGAGTTATAAATGATTTGAACTAATAAGATGACTAATAACCCTGAATAAATCTAGTTTTGTTTAAAAGTCTCCATAGAATGTTTCCAGAATCACCTGCTCCTGATGTTAATGATAATTTTACAACTTGAAATGAATATATTTCATATTCTATTCATATGCTGTTAGAACATTTAAAATCTCTTTTGAATCTCATCAATCTGCAGCTTGTAGAACATTTTGTTTCGGACAAAAACAGCAGGGATGCGTTTTTTTGGGGTCTGAACATATGGATCTAATTTCTTACTCTTGTATTTTCAGCATGACTCAGCATTTACTCCGCAAGTCTGTGCTATCTGCACCATAAAAAACAAGATAAGTGCAGGGTTTTAGGAAATTAGATAGTACGGTTTTGCACTGGAACGTTTTTATTTAAGCAAAACAGGCCACTATCAGTAGACAGGACATTCAATGACAGTGATGTCCTGATACTGTTAATCTCAAGGACAAATTATGAACTCAGGATAAAAGAGACAGATTTTATGCTTGAGTATTTGTTCAAAACTGCAAATCAACAAGCATGTTTTTAATGTTCCAGCTGCTGAGCACACATGGTATGGCCCCGCCCACACGCTGTGTGTGGGCGGGGCCATAGCATGTTGTGCTATAACAATGTGCTGGCTCTATTTAAAGAGGCAGCCACACAACGCTGCATCCTGTTCAGTCTGTTGTTGTGACTCTCGGAGACTTTTCAACTTCCGCACTTCACATCAAGGTACAGAATGTACAGAAGATTTAGATTATTGACAATACTTTTCCACTGTGGTTATGTTGCTTTTTTAATCTTGTTTCCTTCTTTTTTTCAGATTTTGGAGTATGATTTTAAAGCTAAACTTTGAAACATTTTCTATGGAAAAACAAGAAAACCAATTTATAGCTGGGGCGATATTCAGCCAGAGGGACGCCTTTAGAGAATCCTGATCTAAAACCCACCAATAAAGGTAAGGATGAATAGTCTTTATTACAAGTCTTTATTTGGCATGTGACTGAGAGCCTGTCTGCACACAATGTTCTGTTTGCCAAGTGACTGTACTGAACAGCTGTTCAGCTCTGACACCTATTGTTAGTAGAGTGAGTTACAACACAAAAGAAAAGAACATTAAAAAAAAAAACGTAGCAGCGATTGAATTAATTGTATTAAATGTGTTTTGGGATCTTTCTTTTCAGATTTCGGAGGTGCTTCTTGTCCTGCTCATAAACTACAAGGCTTCCGTTTTTTTTAAATATTAAATACAATAATCCTGGAAAATGGTGGGATTTAGACCTGCAGATGTTCCTCCATCAGCAGCTGTGAAGTTTATAGGAGCAGGAACAGCAGGCTGCTTCGCTGACCTGGTCACATTCCCCCTGGACACGGCCAAAGTGCGGCTGCAGGTATACAAGTCTTCTGAAAAGTCTTCCTTCTACAAGGTTGTAGACATTGTGTTTTACTAAGAGCCAATTAAATAATCACACAAACAGCTCTAATCTAATTATATTAAACTATTTTCTTATTGTATTGATGATGTGGATATTGATGATATATATTGATTCTGTAACAGGAACATTGTGTTTAAAATAAATAAGATAAAATACTTTATTTAGTGTTGGAGCTGAGGTTTTCTCATGCAAAATATGCATTAAACTAAATGGGGTGTGGATTTTAACAGGTTAAAATATAAATACTCTTTCATATTAAGATTTACTTATTTCCTCATATTGTCCCTGCTCTGTTTCCTTATTTAAGTGATGTTCATTTTATTAATTTTGACCCATACAGATCCAAGGGGAGTCCGGGGCCTCTGCAGCAGCAGAGAAAGGGTCAAAGGTGAAGTATCGTGGGGTTTTTGGTACCATCACCACCATGGTGCGGACAGAGGGGCCCAGGAGCCTCTACAGTGGACTGGTGGCTGGACTCCAGAGGCAGATGAGCTTCGCCTCGGTCCGTATCGGCCTCTACGACTCAGTCAAACAGTTCTACACCAAAGGATCTGACCGTGAGTCTCCATGGACGTGATATGATTCTTTACCTGGCTGCGACCATCAGGCCTGACGTCCCTCTCCTGTTTTCATTCCAGATGTGGGCATCGGCAGCCGGCTGCTGGCCGGATCCACCACCGGGGCCATGGCGGTTGCTTTGGCTCAGCCGACGGACGTGGTCAAAGTCCGGTTCCAGGCCCAGGCCCGGTCTCCTGGACACAGCAGACGGTACTGCAGCACCATCGAGGCTTATAAGACCATCGCTAACGAAGAGGGAATCCGTGGCCTGTGGAGAGGTACGTCCACCTCGAGGAGAAAATGAAGCTCTTGAAGCTTAGTTTTAATAATTATCATGATTAAAATAATGGCCTATGTTAGCTTTTGGGAAAACATAAAATCTTTATCAAATGCAGAGAATATTATATTTATGAATCATTTCAATCAAAAAGGCCTTGACAGTGGATGACTGTGGACATACATAGAACTCTGTGTAACATTAATAAAGTATAACTAGTGAAATTTAGACTAAATTACTATAAAACTATGAAAGCTGTTAAATTGTCACTTTAGCCTGATTTGTGCAAAAAACTATGACTAAACTTTGACAAAAAGTCAAATGTCCATTGTCCTATAGGACATGAAGGTGATTTTACCAGACGTGGCAGCATCATCAAGAGATGATTTAGCCCATTATTTTAATAGGGTGTATCTACTGTTACTGATATGTTAATGTATTTATATCACTCTGATACAGGAACAGCTCCAAACATCGCACGTAACGCAATTGTCAACTGCACTGAACTGGTGACGTATGACTTCATCAAGGATTCACTCCTCAGGTCCACACCTCTGACAGGTAAAACAATGGCTCCAGAATAACTTTATACAGAGGCCTGATATATTTATACACTGATATACTGATATAAACCTCCCTGGATATAGTGGTATAGTGATATAAACCTCCCTGGATATAGTGGTATAGTGATATAAACCTCCCTGGATATAGTGGTATAGTGATATAAACCTCCCTGGATATAGTGGTATAGTGATATAACCCTCCCTGGATATAGTGGTATAGTGATATAAACCTCCCTGGATATAGTGGTATAGTGATATAAACCTCCCTGGATATAGTGGTATAGTGATATAAACCTCCCTGGATATAGTGGTATAGTGATATAATCCTCCCTGGATATAGTGGTATAGTGATATAACCCTCCCTGGATATAGTGGTATAGTGATATAAACCTCCCTGGATATAGTGGTATAGTGATATAAACCTCCCTGGATATAGTGGTATAGTGATATAATCCTCCCTGGATATAGTGGTATAGTGATATAACCCTCCCTGGATATAGTGGTATAGTGATATAAACCTCCCTGGATATAGTGGTATAGTGATATAAACCTCCCTGGATATAGTGGTATAGTGATATAATCCTCCCTGG
This sequence comes from Lepturacanthus savala, assembly GCA_030544235.1. Taxonomy (NCBI): domain Eukaryota; kingdom Metazoa; phylum Chordata; class Actinopteri; order Scombriformes; family Trichiuridae; genus Lepturacanthus; species Lepturacanthus savala. The sequence goes on along the minus strand of CM060479.1, from coordinate 4,426,723 downwards.
ATATAGTGGTATAGTGATATAACCCTCCCTGGATATAGTGGTATAGTGATATAAACCTTCCTGGATATAGTGGTATAGTGATATAAACCTCCCTGGATATAGTGGTATAGTGATATAACCCTCCCTGGATATAGTGGTATAGTGATATAAACCTCCCTGGATATAGTGGTATAGTGATATAAACCTTCCTGGATATAGTGGTATAGTGATATAAACCTCCCTGGATATAGTGGTATAGTGATATAAACCTCCCTGGATATAGTGGTATAGTGATATAAACCTCCCTGGATATAGTGGTATAGTGATATAAACCTCCCTGCAGCAGTAACTCACAGCTTTTTACTCCTCAGACGACCTGCCCTGCCACCTGCTGTCAGCCTTCGGTGCTGGGCTGGTCACCACGGTGATCGCCTCTCCAGTCGACGTGGTGAAGACCAGATATATGAACTCAGCCCACGGCCAGTACAGCAGCGTCCTCAACTGTGCCGTCGCCATGGCAACCAAAGAGGGACCTCTAGCCTTTTATAAGGGGTGAGCATCGAACTGAGGATATAAATAAAATCTTAACAAAGGAGGAGGAGGAGGAGGAGGAGGAGGAGGAGGAGGAGGAGGAGAGGGAATGGTTGTAAGTAAAATTCTGAATGGACGGCCTGTAAATCCTGTTCTTGTTCTCCAGGTTCATGCCTTCTTTCCTGCGTCTGGGCTCCTGGAACGTGGTGATGTTCGTAACGTACGAGCAGCTGAAACGGGCCATGATGGCGGCCAATCACAACTACACAAACATCCTGTGATCAGTGCTTCGTGCTGTGTATATATCGAGATGTCAGAGTTGTACAAATCATGTTTACGTCATTTAACAATGACAGAAATGTAACTAGATTATTCTTATTGTTCTTTATAGTCCGATAACGACGAAACATTTATTGAAATGTGATCAGTCTTTAGACACCAGGGCGTGTTTGATCAGATACTTCCTCTCGGCGGAGAGCTTCTCAGGAAACTGGACGTCGAAGGTGATGATGAGGTTTCCTCTCTGGGAAGGATCCTGGGACAGCGGCATTCCTTCTCCACTCACCACTTTTCTGTAAGCAGGACTGATGTGTGACAACAAAACGGTTATATTTGATGAAGGTGACTCACAAATCCACGTCTTATCATGCTTGTTTTCATTTTAGAAACGTCCTGGTGTAAGTTTACAGTTAATGTGAAGTGCTTGAATTCATCATATGTTCACGTTTGCCTGTTCTGTTATCAACATGTGACTTATTCATCAGCTTTAATAAACAATATTTTACATGAATGTGATTAAAAGCACTTACTGGACAATATCATTAATGGGGATGTTGAGGATTCTGCCGTCTAGTGTGTCCACACTCACAGAGAAACCAGTCAGGGCCTGAAAGAGCATTGACTCATCTTTACTTTACTTCTTTATTCTGCATGATTAAATCCTGTTGTACTGGGTCAGCATGACTCACCATCTCCAGAGAGATCTTGATGTTGTAGATCAGATCATTGTTTTGTCTTTGGAACAGAGGATGAGGCTTAAGTCGCACGATGAACACAATATCTGCAGGGATGGTGTTTGGTCCCTGAAAGGTCAGATATAAGAAGTAGTCAGGGCTTTTTTCCCCTTAAAATGGCTTAAAATGTCTAAAAGATCAGTCAGAGATAAATGAAATGCATGTGTCCTGTAGGCTTCATGTTAGATAAAATATATGCAAACTGTATATCAGCTTTTCTGGTAAAAGAAAGTCGATTAGGGGTTAAAAGGGTTAAAAATAGCATCATAGCAACAGATGAGTTTAATATAACCTTCCTTTCATTAGACATATCAGTGTGGTTGAGTTATTCATGGTTATTAATACAGTTTTTATTAAATCTCAATATAAAATAGACAATATAGAGAATATACATGTCTCTCACCTGATCTCCCTCTTTGGAAAAAATGATTTTTGTCCCTTCTTTCCATCCGGGTTTTACATCCATACTCAATATCTTGTGTTTGATACTGGATGTGAATCCATCCTCATTCATTACCTGTTGAGCAAGTAAAAAAAGTCATTTTTATCATTTAATTTTGTTGGACCTTGTTGTGATTGAATTGTTTTCTTCATTTCTTTGATGTGTGACTGTGGGATAAAGATGGCTATTAATCCACCTACGATCCAGGTTTATTTATCAGTTTTCCTGCTATAAATGGTAATAAATCTGGAATATCTCTACAACCACGAAGGTTATTGGATTAAACCTGGAATAAAAATAAATCTACAACATGTGAAGTGACTACAGAAGAGTCAGAATCTATTTATGTTGCTGTTCCAGAGCAAATATGAGAAATAGGGGAAAAAAAAGTCTTTTATTAGAGATAAAAATGTGTCATTTAAATCATTAAACAAGACCAAACTGACACAAATCAGCAATATCTGCAATGATTAATAAGATACAGGTTTTCTGTAAGATGTTTAAAAAGGAGCCAATTAAATAATCACACAAACAGCTCTAATCTAAATTAAATATCTAAATAGTCTCTACTACTGATATTATATTAAACTATTGTCTTATTGTATTGATGATGTGGATATTGATGATATATATTGATGCTGTAGCAGTAACATTGTGTTTTACTACAGATAAAATACTTTATTTCGTGTTGGAGCTGAGATAAAACTCAATGCTGCTGCTGTATCAGGTTTTTTTTTTATATTTTGACAGGTTTAATCAGTCGTTCTTACCCTACGAGAGATCCTAACTTTTTTGGTGCATCCATGGAACAGGTCATCCAGAGACAGGAGGAGGTCTCTCTCTATGGGAGAATCCTGGATGTTCACCACTCCTGGTTGGAGGCCTCCAAACTGAAGTGGAACATCACTTGTGTAGAAGTCTGTAAAACAAACACCAAAAAAACAATGTAAACTGTATGAAATCTGAAAAAAAAGTCTTTTGGTCTTTAATTCTCTTACCTGCAAATGGGTTGTCGCTGCCGAAAAACTGTCTGAAAGTTTTTTCTGGGTTGCCATGGTAGATGTATTTAGACGACCAGGCTCCACCGCTGCCGAACTCAGCAGGAATCCCACCGTGAAGTCCCTCTGCTCCAAACTTATCGTAGGTCGCCTTCTTACGAGCTTTCACAGAGAAAATAGATGAACATTAATGACACATTCAAACATACAGTACTGTGTGTGGCTCAAGTTGTTTGTAAGATTCAATATAAATATGTATTTATACCTTTTGCATTAGTAGAGCTGCAATAAGTTGATTAATCAATTAGTTGCAAAATATTATACTGATAGCCAACTATATGTTTGATTGATTAATCAATATGATTCTTTTTTAAGAAGAAAATATACTAATTCTCTAGTTCCAGCTTCTCAAATCTGATTATTTTCTGGTTACAAACATATTTTAATTCTAATTTCTGGGGGAAGACGACTCATTTTTATAAAGCAGCTCCTGAATATACATCATATATGTTAGAGCTGCAACAGTTCATTGATTGATAACATTAATTGCCAACTATTTTGATAATTGGCAAATGAAAATGTCCAAATTCTCTGGCTCCAGTTTCTCAAATCTGATTATTTTCTGGTTATAAACCTAATTTAATCCTAATTTCTTGAGGAAGACGACTCATTTTGATGAAGCAGCCAACTATTACATTAATCACCAACTGTTATATAATCAATTAGCTGGTTTGAGTCAAATTAATCAATTTGAGTCAACAGAGAAAAGGTGATTAAGACGAGTCAAAAGGTCAAATCTCATAGTCACACACTAATATAGATAAAACTAATTAAGCATATATATATTTTTTTCTCCATTCCATTCCACTCCATTTTGCTCTCCATGTATTTTCATATAAAACACACATGATAAAACAAATTAAAACAATTACAGCTGCTATTATTACATTAATCACCAACTACTTTGATGATTAATTTGAGTCATTTTTAAAGAAGAAAATGTCCAAATTCTCTGGTTCCAGCTTCTCTTCTCTGATTATTTCCTGGTTTCTTTATTCTTCTATAATAGTAAACTGAACTGAGACATTTTAGGTTGAATCTTCAACAACTAACCGACTCATTGTTTCAGTAACCAATCGATTAATCGACTATCAAAATAATCGTTAATTGCAGCTAGGTCAAAGTGTAAAACTGTCTAGAGCTAGCTAAGTTAAGTTGTACTCACGGTCGCTCAGGACATCGTAGGCTTCTCCTATTTGACTGAACCTGTCTGCGGCTGCAGCTTCACTGTTCGGATGAAACTTCAACGCAAGACGTCGATATCTGGGAGGATAAAAGCGAAAAACGTGACAATAACGAATCCAAACGCGGTTTGGTGTCAGTTTAACACGACTTACGCTCTTTTAATATCCGCGTCTGTCGCATTTCTGTTCACCTCCAGCGTCTCGTAGTAATCGCTGCTCATTTTATTTAGAAAGACTCGAATTAAATGGAGAAAATCAGCTTGAGCGGCAGTTGTTGAATTTGGTTTCCATGGAAACGGTTGTTACGAGAATCTCGCGAGATTTGCCCAACTCCGCCTCTGATTGGCTGCTGTTCGTTGATTGGCTGGAGACAGACTGCATACATTAATTCTACAATATTATAATAATTAATTAATAAACATTATAATAAAATATTAATATTACATTATAATAAATACATCTTAATAAAATAGGTTCCCATGAAGGCTTTTTGCTACACTGGACCACATTTTACACATTATTTCCATTAAGAAAAATAACATCTTGAATCACTAAAAGCAAACTAATAATTCTTACAGCTTTCAATGAGACACAGATGGATTCCAGCAGCAGTGACATGTGTATTTTATTTTAATTTTCCATTTAAAACCATTCCAGACAGAAACGTTAAGGACTACTACGCCATACAAATCAGACTCTTCCATAATTCACACAAAAACAAAACAAAACAAGAAAAAAAAAGAAATTGCACGGTATAATCAGATCAAACAACCATTTAGAGATGGTAGAGAGAACAGCAGATGCTGTTGAAGATGGTCCAGATGGATGCATATTTGATTTATTTAGTGATTCAGGAGTCATACCAAAAGTTAAGATATTAACAGCCATAAAAAAAGAAATATGAATCTGATAGAAATAAATATTACAAGTCATTGTGGATTAAATACACATGTAGAATAATCACTAACAAAAGATCAATGCCAAATGAAAAAAAAAAAATTAAACGAGTGAAAGAAAATGTGTTTGTGAAACATAACCACACTTAACTAAATATAGACCCAAAAGCCAAGGAAGCCCTCTACAATTTAACTCCAAAAGGCATATACTGTATCTCCATATCTAATGCTTATGGTTGTTTTTCGTATGATTATGATTTTAATATATGAGAAACACTATCAAAGTAATTGTTTTAATCTATGCTGTACCTTTTAGACAAAACAAATAATAAATCTATCCAAATAAACTATTAGAAAATGGAAGCCAAGGTAAAAATGAAGGGATGAGTGTGGGAGAACAGGACGGTGAAGTGGAGGGTGTAGTGTAGTCAGTGCCTTGTGTTTGTGCTGGTTCTGAGACCATGTAGTGGACATCATGTTAGGGCTGGGCGATATGGACCAGATATGAATTATCGCTATTATCTGTGCTTTCAGAAAATATTTACACAATGAGATTCTTTTGATAAATAACCATCAGTAGCGCGGATATAACGACTAAGTGGGTAAAGGCCACTCGGAACAGTTAGAACAGTCTTGGTGAGTTGAGAAAAAAAAATTACATCAATTCACTGCGACGCAGCCTTTAAAACCAGGGAAAAGACCACACTTATCACGATATTACGATATCCAAAAATAATCTAAGATAACATCTAGTCTCGTTAAAGTGTTGATATGCGGCCCAGCCCCGGTGCATGCTGGGAGAACTCTGCTGGTCTGGGCTGAAAATGGCCGACACTTCCAACTTTCCGCTCAACTGTGGGTTTTACAGTACGAGTGTCAACGCTGGCGTCTCCTTATTTATTTTTTTTTTAATTATTAGTTTGCTTCATCACAGCTTTGCAGCCTTTCCCACATATCACTGCAGACCGTTGTTTTAACATAATTCACAAATGAATCCTCGCCAGTCGGTTTCAACAGCACACACTTTGTTAACTGACACACACACACAAAAACCTCTATGTTGCGCTTGTTAAGCTTAAAGCAATACATGACTTGATAAAGAATATTCTCACTCTTTAACACGTACTTTGACTCGCTGTCACACACACATATATATGTCTTTCGTTCAGTTTGGTTCAGGTTTAGACAGAAAACGGAGCTCCGGCTCTGAATACTGTTTCAACGTATGCGTGTTACAGTGCAAATATTCAATTTTGAAGTGATTTATGACTTTCGGAGCGACCCGATATGAGAGAAGAAGGTTTCCAAGATGGCAAAAATAAAATAAAAAAAAATATAACGGATGTAGTGTTCTCTTTCAGGCAGCTGTAGTGAGGGGGAACAGGTACAGAAAAGTGACTGGGTTTAGAGAAATAGCCAGAAGAGAAATTAGCAGGAGCAGCCTCCTTCACTGGCCGGTTGCTCTGGTGGCTTCTCCAGCTTAATGTCAATCACTGAAGGACGGAGGAGTCAAGGAAAAATCACTGAAAACATTTACTTTTCACTTCTGATTTTTGATTTATAAGATATAATTTGCACCATTGTTGCTGAGGTCATTTCTATTTCCCTATTCATGAGTTGTTAGAACCTTTGGAAAAGCGACGAGAAACTAGATAAACTCTTTGATTACCATAAATTACCAAATAATAGCTGGAGTGTTTGTTTTAATCACTCAACAGATCAGGCCTTTATTTGAGACCAGGCATCAATTTAGGACTGGAGATTAGTTCCTTCCTGACAAAATTCCTGCTTGCCTCAATTTGGGCCTTTATACAGCTCAGTAATCTAAGACATTGTAGATGTTAATCAGCCATTTCAGCACCAAAACAGCTTCTAGATGGAAAATAAGGCCATAAATCGTCAAATTACTGCAAATGTTCAGGAAAACTAATATTTCGAATTAATTAAAATACAGTGAATCTAATGCATCCAAGTGTGGTTAGATATTTTTTATAGAATCTGTAGTTTCTCTTTTTCCTTGGTACAGTTTTTGGTATTAATTTTTTGTAAAATAATGTGTTCCCAATGCACCGAAATAAAAAAACTCATGTATTTAAACAATTATTATAATGAACACAACTGTAAAGTGCCATGTTTTTGGTAAGTAACACAAAGAAAGAATACAGTAACTGCAAAATGAGGGTAAAATATTAAATTAAATACAATAAATAAGATAATATAAAGAAAGAAAATGTCCAAATATCAAACTACTCTGCATAGTTACTACCTTTTTGCTTTGTAGGGTAGAATACTAAGACTCTGAAACTGAAGCAGCTAAATCTAATTCAATAATATTTAACTTTAACATTTGCATATTTCTCACTGTAACACGTCAAAATGTTTCTTGTAGAATAGTGAGCTGCTGCAGTGCTGCACCAGACATCCCTCCTGGTAGAAAACCAACCATACAGCAACAGTAGAAAGTGAGGAGAATCTTTTTCTGACACATATTCAGTGAAAGGATACTGTCCTCTCTACTCTTGTCCTGTGTGGTGTCCATGCCGGGCAGGGCGGCCGCCACGCGACGGAAAAGCTGCAGGAAAATAGAGAACCAGACGAAACCTGTCAGCTAAAGAAACATAATTACACAGCATGTCAAAAGCAGGAGAACACGGCCAGCGTGACTCGCGTATTCCCATTACATGATCTAGCGTGAGGTCCACTTGAAGCTTGAAGAGCCCCGACAGAGCTTCTCCGAATTTGATTTGGATTTAGCAGCGTGTGTTTTGAGGTGATTTGGCTTGAAAGGAGGATGCGACCGGGCTTCACTGAGACCTTCCATTGATGGGAGCTCTGAGCACTCAGAGGCTGAGGAGCTCACATGAATTTGAAGAAGTGATGATGCTCAACACGTCTCCACCCGCCACTAAACAGGCACAAGCGTCAGGTAGATCTAGACTTGATCCCATGCAGATTCAACAGCAACAAAACACGGTTACTGTGCTAATCAGTGGGAAGCATTGGTTTGCAAACTCCGTCCACCTGTAGACTTTAAAACCACAAAAGGCAGGTTGGCATCATTACTTATAGCTGGAGCTGGGCGGTAGACGTTTCATACCAAATACTGGGTGAGTGTGGAGCATACAAAATGTTAGCATGCAGCCATGGATGTATTGTAGCCGCAGGAGGCGACAAGTGCAATTAGCTTAAACTGCTTCCAGTAATTTTAAGCAAATTACTGCATTAATTATTCTGTAAATTATCAGAATTGGGGTGGTAAAAAGGTCAGATAACAAATTTGAGAAGGTGTGGCCACTGTTCATTGAATATGTGAGGAAGTTAAATTATATAGGATTATATTCTCTGACTTTATCTGTTCTGATTGTTTGTATAATTGAAAACCTGTTAAATAATGTCTTGAAAAACAAAAAAGAAAGAAAAGAACATCTAGTCATGCATGGTGTGACTTTTACATCAAATAATTTTGAATAATCTTTATTCATACCGCCCAGCTCTACTTCTAGCAGGTGGGACAGAGCTTGAAAAACAAAACCACACGCCTCACTTTCTGCACGCATGCGTGTGTGAAATAGAAGCCAATCAATAGAGAGCATGAGCACTATGAACACACGCACACACACACACAAGGTGCACGCGCTCTACCTGTTTGACATTGTAGCCTGTCTTTGCACTTGTCTCAATAAACAGAACATTCATCTCTTTCGCTCTCTGTTCTCCCTCTTCTGTGGTTATCTGTCTGCATGAGCCACCGCGCCACAACACACACACACACATACACATATATACACACACACATACATAACCACAACACCACACACACACACACACACACACACACACACACACACACACACACACATATACACATACGGCCACATCGACAAGAAGAAAACAGGGAGGAGAAAAAAATACAGACTGTGATTATGCTGAAGTGGAAGAAGAAGCCGTGCCCCTTCCTGCTGATGCTGCTGTCAACTTTGCTCGAGGCCGAAAGTCGACCAGGACTTTCAGAGCCTCATCAGCTGATTCCCACAACGAGGAGAGAAAAAGCCTGATTGGACAGAACGTGAGTGATGAATCTGAATCGGCTGCTGGGACATTTTAAAATGTCTCAATAAATGAGCTCTGAATCTATTGGGCGACTTTTGGCCGTTTGAGCCCAGACAGCAGCATCTGCAGCAGGACGACAGGACACGACTCACACACACACACACACACTCTTACCTGCTTTACATTGTAGCCTGCTTTCGCACTAGTCTCAATAAACATTACATTTAGTTCTTTGGCTTTCCGCTCACCCTCTTCAATAGATACTTGCCTGCGGTAGATAAAGGAGTTAAAAGATGCAGAGAGAGACAATGCACACTTTACTTTCAGAAGAGATATTACACATTCCTTAAGTTATCCGATTAAAGCGGTGGGTTTTCAAAGTGTGAGGCGAGCCTCCCCTAGGGGGCGCCAACGGGCTTCAGGGAGCAAAATAAGGTGCAAGAATGTTTTATTGAATTATGAAAAGCATATAACATGATGATGATAAAAATCTGACATTCATCTGTTTAGTATTTGAATGGATTAATAGCACAAAGGCCTTAAAATAAATATATTCAAATGTTAATCTGTATGTTAAAAAGTGTTACATACAGATGTATGACACATATGCTTGGTACGTGTGTACTCTGAATATAATGTGTATTTATTTTTTTTGTCTCTAGATATTATTTAGTTATTTTCTTACTTATTACTTCTCTGTATCTGAGCTGTAGTAACGTATAAATTTACCTGATGTAGAATAAAAATAAAAATATGTTTTATCTAATCTAAAACGTGTTAAAGATGTTAAGGTACAGATGTGTTTGTGATTTTTTGAAGGATATTTAACCACATACACAGATAAATATGATTAAAATAAGTTTAGGAACATACAACACATTAAAGATGTTTGCAAAAATAAAGATGTGGTTAAAATTTATTGTTTAAAACCTTGTTTTAAGCCTGTGTGGAACAACAATGACAGTAATAATAGATTTGATAATAATTAGGAGGCCAACATGCCTTGAGTTGTCTTCAGGAGGCCTCACACTTTGAAAACCGCTGATTAAAGAATAAATAACTGATGTGTGGAAACACAGTGAGGTTTCCTTCCTCCTCCAGGAGAGAGAAGTTGCTGTGTCAGTAAGAAGTGAGGTGAAGACCTGTTCATAGACATGTCAGCAGCAACGGTCAATGACTTCATTAGGTCAACATGCAGATAAACAGCAGCAGGAGCAGCAGATTACCTTTTGTCTGCTAGATCTGTCTTGTTTCCCACCAACATGATGATGACATCACTTCCTCTCTCCGTCCGCACGTCATCGATCCATTTTGTGGTTTGTTGGAAGGAGTTGACGTCTGAGAGAGAAACGGAGAGAGAAACTTAACGCTTTGTTTTAAACTATAATTTGTGGTGATTAAACGGTTATTGTTTCTGGAGATTTTACAGAAAAATGGTGGTGCAGTTTGATGCAAATTACCGTAAATGACCAAATAATAGCTGGGGCGTGGAAAAAATATGGTAATTCTTCTATTATGACTACTGTATAACTAACATTTATATATCAAAATATAGTGTTTAAATGGGACTCGGCTGTTAATTCACACTCTAAAATAGATATTTAACTATTCTAATGTAAAACAAACAATGAAAAAGAATAAGACAGCATAAAATCTGAATTATTTTAACACCAAACCATATAAGTAAAATTTTTTAACCATCTAAATATTTTAACAGAAAAGTTAATAGTTATAACCTGATAACACAGACGTTTAACTCTCTTAAAAAAGGTTTTAAACAATAGAAAACACATGCTATCACCTAGTTTTCTATTATAGGTGGATAGATTTATCATTCTTTGTTTACTTTACTCAAACCATCTCCTTCTTTTAGCAGCTTTTGCTGCAGGTTTACTGATGTATGTCAATAAATTAGAATATAAAGGAAAAAGTTCAATTCAAAAAGTCAAACTCATCTATAATACCGTATTTTCTGGTACTATAAATCACGTTTTTTTCCATAGTTTGGCCGGGGGTGCATCTTATTACCGGTATATCATTCCACATGTTATTTTCACACTAAACCACCAGAGGGCGCTCTAGGCTTGTGTTGATAATTTCAACATTGGCGGTAACTTTTAACAACTGAGAAGATCTGAACAAAAACGGCACCGAAAAGAAAATCATATTCTGCAGATCACAAGCTGCAAGTAGTAAAATATGACGTCAGCGACGTAGAAGAGGAAGTGACATAGAGGATGAAGATTTCATTGGGTTTTAGTGACACGGATGGTTTTGGTGAACGTCTTATCATGTTATTGATGCTATAGTTATGGAATAACTCTTAATATGTTGTGTTAACATACCAGGCACGTTCTCAGTTGTGTCATGTAACGTCAGCATACCGTTTTTTCCTTCTTTATTATGCGTTTTATGCCTGGAGCGACTTATAGTCCGGAAAATACGGTACACATGAATGAATTACATGGATCGATATGTTTTTCCTGCAGCAGGTAAAGGAGAAGGAGGTGAATATGACGCGTTGACACCTGAGAGCTCGGCTGTTCCACCTACTTGTGATGTCGTAAACTACGACGGCAGCAGCAGAGTCTCTGATGTAACTCGGGATGAGGCTACGAAACCGCTCCTGTCCCGCCGTGTCCCACAGCTGCAACCTGATCTGTAGCGAGGGATGGGGAGGGAGGGATGGGGAGAGAAATAAACCACAAAAAAAAGAAGAAAAAAAAAACAGAAGGGATGAAAACAAAACGAGAAAAACCCAGGTCAGAAATGAGGTAAGTTATGGCGACAAAAAAAGAAAACGAAATCAAGTCGAGACGAATGGGAAACGAGAGAGAAGACAGAGAGAGTAGTGCATGCAGGTAGAGAATGAACGAGCTGTCTGCGCCTGGGGAGAAACAAAATAAAATAATCACCCTTCACTTATCAGCCATTCTCCTCTCTTGATCAAGCAAGGTGTTTTAATTTTAAAAACAGGGATGGGTAGAATAGATGGAGGGGTTGGAAGGAGGAGAGGAAAACTCGTGTTGAGGGAAGAAACAAACAGAGAAAAGGAAGATGTTCGACACCCAGAGGGAAGTACAACGACCCGTGGTGACTGAATTCTTTAACCCTCACATTTATGGCTGTTCCTGGTGAAGATTTATCAAGACCCATCATAAAAACTGTTAGAAAACATATATCATCACCTCTTGTTGTGTTAGATTTTTCTACTCAACATGAATTCTTGTGAACATTACAAGCTTTGAACCTTTATTTGAAGTTCATCTTTCCTCATTGATGTGAACTTACACATCTCAAAACTGAATTTCTGGATTATTTTGACCATAAGAAATAATCAGATGAAACAAAGTCCAATTAATACTTTAAGTCAACGTTACCAAGGACGTTTAAAATTATTAAACAGCCACAAAAAGTAAAACCTGTTGCATTCACGGTCAAAAGCGATGGGAAAGATGTCTTTTTCTTTCCAAAGAACACTGGCAAATGTAGAATAAAACACACTGAATTATACGTAAATCAATACGATTTATTTTGTGTGCTGAAATCCTCGTTGAGGACAAAGTCATGGAATCGTTTTTCAGAGACAAAAACTCTGAAATAGTCAGATTTGACCTGGAACACAACATGAGGGGCTAAGAAAAAAATTCCTGCAGCAACACTGAGAGAATCTGGACAATTAACAATTAAATCAACAGGACACGTTAGAACTTCTAGTAAGAAAAATAAAAAAGACGACTTACTGTTCTGTCTTCAAGGTACATGGTTTTAGACAGGAAATCGATTCCTATTGTAGCCTGAAAAGTGGTAAAAACAAGTTGTGAATTAGACAGGATTAGTAATATTTAATTCCCAAATAATCACATATGATATATGATATAATCACCTGGTACGTGTTGTCAAAGCTGTCGTACATGAACCTGGTGATCAGCGACGTCTTCCCCACTAAATAAAATAAAACAGACAGAACATTAAACTCTGAACTAGTTTTGTAGGTTAAAAGAAACAACATGTGATTAATAAAGTGATTAAAACAGAACATTACAACAGAACACAGAGGTGATGTGTTCAAGTTGTGCGTTTAGTCCAATAATTCAAAGAAATTCAATTTAGAACGATATAAAAATAGAAATAAAGCAGATTTTAAAGTGTGGAAGGAGAAGATGTTTGTGGGTTTTTCTTCTATAAATGATTTAAATGATTAATTCATTTAAAAATGATTTCTGTTAATTGACTAATTGGTAAATTCTCTAATTAAACAACATTAAAGGCTAAATAACTGAGTGAAAATAGGTTGTGATTTAAAAATAAAACACCTGAATATAGATTATCTAGTGTGTAATTAATAGTAATATAATAAATAATGTATAATATTGATTAGTCAATTGACAGTAAGTTAACATGCAAGAATCAAATAATTGTTTAATTTACTTAACAAAAATGGTAAAAATGTACTTTATCCAGTTACCTACATGTGAAGATTATTCTATTTCATCTCCTCTGATAATAAACTATCATCTTTGGACTGTTAGTCATAAAAAACAAGACATTTTTAGAGATTTCTAGCAATTTGAAATATGTTTTACACACAGAAAGAATCACAGATTCATTTAGAAAAATAAATGTTAGTTGCTGCTCTAGTTGGACAAATCTCTGCAAATTATGATTCATGTTAATATTATTCAATCTTTAGAAGATATCACCTATTGCACGATAATCTATTATATATAAGAAACCACATTAACGTCAAAGTTGTGTAGAATCTATGAGCAACAGACTGAAGCTGACAGCAGAATTTCATGCAACACCCTTCTGAAATCTTTTATCCATTAAAGGGTGTGGTGTGTTGCTGTGTTGCTGCAATCATTCTAAGCATTAGACGACTGGTTTGAGGGTTGAGGAATGTTCTTTTATTGCTTATTTACTGGAGGATTTAAACAAAAAATGTTCTCAACCTTTTGCTTAATGAAATTAAACCTATTGAAGGTTATTGTAGGTTTGTCTACATTTTTAAATTAAAATTTCCCTTAAACACTTAATCCTCAGGCCTATTATTGAGTTTTCTGCTATAAATGATAATAAATATGGAATATCTCTACAACCACAAAGGTTATTGGACTTCAAAAGAAAACTACAACATGTGAGGTGACAGAGTTCATTTATGTTGCTGTTACAGAGCAAATATAGTTAGAATAATGCAAAAGGAAAATCTAACAGATAAAAATACTTTATTTAAAACTTAAAACAAGAACAAACTGACTTAAAAGAAGATCAATTATCTGCAAAGATCAATGAATAGTAAGATAAGAGTTCAAAGATCATCATATTTGTCATCATCAATGTTTTTTTTGATGAAACATACTTTTATTTCAACAATATTAAGCAGCAGAAACACGTCTTTAAGCACATGTGTAACAAGAAAGACGCTGCTTGGACTACCAGGAAAGTGTTCATCACCTCCTCTTGGACAGTTTTGCTCAGCTCGAGTTACATTATCAGTTACACTTTGCATCAAGTGATGATGACGCGGCCGAAGCCAACACGGCTGTTTACAAACCGACAGCAGATCACATCCTGTGGGACTGACACATAGTCTGCTGTGTCTTATCTCCAAAGGGAGTGGAGTAACACTGGTTGACACAATAACCTGCAGAAGAGCAAATTACTGCCAAACGTTTCCTACAACACTACATCCTGTTACTAGTTGAGACATGAACCCACCTTCTTAGATCAGCCTTGATGCTGAAACTGACTTTATTAAGCAAATAAGGTGTTGTCAGACAAGATTTATACACTCAGTTTCTCTGCTAAGGTTATAAAGCATACGCTTCCAGATTTAGAATTTGGGATAAAAACAGGAGTGATTTTATAGAAATATACTAAATATAACTTTAAATGTAGCTCATACGATGGGATTTGTGCTGGTATATTCAAAAGAAGCACACACCTGTGGAGGTATTGGGTAATGGCCGCGCCTTACATTTGCCTTTTATAACAAATACATGATTGTTAAGCATGGCTCCATCCTCTCTCTCTCTCTCTCTCTCTCTCCCAGTACAACAACAACAGCCTGTGTTGAATTTGACTAGAAAAAGTGGGAAAGGAGCAGAGGGAGAGCAGGAATGCTGCCTGGCAGGTTCTGGGGATTGGGATACGCCACCTTTCACCAGGAGAGCCCCAAGGATATAAAAAGAGATGTGACTCAGCGTTAAGACCAGACTAAGGTGTAATCACTGCAGTATTTGTTGTGAGCTTTAACACAGCTTCACTGCAGTAGAGACAGCAACAGTCACCAGAGGCTCCACAAGCCACAATTACAAAATCCTGTTCTTTACAACAGCTTTGGGACAGTCGGCTGTAAACTCTGGAACTCACTGCCACCAGAAATAAAACCCACCTTAGAATATAAGATGTTTACCTGTAGAACAAAAACCTGGTTAAAGAAACAACTAAACTGTTATCATCACCTTTTAATACTGTGTAGAGTGAGTGAGTTAATGTGTTATATCATATATAAACAGTATTGGATTATTGTGCTGCAATGTTGTGTTGTGAGAATTATCACCTAGCTATAAACTCTATATGCATCACATCAGCTGCATAAATACAACTGTCTGACTGTCCCTGTCAAATAAATACATTAATTAATTAATTTAACCTATGTTTAACCAGGTAATGAACCTACTGAGATCAAGATATCGTTTACAAGGGTGACCTGGCCAAGAGGTCAGCAGCAGGAGTCACAATATTTGATAAAATAAACAACTACATTAATTTAAATACCCAATTAAAACTTAAGTGCAACAGAAAAAAATGATGGTAAAGTGCAATATGCGTTAACCTTTAAACATAATTGTAGTAGTAATAAAAATAGGATATTAAAATGCAAGGGTGCAGTTATTTACAATTAAAATGTAAAAATATATATAGGTAATATATAATAAAATAAATAAATAAAAACATGGAAAAAGTATTAACAGGAAACACAGGACACCATCCGCTGTCAGCTTGTTATGGCTGAATATAACTTATTATTAGTATATAACACGAGTATAAGTAAAAAGGTACGTAGCATACACTTTATTAGGATTTAATTGAATTAAAACTGACATTCTTCTAGCCTCTGTTAGCTCAGTTAGCATAGACAACCTCTCTATAAGCAGATTACTTGTTTTTTCATGAACCAACACTTCGTAATAAGTTTATCAACGTGTTAATGCGTTATTGAGACTCACCGCTCTGCTCCCCGAGGAAAACCAGTTTAAATTTCCTTAAGGGGTTCCCGAAGTCTCCGGCCGCAGACATGACTTTTTTCTGGAGCTAACGCTAGCTAACCGGCTGCTGTCAAGATATCAAAGGTCCCCGGGATCCGTGAGATTTCGCCGCCGTACAAAACCCTCCCGTTCGAGCCCGGAGAAGGGTCGTGTTGTGCAATCACTGCTTTAAGCTCCCGGACACTTTCTGAAAACTACTGCGGCCGAATTAGCAGTTAGCATTACTGTCAGTGCTCTGACATGTCCACAGATACTTCTTCTTCTTCTACTACTTCTACTGCTGATGCGCCTTCTTCTTCTACTTCTTCTTTTGAGGTTTATTGGCGGTTGCCAAACAACGAATCGGCGCAATACCGCCACCAAGTGGAGAGTGTGTATACGTCACAGAGTGGCTACTAGCGTTTAAAATAAAATAAAATAAAACTCAAATACAACAATAAAAATAAAATAAAATTAGGATCATGGTCAAAACAACGCAACACAACACTAATAAAAATAAAATAAATATGAATAAAATAAAATAAAAAATACAAATAAAACAATATAAAATAAAATACAAGAATAAAAATAAAATAAAATTATGGTCATGGTCAACGCAACACAACACTAAAAATAAAATAAAATAAAAAAATAAAAGTAAAAAAAACAGAATAAAATTACGGTCATAGTCAAAACAACACAACATAAATAAAAATAGAATAAAGCAAATAAAAATTCAATAAAAAGAAAAAAGTACAAATAAAATAAATTAAAAATAAAACAACAAATACAAGCAAATAAAAAACAAAATAAAATGCAACAATAAAAATAAAATAAAATTATGGTCATAGTCAAAACAACACAACACAAATAAAATAGAATAAAACAAATAAAAGTGAAATAAAATTAAAAAGAAAAAGAAAACAAAACAAATAAAATTAATAAAATAAAATAAAAAAAAAATAAAATGGTCATGATGTGACACACTGTTGATGAGAGGGTCATTTCATTAGTCGGACAAACATTATGCATTAAAAGAAGCAAAAACTACAACAAACAGCCTGTGAAGCATTGTTGTACCTGTATATGACCACAAGAGGGCAGACTCACCCCACTACAACCTGCTATTCACCTCAATGAGCATCACTATGACACTGCTGCCCTGTATTGGTACTGAAATATTAACATTTTTGGTTTTGTTTGGGTTTGAGAACTGCAGAGAAATGCATGTATGAGTTTCTCTGAATCAGACAGAAAGAAAGTCTCTGATCCTTGAAATGAGTTGTTAATCTAGTTAGAGATAAAGCTGATAAGGGGATGAGAGATAAAATGTAATTTGGATGATTTTCCTAATACTTATCTTACACTCCATACTGCCTGTCTCTAGTTTATTCAAACCAGGACATAAATATTATATTTGTGAATGAAAAATCATAAGAAATCTTGCTGCAGCAGAGGCTCCTTCCTACCTGCATATCTTTAAAGTCCAATCCACGTTTCAATATAACCATAGTCTCATTTATTGAGTCACATCTGATTTCTATATTTCATCGAGTGTCCTTGTGGATAACTTCACTCTTACATAACCCTTATAAACATTGCATGAGCTTAAATATTGATTATCCTTGCAAGGTATAAACGGTATATGGGGGCATAATAAATGGGGTATATTTGCACAGGTGAGATCAAACCCTCCCTATAGAATATATATAATAATGTCAAGATACACGATTTTACATTTGCACTTCTGTTTCTAATTTATGTAGAAAAATAACATGACGGCATTTCCCCGCATTGCAACCCACCTATTATGAATCACATTTGTGTCATCGCTGATTTAAGTGTAATAAGGTGACGCAGTAGGAGAGTGTGAGCACGGTGTGTGTTTATGCATGTTTGAGCTGGCTCTTCTAGGCCACTGAAGACACACCTGCGTCTCTCTCTCTCTCTTTTTTTCTCATTCTCTCTCTTTCATGAACCATCCAGCTCTGAACTCTCCTCCTGGAGCGTCCATCCCGGCTGATGCCAAAGCTTCAGCTGCTCCGTTTTCACGACCAAAAGCTTCACCAAACTGGATAATCACACTCCAGCACCACCCCCTCCCCTTCCTCCTACACCATATGTCCTTGGTACAAGGAAAGACCCCCAGTCCCCCCCCCCACTGCTGAAGATGCTGAACCAACAGAATCCTTTCACTGTGTCCACCATTCTGTCGTTCTGTCTTCCTCTCTCTCTCTTTCCCTCTCACACACACACACAGACAGAGGGATTTCGCATTCATGAAGATAGATTGATCCCTAATGTGCTGTTGAGGTGCTTGTGTAAAGGCTGTGATGGTGAATTTGCTCACCTCAATGCTCCATTTTTCATTTTGAGAAACACATTTGAAGATGCAGCTCTGGGAAAAAAATAAGAGACGACTGCCAAATTATCTGATTTTACTACTTATAGGAATGTGTTTGGGCAAAAGGACATTTCACCCAAATTCCAAATAACAATATTATCGTTTAGAGGATTTATTTGCAGAAAATGACAAATGGCCAAATGTTCCAATGTTTTCAGACCTCAAACAAGATCAAATTACTTTTTAAACAACATAATACTAATGTTTTACACTTAAGAAGAGTTCAGAAATCAATATTTGGTGCAATAACCCTTATTTTTAATAAGTCTCCACAGTCTTTACCATTGTTCTTGGGTGACTTTATTCCACTCCTGGTTCCTCTTTAAGCAGAATGAGGCGTGCATGTGTTGGAATTCAACAGAAATGGATGGAATACATGCAAAAAAATGCAGTGGTCTCTTATTTTTTTTCCAGAGATGTATTATCAAAGCGCAGCTCAGACTAGAGAAGCATATGCCGTCCAGAAATCAAGGAAGCGTAACTAAAAAGGATGCATGGCACAAACGAATTGAGCTTGTCACAATTCACAAGTGGAGCCACGGCTTGATCCTGGTGCTATGACCTCATGTCATGCCACTGCATTGTTTACTTGACTCACTCTTCTCGGTGGGAAAACCATGACTCACTTCTTGAATAAGACGCATTCCTGCACCCATGTTGCTTTACATGTTAATAACATCCGCTTCTATCTTTGTGTTTAACAGAGGGTGACAATCCCATCTCCACACCGCCGTAATATAAATCTAATGAATGCAGCTTTCAATGTCACGGCAAAGTACGACACAGGAGCTCATCTCTCCTGAGAGGGAGAGGGAGCGCATGGATGTAATGGAGGTGTGGGGGATGGATGGATGGATGGATGAGGGATAGAAGGAAAAGATGAGGGGAGGAAATAGAAAAAGGGCAGATGGGGTTGGGTCAGGGTGAGATGGGTCTGTTCAGAAAGGAAAGGGAGGAGGAGGCGGAGGAGGGGAGGAGCAGAGGAGCCACAATTTCCCTGTTATCCTCAACCTGGAAGCATGGGATGAAATGGTGTAAAAAAAAAAAAAGAGAAATTGAGGAGCAGGGGGGGAAACACCTCTGAGCTTCCAGCGTGGAACAAAGGAATTGCAGTGTGAGACCTCGAGTCTTTTTTCCTGTGCAACATCAGGCGGTGGGAGGAGGCGTTCCTGCAAGCAGAGATCAGGGGTAGCAATCCAAGCACATTTACTAGGGAGAGAGAGGGAGGAGAAACAGGAGAGAGAGAGGAAAGTGTGTGTGTGGGGGGTGTTGCACGCTCGCAGTGTGTGACAGAGATAGAGCAATCCCATGATCGAAGGGAAGAGACAAAGCAGGGATGGGGACAGACTGAGATCTGCACACACAGGGAAGGAGGAAGGAGATCGGAGGTTTGCAGCAGCAGCAGGAGGAGGAGGAGGAAGGAGGAGGAGATGATGATGATGATGGAGCCCAGCAGAAACAGGCTTCACATGAGGACAGCTTCTCATCCCTGCTCTCCTGCGGCAGACGTGACTCCACCGGCCACCGGACTGTGCTGAGATCAGTGTAGAGGAGGAGGAGGAGGACAGCAGCAGCAGCAGCAGCAGGTCTGCAGCAGCACGCTGCTTCCATTCAGCCTCGCTGGATGCAGCAAAGCGGCTGATTTATTGTTGAAGGGGCTGGGTGGCATGCGGCTCTGTGTGTGTGTGTGTGTGCAGGTTTTTATGGGAGCGACCGTTCTTCCAGTCGTAAAATGACATTCATCAGGGGCTTTGTGTGCTGGTGTGGAGCTGCAGGACTCGGTAGGAAGCTGGAGAGGATCTGCTAAGCTACAGTATATGCAGCATGTGTGTGTGTGTGTGTTGAGGTTAGAGTAGCAAGGGTGCAGCAAAGGCAAAGATGCACACACAAGCGCAAGGACGAGTGTGACGGCAGGGACTGAAGTACAAGGAGTGCCCCGGGGGTAGGGTGGAGGACGAGGGAGAAGGAGAAAAGAGCAAGGACACAGAGAGGAGAGAGAGAGAGAGGGAAGTGGGAAGGAGAGGGTGATCATGGCTGTCAAACAGTGAGCTATAGCATATGCTGTAGTGCAGAAGCAGAGTGGTGCGGCAGGGGGAGGACGAGCATCACTGCACAGCAGGAGGAGGAGGAGGAGGAGGAGGAGGAGGAAGAGGAAGAGGGGTAGGAGCTCAGCACCTCTCCTCCAAGCAGGAGGAGGAGGAGGAGAAGCTCAGCGGGACAGGCCCAGGAGAAGAAGACTCACAAACACCGGCACTGACCAGGACAAGGTGTTAGAGGTCAAAAGGGATCTGGTGGGGGGTGGAGGGGAGGGGGCTTCGGTGTTAGGGTGTAGGGTCCGGCTGGCCCGGCCGGGTCCTGGAAGGGAGAAGACGGGAGGAAGAGGGGTCAGCTCCCCGAGTCCAGTTTCTGCTCCGTAGAGGTCCACTGCCATCCCGCCGCCATGGGAGAATGGACCATCCTGGAGAGGCTGCTGGAGGCGGCTGTCCAGCAGCACTCCACCATGATCGGGAGGTAAGCTTCCCGTCGCTGTTTCCTGTGTTTTTCAAGCTGGTTGTGTCATGTACATATAGAAGCACCTCCTCTCTACTCCTCCTCAGCCTTGTCCCAGGTCCCCACAGTTCCCTTCCTCCCTCCTCCTTTCCTCTTTACTCCTCTGACCCCCATCGTTAGTTAAGGGATAAACTAATTGCAGCATAATCAATAGCAGGCTTTACCGGGAATTACGGTTAATTCCGAGCGGGTTCCCGTGTTGACGCTACCTAATGGCTTGGCTATTGATGGAGGACGCTTGATGACCGAGGACCAATGGGACAGAAGGAGGAGGAGGAGGGAGATGAAAGGATGTGAGGGAGCAGGTGTGGAGGCTGGAGACAAAGAGATATCCCCAACTCGAGGGGAAAAAAACTAAAACAAAAACTAAAAAGTTCAATCAATTTTCTCCCTTCCATTCCTATTTTTCTATGTGAGAACAGGTCAAACAGATATGAGCTTTCAGTTTGACCATCGGTGGAGACACGCTGTAATATCCGTGTGAGAAATGTGTCCCACATCATCTCTGTGTGATTAATTAAAAATCCACGAGTGGGAATTTTCCACCCATTAAACATAATCCAAATGTCACGCTGGGACGCTCATTCTGGGAAACCTGGACACGTATATATATAGATTTGTGATTTTGAAAATTGCTTCTGGGACCATGAATTTGACTGCACTGCTGTGCTCATTAACCCGGACCACAGGTAGTCCACAAAGAAGGGCATGGCCTAACCTTCTCTCTGCTCTTTGTGTGTGTGTTGGATTTGGAAAAAGTGTGGAAATGGTGTCATTGACTACAATATGCTCTGTGTGCACGGAGACTTTAGGCTATATCCTTCAGCTCCAGGAACAATGGAACACTGACAGAGATGATGTGAGCCGCATTACACCATAAACTTGTGTTGACCAGTGATCTGGAACCATGTGTGGTGGAGACTTTTCTTTCCAACTAAACACTACACACCAAGAGCTCTTCCCCCCGTGGTTGAAAGTGCGTTAACTACTGAAATCACCTGGTCTAGTCCTCAGATGGGACAAAAAAAACCTGCAAACAGAGCATGCTGACTTGATTTAAAGATGCATTAAGCGCTATTTTTTTGGTATCCTCATTTGATCGTATGACTCCATCGCGGTTATGGGTTTGGGTTGAATTTGCGACGCCACTGAGACAATCTCCAGCTCATTGTTTTGGTTCCTGCGGAGCGACAAAACCAAAACCATGGGCGGCTAAAAGCTAAACGAAGCTAACTGTACGCTAACTGGTGAAGAAAGGCAAAAAAAAAAGAGAGATATTTTCCCCCTGAGCTCAAATACGGGCTAAAACGGCAGTGAATATTGGAATTACATTCAACAGGTGGCCAGAAAAAGGAGACCAAAGGGATGTCCGTGTTGCTCTGTTTCTGCTGGATATGTAAGTAGGCAACTGTTTGCTAACGTGTTAGCCATAACGACTTTGATAAGCTAAATGCTAACTGTTGTGAATCTGTCATGGAGTCTTTCCGCCCCCTAGTGGTCAAAAAAAAACAAAAAAAAAACGACTTAATGCAGCTTTAAAATCCAGTCCTGGCAGCTGAATCAAATAAAACCCTGTGAGCACAGGACACAAAGAAAAAAAAAAAGAATCATCTTTGGACGATTCAATGACTGTAAGCCACCTACATTTGTTTTCAGAGGCACAGAGGCAACTCTCAATTTGTCTGCTTCCTGCAATGGCTTTCCTCTTTTTACGCTTAATTTGAGCTATTTGTTGATCATGCACTTCACTGGCTGAACTTTAAAAAAAAGGGTTCTCTGAGAAGCTAAAATAAGCTTTTTCTGGATCAATTCGGAATAGTCCTTTAAGCACCCGCTTTTGTTTTTGTAATGGTAGAGTCTACTAGATTAATTATCCAAAAACAGCTTATTATTAGAGAGTTTAATGTTAATTTGAACTGAGAAAATGTTCCCCTCATATAGGACGTAGTTTGTATGATGCCCACGGGACATCGGCTATGTGCTACTGTGCTGAATACAGTGAAACGCTCTGTAAATGATCCCTATGTGTTTTGGTTTTTCCCTCAGACTGTTTGTCCTACAAGGCTGTCTAGTTGACCCAAGGGCATTAGCTGTAACATTAGTTACTTCCCAATGAGGTTTCCCTCCATCTACTCTGCTTGTGCAATACGAGCTAAGGAACATTGTCTTTGGAATCCCTTTGAACAGGGTTTTTTTTGTGAGTTTCAGTAGTAGATTCTAGGTCCCAGATTTTATTTTTACCGTTGCTTTTGTCCCTGTTATCTAGTTTGTTTGCAGGACATTTAGTTTTTCTTTTTTTTACAGTTTGGTGGACAGATAGATCTTGGTTTAGAGTCTAGCAGTTTATTAATAAGTGGTGGTCTGGATCTTGGACGTTAGACTTTAGACCTTTTTAGACAACCTTAGCGATAACACAAAAATTTATAAAGATAAAAGACTTGATTCCTAATCCAAAGCATGTGTCTGCATGGTCAGGAAATCGATTTTTCTTTTTGGATGTATCAGCAAGTTGGAGAATTGTTCACCTCTGGCACAGTTTTCGTGCTGTAAAGGTGCCTCCTAGATTGTTAACCAACAACTCCGCACCAAAACCGTGCATGGAGTCCAAAATTGTTGCACTGACCTCTACGGGTTGAAAGGTTCAAGTCTGTCGTCTCACCCGACCACACCCAACAACCACCCGGGTTGGCTGTGGTCAGGTGTGGCCTCGTTTTGCACTTTTTTTGCGAACACACTACCGTGGCCGTGAACGTTAGTGTCGCAAACCGTTGTGCATCGTGAAGTTCTCCACTTCACGGGGGAAGTGTGGCCGGAGCATGCGGCAACTGCTAGATGGCATCACGACTAGGACGTCCCAGCCTGTGTGTAGTTACATTTCTTTTCTTTTTTTTTTGTGGTTGTTTTAAAGAGTTTGCATGTCTTCGCTTCTAGTTTCCAAAGTAGAGAGCAGTGACGTCTCCCCATGGCTGAAAAAAAAGTCTCCCCCCCATTTGCATTAAAACTTTGGAACATGGTTGCATGAGACGCTGTTAGATAGCATCGCCGGATGTCTAGACTCTCTAATCCAGCTACAATTAAGCGTCTTCTTAATTGTAGGTTTTAAGCTAACCTATGCCCTAGCACGGGATAGACAATAAGCTTATAGACGTTCGCAGTGGCATAGGTTAGCTTAATCGCGGTCTTTGAAGGAGACAGACGAACTGAGAGTTGCTTCTGTGCCTCTGACTAACCACAGGTGGCTTGCACATCATGACTCATACGAAGATTAATGTTTTGTGATTTCTAAAGCCTGACTTCTAACCGAACGATGTACAATGTGTGTGTGTGTGTGTGTGTGCATGGATAACCGAGATTAAAACAGCGAAGAAAGAAATCATTGTCAAGGCTGCCTCGCTCTCTCTCTCCCAAATTTACTGTACATTCACAGTTATAATGACCCTGGGGCTTTTCAGCATTAGATAACTGACAGTTGAAGTGCCTTAACGTATCCTCATTCGGTGTTTTAATTAACGAAAGTATTTCAATTTAATTAAAAGAGTTGATGGGCAGAGGTAGCGTGCTAACAGGCTAACTCAGGTGATTATGTATTTTTAAAACTGTCATTTAATAAAGATGGAAGTGGAGCTTATTCAAACAAAGAGTGTACTCAACGGCAATGAGTTAGTGCTGTAGAGATGAATCTGAGTCACATGGGTTTGTCGCAAATACAGATTTGGGAACAGCGATTAACTTTCAGAGCAATTTCTTTTTTGCAGCAGCAACATATAATTATTTTTGCCAAATTTTCGACACCAAAATTGTGTGATATTCTGATGATGAATTAACAAATTCTTTTACTTGTAAGGTCCTTTAACTTCCATTGATATGCTGACGATGCACAATTGTATTTGAGTAAAATGTGACACCAGCAGCCTTGATAATGTTTGAAGCTTGTACACTAACCATTAATTTACATGTATGATCACACTTAGTATAATACACACACTTCTGTCGTTGATAAAAATCTCAACACATTTTAACTAACCCTCTATTCTTAGCGTTGTCATTGGCAACAATTACTTTGGCTCAATGTTCCTAAAAAAGCAGTAATATAAAATCCATCTTTAGTTGTAAAAATCAAGTATTTTTCTTTCAAGGACGACAAATAATCACATCATATGAGCAGGAAATACTGTTTTCACTCCTTTTTACATGGACTTTGGTTATTTTAGCCAAATTTGCATGGTTTAAAACTGATAGAAATTAGAAGGTTTAACACTTTTAACACAAAAAGGCGTGTTTTTACTCATTAATTTACTTTTTATTTCATATTCTTTATTATTTTTTGCTTATCAGACCAGTATTTGAGCACCTTGACATTGCATTCTAATGTAAATATGACATTTGTCTAAAACAGCACTGAAATAATGTAATGTAGAGCCCATTTTCCCAGCATTTAGGCTATGTGTATTTGCTGGGTCGGACCAGATAGAATCTTTTATGAAATAGTGGTTCCTCTGTTAGAAATGTCACTTTTGATTTGTTTAGATAAAGTTAAATACAAACACACAATTCTCCGATCCATAGCTTGACTTTTACAATAAATTTCTTCATGTTCGGGTGTTTTACAGACCACAGGTGTGTGCATGTGTGTCATATTAAAAAAAAATGCTCTACCATGAGAGAATGAAGCCTCAAGGATCAAATGATAAATCCGTTATACACACCTTGCAGGTAGGAAGGAAGAAAGAAAGTGTGTTGATGCATCTCCCCCTGCACTGCAATGCTGTAGTGAGGTCAGAGCCAAAGACAAGTAGAGCGAAAAAAAAAAAAAAGAGGCAGCGATAAGGGAGGACTAGAGTGATCTAAGGAGGATAAAACAATAACGGATGCAGGATGAAGGAGAAGAGAGGAGACGATGTGAGCTGGAGAGACAGAACAAAAGAGGGGAGCAGAAGAGAGGAAGAGGAGGAAGAGGAGGAAGAGGAAGGAAGAGGAAGGAAGGGAAGTTTTCCCTCTGCAGAGGTTCAGTGCAGAGAATCTGTGTCAGAGCAGCTGCCCGACCCTGCTGCTGGAAAACCACTCAACACACAAACTTAATATGTGTCCTCTGCACTGATGAGATGCTCTGGAAGAAATACAAGACCTTTCGTGTGTGTGTGTTTTAAATCCTATTTATTTCAATCAAACACTCGTCCTGTAGCCCTGGTAAAAGGTGAGCGTGATGTCAAATCACATGAAATATTCATCTCTGCAAACACGGCGATGCAGGTTTGGCTGAATAAACAGTAAATTTAATGAGGGGAAGATGTTTTGTGTTGTTGAAGGAAATTATCTCATCATACTGAAAAAAAAATAGTCTGATCCCTTGTAAATGTTAGATATCTGGTCTGTTTAATAGATTCCTATGTGTTTTTGAATCATAAAGACACATTTTTAATGAATAAACAAGATAATTTAACTCAATTAACTCTGAATTTAAAATATATTGAAGGTTAGGATACAGAAAAGTACAAGTTTTATTTAAAAATTAAGTAAATTAAACCATTTGAACATCCCATATTTTAATCACCTTCTGATTTGTTTGTTTTATAATCGCTCTAATCATTTTAAATTTTAATGATCTTATTCTTTTTCTGATTCTCATGACATTTACCAGCCAGTAGGGACTAAGGATGGAAATTAGCCGTGGGCTATAATTTAGCATATTTATAAATATATGTTCATTAATATACATTATCCCTGTAAATACATAATAAATAAACTCAAACTCACTCATTTTAGTACCAAAAATAAATACTTCAATCCTGTATTTATGTAGAAATTAAAGTAAATTCTACTCAAACTAATTATTCTGCAGGTACTCAAAAATATATATTATAAATAAAATTAAGTTATTATAAGAAAAGTGCATCTGCTGTGTTTCATTCATATATTAGTTATTATAAAAATAGAAATAGACATTTATTTACCTATTTACTTATATTTATCTTGTTTTTCCTGTGTATCAGTTACATTATTCATTATTTAACATCTATCACTTCCCACCTGAGAATCATCGAATGCTTCATAAAATCTTAATAAATGTTATTTGGCCCTCGATGCAAGTTTGAAACGGACGTCAAGTCATTCATTAAAAATGTATGTGGAGTTGACCAAGCTTTTAATGTAATGGACAAAGTCGTGTAAACAATATCTTGTTGCTTCGTGCTCTGTTTATATGAGAAAAAAAACACTTGAACAGTTAAAATCTCTCTGATAAAGCAGCAGAATTGAGTTTTAATGATAAATCCCAGTATTAAACCTCAGCTCCAACATTAAATAAAGTGTTTTATCTGCAGTAAAACACAATGTTACTGTTACAGCATCAATATATATCATCAATCATCAATACAATAATAAAATAGTTTAATATAATATCAGTAGCAGAGACTATTTAGATATTTAATTTAGATTAGAGCTGTTTGTGTGATTATTTAATATTAAACATCTTACAGAATATATTCTTCATGTTCTGGAATGATCCTCAGTGGGATTTATAGGATTTTATGGACAAATAATTAATCTTTAAGCTCTTATCTTATAATTATTGCACTTTGCATTGCAGATAATTTAGATTATTTCAAGTTTTTTCCCTGATTTGGGTCATTTTGGTCTTGTTTTACTTTTTAAATGAAGTATTTTCTATTTTTGCAATTGCAATTTTGCAATATTCTAACTCTATTTTCTCTATAACAGCAACATAAATAGATTCTGTCCAATATTTTAAGTCCAATAACCTTTGTGGTTGTAGAGATATTCCACATTTATTATCATTTAGAGCAGGGAAACTGAATAATAGGCCTGGAGTTTAAGAAACCACATATACATACAGTGCATCCTTGGCTCTAAAAGCAAAATGCAGATGACACTCTGCCTCTTTGCCAAAAAGTTTTCCGCTCTTGCAGTTATTTGTGTTCTCTGGACATTTTTACCAAATAGGTCAGGATATCCACGAGAAGGAGGTCCTCTGCTTTGAAGGGCGCACTCCTGCTCCCAAAATAACCCGAGGAGTAGGAATGCTCTGCTTCAATCGAGGGCATCGTCCCCTCTCAGAGTAAACAGGTACATATTTCACCTATCAATAATACTGGGCTTCCAGGATAAAATCCATACTGTCTGCAGGAGATTGTGTTGCAAAGCAAAACATTGGAGGCAATCTTGTACGTCAGCGTTGGCCAGGATTAGTAATCCATCATCCCACGGCCAGTCTTTCAAATTAAACCATTTTTCTGTGCAGCTAGACTTGTCATTAGTTTATTTGTGCAGCAATCCCTGATGTTGAATGCTATTGATTGTGCTGTTGGACGGGGGGAGGGTTTTTTTTTTTTTTTCTTTGCTGGTAAAGCTGAGCTCAGCTTTCATTCAGTGCAGCGATTATTCATCTAGCAACACATCAATGGCGTCTACGAGCTTCGCGGCAAATGTAATGTTTCTCGATACGGAGCAGATGCGTTTTATTTCAGTGATTTGCACACGTGTTGGAATCCCGTAAATAGGTTACGGCTGGATTTATCAAATGTTCCGACACCAACAGGAAACCAGAGGATAAACTAGCCCATGGACCCCATCTGATAAGATAATAAAATTATGGAGGACTGAAACTGCCATGAAGAATAAATAAATATTCAATATATAAATAAATTATATTATAATAAATAATTTTCCATTTAATTAATTAATAAAATTAATTTATTCCTGTATTATTTTTCCATTTATTTAATTTTCCATGTTATTTATTATTTTAATATATTTATATTTAATTTTATTAATTATTTAATTTATTTATTTATTCACTCACCCACACTCAAAAAAATGGGAAATAAAATTTTAAATTAAATAAATTCATGTGCAAATGGGAAAAAATCACAAATAATAGGAAATAAATACTACTAAATTAAATAAATGTATTTTTTTATTTTAAATAGTGGCAGACCTCTAAATAAATGGTTCTACATTCTGCCATTATTAAAAATAAATTATTCTCCTTTTTTATGGGGACCCTCTGGCACCTTTTCAAGGACCCCAGGGGGTCCCCGGACCCCACTTTGAGAACCACTGACACAGATTAGACAAATATTTATAGTTTTAATTTGAAAATGGTTCATAAAGTAGGAGATAACTTCACCTGATTATAAAAATAAATATTGTCTATTGACGAAATATATAATAACTGGTCTTCTGGTTTGTAAATTGAAGGTTAATTAATAGTTCAGATCATATAGATTCAAATGCATGACTTTATTTAATCAACATAAATGATCATTTTATAATAATGTACTATATGTATTACATTATATTCCAAATTAACACAGTTCATTACTGTGCAGAGTGCATTTTTAATTAGTTAATGTCATGGAATGCACTGTGCACAGTTGCCTGAATGTTTTTCTACTGCTGTTAATTTCTGATTAAAATGATCACTGCGTGGCTAAGTTACTTATTGGACAAATGAAAAGAAAAAGCAGGATGTGTGGCGAATCAAATTAAACGCCTGCTGGAACTAAAAGCATCAAACTCAGTTCATGTCACACAAAGAAGAAGAAGGAACAACCTTCATCACATCAGCAGAAATATGATCAATCTGCCGGAAAATTATCAGATGAGATAAGAAAAAAAAAGGTGTTTTTTTTCCCACTTTCACTTGAAAAACTCAACTGTGAAAACCATTACAGCAGAAACAGCGTCAGAACTGTGGAGTAAAGTCGTTTAAAGCTGCACTCAACGCTATTTTTCTGTTAAAGCTGTAGTTTATCTGACAGCAAGAGCAGGATAACACAAACTAAATGAGAAATGATGCAGAGTTTATTCCATTTGGTTTGATAACACATAGAGAAGAGACACGTTATTTAAGCTATTTTTGAGTTTTCCTGCTATAAATGATAATAAATGTGGAATATCTCTACAAACACAAAGGTTATTGGACTTAAACCTGGAATTAAAATAAATCTACAACATGTGAGGTGACTACAGAAGAGTCAGAATCTATTTATGTTGCTGTTATAGAGAAAATAGAGTTAGAATAATGCAAAGAAAAATCTTAAACTTTTATAAAACTGACCAAAATCAGGAAAAATTTCACTTTGCATTGCAGAAAATTTAGCTTATTTCAAATAATCTAAATTTTCTGCAATGCAAAGTGAAATAATTAATAAGAAAAGAGTTCAAAGGTCAATTATTTGTCCATAAAATCCTATAAATCCCACTGAGGATCATTATAGAACATGAAAAATATATTCTGTAAAATACTTAATAATGAGCCAATTAAATAATCACAAAGAACTCTAATCTAAATTAAATATCTAAATAGTCTCTACTACTGATATTATATTAAAGTAGAATAATTAAAGTATAGAATCTATTTATGTTGCTGTTATAGAGCAAATAGAGTTAGAATATTGCAAAATTGCAATTGCAAAAATAGAAAATTGTGTTTTACTACAGATAATACTTCATTTAAAAATGTAAAACAAGACCAAAATGACCCAAATCAGGGAAAAAATTGAAATAATCTAAATTATCTGCAATGCAAAGTGCAATAATTATTATTTTTTATTATTTATTTGTCCATAAAATCCTATAAATCCCACTGAGGATCATTCCAGAACATGAAGAATATATTCTGTAAGATGTTTATTATTAAATAATCACACAAACAGCTCTAATCTAAATTAAATATCTAAATAGTCTCTACTACTGATATTATATTAAACTATTGTCTTATTGTATTGATGATTGATGATATATATTGATGCTGTAACAGTAACATTGTGTTTTACTACAGATAAAATACTTTATTTAATGTTGGAGCTGAAGTTTTCTCAATAAAACTCAATTCTTCTGCTGTATCAGGGGATCTTGGATTTTACCAGGTTAATTATTTTATAATTTAAGTCCTTGTTCTGCACATGTAGCATCAGTATGGATTCTAATCAGCATTATGTGAACCTCGTATGGGTTGAATGTTCATTAAAATGTCTAAAGGCGTTTGTAGCATCTTTCAGCTAATTGCAAATCAATTAAAAAACCACCACTACTCATGTCCACCTTTTTTCCAGCCACAGCAACATGTATAGCTAAACACAGGTGTCACTAATCATATTAATTAAGCCTCTGTGCCTAAATAGAAGAAGCACCTTCATTAATGTAATTAGCAGCTACTACTGCTGTGAACGGATGCCGGTTTGGAACACATGCCAGGTCAAAGTGGGCCGAGTGAAATGCTGCTCGCAGCGTTCTAACAGAACCACTCATCCAAATGACTTCAGCCACCGCTTTGTTAAACACCTTCACCTACAGAAGGAGAACCATTAAACCATTTTTTAGCAGATCGTTGGGAAAACACAAAAAACTTTACCAAATACAGAGAATATTCTATTTATGGATCATTTCTATAATAAAGGTCTTGACATTCCTTAAGGAATAAAGTGACTTCAGGCCAATTTGTGAACATTCTAATGTGATTTTATTCAACTTTAAACCTGGATTAAACTGTCCTTTCATTCCATAGTGAAACTCTAAACTTACATTAACCTGCAGTTAAATTAAACTAATGTCCCCAGCTCTTCTTTCCAGTTTTAATGACTTTTTTAAACCTGAGATGTTTCAGTGAAGTTTAATGGACTAAAACTTCCTTTATTTCTTTATATTTAGCTGCATATTTATTGATATGCACAGCACTTAATATGAAATATTATTAAAGTATAACTGATTCTTGAAGCAGCCTCCATCATGAAAGCTGTTAAATTGACATTTTATCCTGATTTTGGCCAAAAAACTGAAAATATGTAGGTAAAAAGGTCCATTTTCCTATAGGACATAAAGAGTGATTTTACTTTGATGTTGTAGCATCATCAAAAGAGAATTTTGATATATTTTAATAGGGTGATGATATATAGAGACATTAAAATGTACAAAAACACTGAGATCCTTTTCTTTTTTATTGTTTTTATAATCACATGAAGGCATCAACTCCAGCAGATGTTATAAATATGAGTTCCAGTTGACCACAAATGAAAAGGGGGAACATTCTTGGAGAAAAAAATGATGTGTTAACCCACAAAACGTCTGTTCAGAGCAGAAATTTTAACCAACTTGGCATTTTTTCCATTTACCATTGATTTTATTCAGATGTATGCTTCTCGTAGGGTTCGTAGCTGATCTGCCAAGGATATAATTTTCTACAATTTTCAGTGCTCAGTGTTTGTAGACATGTAATAAGATAATAGCTACGCTTCATAAAGAGGGGGAGAATGTTCATGACATTGCAGAAAACTGACCTTTAATTGCTGGAAACTCACTTTTCCTGCATCGACACCTGAAACAAAGATGTCAGCAACAAGTCCAGGCTTCTTCTTCTTTAGTGTTGAATCATCCTGGAAACTTTCTATGTGAAGATGAGTGAAGCCCCAGTTGAAATGTTAGTTTTCCTCTCTCCTTCCTTCCTGCGTGCAATAAGTTATTTCTGCAAACGAGGGTCCACATGAATAATGAATCAGCAAATGAACGGCCTGATGGGAAATGAAGCCTCCGCTTCCGTCTCGCGTGCAAAATAAAATGATTTTCTCCTGGTGAAAGCTGAGGCCTCCATTAACGGCTGAGTCGATGTTAACGCTAAGTTATAGCTTCTGATTTAACATCAACATTATCACATTGTGTGTGGAACTCCTCTGCACATGAATATTTTACACTGAATTAAACACATCTCCTGCTTTTGTTTTTTAATTTGTTGCTTGTGTTGAACCTGTCACTGCTCCAAACACAGAATAGATTTGTAGAAAACTAAATATAATACTATTTCTATAATAATACGAAGGAAATTAGCCTTGTATAATATTCTGAAATCGCATGTTAAAGGTCTGATATCATAAAAAAGTGAGATTTAATTGCTTTTTGATTATAATAATGATTATTATAGATCTGATTATATGTTTGTTCCACAGGCATTAAAGTATTAAAATGCCAAATTTACAGTAGAAAACCTCAGGTATAACACTAAATAACATATATTTATCTGTACATACATATATATTTATATATTTATCTTTAGACTCCTTCATAATAATATATTCTTCATGTTCTGGAATGATCCTCAGTGGGATTTATAGGATTTTATGGATAAATAATTGATCTTTAAACTCTTATCTTATCAATTAGTGAACTTTGCAGTGCAGATAATTTAGCTTATTTCATTTTTTACTGATTTGGGTCAGTCTTGTCTTGTTTTACATTTTAAATAAAGTATATTTATCTGCAGTAAAACACAATTTTAGATTTTTTTGTGCAGTATTCTAACTATTTTCTCTATAACAGCAACATAAATAGATTCTGACTCTTCTATAGTCACCTCACATGTTGTAGATTTATTTAATTCCAGGTTTAATCCAATAACCTTTGTGGTTGTAGAGATATTCCACATTTATTATCATTTATAGCAGGAAGTGATGCTACAACATTATATTCATTTACAGCCAATCAGAGGAGAGGCTCGTTAATATTAATGAGAACTAATGATGAGGCCTTATGAGATATTAAACCATACTGAGATGATTTTTTGGTTCTTAAAACCACAAACTGAACTTGTGAGGGATATAAAACATCAAATAAAAGCCAGAATCTGGGACCTTTAATGCAATCAGTAAAATGTGCTTTTAGGAACTTGGGGAAATGCTGATGTCATTCGTTTGATGGTTTTCAACTTTTAAGTCATTTCATTATAGGAATCTCACATAACATTTGCCTTCCTTGGCTGGAACTGAGATGAAATCATCAGTTTGAAGATGAAAAGATCATTTAAGGGGAAAAATGGGATGAAAGGAGTCTCCATCTGGTGATGAAAAATAAAGTTATGCGGGTGAAATTTCTGGAAACACAGCATCAACACATCAAACATTTCAGGGGAGAAAATGTCTGTGGGTATTTCTGATGCCGGATTTAAGTTTCCAATCAGAATTGTTAATGAATTGTCACAAATCCAATCTGGTTCGTTTATGTCTCAGCGTAATAGCGGCAGTACCTGTAGCATCCAACTCATTTAACTTCCCTTGTTTCCTGATTTATTCCTGCAAAACAGCTGGAAGGCGTTGAATGAGCAACGAGATAATCACATATCTGCATGTGTTGACTCTGCGCTGTGGCAGGAAGGAAATTTAACGGCTGTGACTTTTGCCCAAAATCTCAAACATCGACGCGTGTTCTATTTTTAAAACCATTTAGGTTTTATGATCTGAGTAAATTATCACCGACTTTACAAAGGAGCCAGGAGTAAGTGAACCGCTGCAGCTGCAGGCACAGTTCAGACTTCAGCTTATATAATGTGTTTTTCACAGCGAGCGGGAAGCCCAGGTGGTCATGCACGTCTGCCTGATATGTGGGAGAAACTATTAAAACAATTTGAGAGGGGAACCATAGACGAAATGATAATTAAGCTGCCTAATTTCTATGCCTGGTCTTTATTCATTATGTGCTGCCATCAGCAATCAGTGAAGCTTATTATTGGGAGCGTATGGGCGGGAGGAGGATTTTTACTCGAGGTTTCTGCACAGATAATAAGAGGATTATCTATGCCCCTTCATGTGCAGATATAATGTACATCTAGGGTTGTTTTTCTTAACTTTTATACGTTAAAATCTTCCCCAATTTGTATGTTTGAAAGCAAGGGTGTGTGCACGTTTCCCAATACATCTGCTGCCCAGCTCAGGGTCATTGTCGTCCCTGGAGGATGACGGCTGCAGCTGCTGGAAGGATGTGTGTGTGTGTGTGTGGTGTGTGTGTGTGTGTGTGTGTGTGTGTGTGTGTGTGTGTCTGCAGGTCCAGCCAACACACCAGCTGATGAGCAGCTACCATTACATATGCATTCGGCCCTACAGGTCAAATCATCTGGCCCCAGATCAGTGTGTTTAGTAGTTTCTGTAGCATCATGTGTAGCATCATGTCCTCATAGACACACACTGTATATTTTATATTGCACATTGCACTTTAGAATTAGGAAAGAAGTTTTTCATATGAGCCCAGTTTTTCTTTATTTCTATTCCCCTTTATTTATACATTAAATTATCAAATAATAGCCCAGTTTCACCTTTGAACACCAGGTGTATAATTTGATAAATAACAAAATCCAAATAAATGCTGAGTCTAATTTAAGGAAAGGAATTAAGGAGGAAGATGGAACCACTGACGCTGCATGTTTCTCTTCTTCGCCTTTTTTTGCATCACCGTGGTGCTGCACTGACACTAAAGAACACCCTCTCTGGTCATTTTGATTAATTGTCAATCACCTCTGCCTAAAAAAAATGATAAAATAAAAGATAAAATTCATACTTTGTGTCTTAAAACATGCAGAGCAAAACTCAGGAGAAGCTGCCGTGGTAATCTGACTTTAGAGAAATGTAAATTATACAGCAGTCATACTGGTTTAATACAAGAATTTGAGTGAATTAACATATTTTTCCAGTTCTTCTGAACAGGATTTTTATCAGGAAGGAATAAATTTCCTGTTCCAAATTATCACCTGGTCTCAAATAAACACCTGATCTGTTAAATCATTGAAATAAATAATCAACCAGGCTTTTATTTGGTAATTTATGTAATTTTCATTAAAACTGTTCCACCATTTTTTGGTGGAACAACTACACATTACTAGTTTAAAATAAAGCTTTAAGACTCCTTTTAGTCTTGAGACTTTTCAAACATACAAATAATAAATAAACAAATTAATGCCACAGCTGTTATTTAGTAATTTAGTGTATGCTAGATTCAACAAGAACAAAAAGAACTGCAATAATAAAACTGATACCACTGCAATGAATTGCTATTTACAGATATGTGAGTTCAGTCCAGAACATAGAAGTGTTTTTCTTTCAAATCTCAGTAAATCTCATTTTGAGATTTATAAAGTCTCCAAAACATATAGTGATTAGTCTCAGCTGAAGGGAAATCCCCCGGGAAGTGGAGCTAATGGAGGTGATGAGCGGTGACTGAAGTGAGAGATAATTCTCTCTGCATTTAAGACAACGTTTGGTCAGAGGCGTCCGGTTATATAAGGAGCAGTGGTGCAGTACCTGCATCGCCTTCTTCCTGTTTCCCCGTTTTAATCGACTCAGCAAGTGGACATATTTTTAATATTCTGCCCTCTGGGTTTGAGACACTATAAATTCCAGAGAAAACCTTTTTGATCATTAGCGGCGGTTATTGAATATTCTGCAGGTTCAGGCCTCGGGGCTGTCCTGCCCCAATCTGCTCTAACATACTGTATCGGCTCATTACTCTGCAGGACTTAAAACACTGATGTTTGCAGATAACCTTCGTTCACTGCTTTCTGCTAATGCAGCAATCTGCCCCGTGCTGATTATCCTGTTATCCACACACACACATGCACGCACAAGCCGTCGAACACACACGCAGCAAAACATCCAATACTTGCAATGTCTTGGATTTTTTTTCCTTTCTTTTCACGTCATAAAACTGCCCAACAAACAAATACTGACAGAATGACTGAATATGTGCAATAGAATATGGGGAAAAAAAGTTTCCTGTCTGATGGAAGTCCACGGATTAGTTTGAAAGTCTTGCAGGCTGAGGCTCTAAATAACCGCAAGAATATAAATGTCTGATTAAGACAATCAATCGCTGAAGATGGGAGGAGGTGAGCGAAGCTGCAGTGAGGAGGTTTTATTCTTTGTGCAGCGCTCAGCTGTTTGTGCTGCATTCACACAATCCTCAACACATCCAGCATTTAGTAGAAAAATGCATTTAGAAAACGTTCTCTGCTCGGCTTTTGTTTCAAGGTGGTCATGGTAACTGGTAGAATACATCTGGACCTGTAGAAATATGCAGGGAGATGTGGAAATGTTCTTTTTTAGCAGCTTTCATTCGTTATGTTACACATGTTAATTATGGGTAATAATTAGGATGGAGACAGTTTTTTGCTGTCTGTAATTATGGAAAGGATTATTTTATCTTTAATTTATCTTATCTTATCTTAGATGTGGAAATGCTCCTTTTAGCAGCATTCAATCATTATGTTACATACATTAATTATAGATAATATTTGCATAATGACAGTATTTTCGCTCTCTACTTTGCTGCTGTAATTATGGTACTTTCCTACACTGTGGGACTAATAAAGAATTATCTTATTTTAAACATTAGCATTGAGGAATAAAAACATTTTGGAATTAGAAAACTTATTATAGAGAAATTCTATATGTTTTCATCATTATGTCACACCTTAATTATGGATAATAATTAGAATAGAGGCAGTTTTTTGCTGTCTGTAATTATGGAGATTTCCCTACTGTGGGACTAATAAAGGATTCATTTATCTTATCTCATCTAATCTTATCTTAAACATTAGGATTGAGGGTAATTTCAGAGCATTTTCATGTTGTAATAAACATGTTTTGGAATGAAATTGATCAAAACTTACTACACAGAGACATTCTATATGTTTTCTTTATTATACAAACCTATTAGTAATGAAACACACCCATTCCAGTTGGTCTTAATTATAAAATAAATGCTGATATTGAGAGAAGTGTATCTCGCAGCATTGCAGCAGACATGTTTTACTCTATATGACCTGTGCAGTCATTATGCAGAGATGTGGGCAGCAGGCAGACGTGACATTTAGTTAATGTTATTATGCTGTAGTTATAATCACTATCATGAGAGGAGGCACCCATTGAACAGAAAGTGAACACAGGACACAATCCAGCTGATTACAGTTGATGTAAATCATCCTCTAGAGATGCAGACGTGAACTTGTTGCATATTTCCATTATTATTATGGTGTATAGTTGCATTTAAATGATCCGTGTGGAGGCCAGTTTTCTGTCTCAGTGAGTAATATATATCAAATGAGTATTTATGGTGCAGAGAACTATTAATATTATCAAATATGTGGCCAGTGGCATGCACAGTTTTTTAAAAAGTGGCGTCTGAGTGGCCCTCAGCCCAGAAGTTGATGATGCTTCCTGTGTTTCTGTTGTATTTTAACACCATGTCAGTGCCAGATGATCCAAACTGGTTCCAAAAAAGGGTCCAACATGGAAGTAATGTGGCAGTAGACTTTAGTGCATATGAAGAACACTTTAATGCACATTTAGATGTTTAAAAGGACAATTAGTGCACATTTAGACATTTAAAATGACACTTTAGAGTGAATTTAGACATTTAATATGAACTTCAATGCACATTTACATGTGTAAAAGGGCAATTTGGTGCAGGTTTAGATATTTAAATGGACACTAGAGCACATTTAGACATTTAAAAGAACACTTGAATGCACATGTAGACATTTAAAAGGACTCTTTGGTGCAGGTTTAGGGCACTTTATTGCATGTTTTGACATTTAAATGGACACTAGTGCACATTTAGAATATCTAAAAGGACACTTTAGTGCACATTTTGACTTTTAAAAGGACAAAAGGACACTTTGGTGCAGGTTTAGACATTTAAAACGGCACTGTATTGCATATTTTGATATTTAAAAGGACACTAGTGCACATTTAGACTTTTAAAAGGACTCTTTGGTGCAGGTTTAGACATTTAAATG
Source organism: Lepturacanthus savala (assembly GCA_030544235.1). Classification (NCBI taxonomy): domain Eukaryota; kingdom Metazoa; phylum Chordata; class Actinopteri; order Scombriformes; family Trichiuridae; genus Lepturacanthus; species Lepturacanthus savala. The sequence continues at coordinate 4,387,791 of CM060479.1, read as the reverse complement.
GACACTAGCGCACATTTAGACATTTAAAAGAACACTTGACTGCACATTTAGACATTTAAAAAAAACTTTGGTGCAGGTTTAGCCATTTAAAAGGGCACTTTATTGCATGTTTTGACATTTAAATGGACATTAGTGCACATTTAGAATATCTAAAAGGACACTAGTGCACATTTAGACTTTCAAAAGGACTCTGGTGCAGGTTTAGATATTTAAAAGGGCACTTTATTGCATGTTTTGACATTTAAATGGTCACTAGCGCATATTTAGACATCTAAAAGGACACTTTAATGCACATTTTGACTTATAAAAGGACGAAAGGACACTTTAAAAGGACACTTTAGTGCATGTTTAGACACGTTAAAGGAACTTTAATGCACATTTATAAGTGTCAAAAGGTACTTCAAGATATTTAAAAGGGCACTTTAATGCACAAAAAGACATTTAAACACTTTAGGGTGTGTTTTAGCATTTAAAAGAACACTAGTACAAATTTAGACATTTAAAAGGGCACTTTATTGCATGTTTTGACATTTAAATGGACATTAGTGCACATTTAGAATATCTAAAAGGCCTCTTTGGTGCAGGTTTAGACATTTAAAATGGCACTGTATTGCATGTTTTGATATTTAAAAGGACACTAGTGCACATTTAGACTTTTAAAAGGACTCTTTGGTGCAGGTTTAGACATTTAAACGGGCAATTTATTGCATGTTTTGACATTTAAATGTACACTAGTGCATATTTAGACATCTAAAAGGAAACTTTAATGCACATTTTGACTTTTAAAAGGACGAAAGGACACTTTAGTGCACATTTAAACTTTTAAAAGGACACTTTAGTGCACATTTAAACTTTTAAAAGGACACTTTAGTGCATGTTTAGACATGTTAAAGGAACTTTAATGCACATTTAGACGTGTCAAAATGTACTTCAGGATGTGTTAAGATATTTAAAAGGGCACTTTAATGCACAAAAAGACACTTTAGGGCGTGTTTTAGCATTTAAAAGAACACTAGTGCAAATTTAGACGTTTAAAAGGGCACTTTATGTTTTCTAACAATAAGGCCTCTTGGGGGGTCAACTGCCCCTTTGCTCTCTCCCTGCACACCTCTATGTGCACACCTCTATATATCTATGGCCTCCTTTAGAGTATCAGAGGAGGAGTGAACATAAAAACCAGCCTGCGTTTAACTCCTTTAAGAGCCACTGTGCAGAGAAGCTTCATTCAGTTGTGTTTCCAAACACTAAAAGTCAGTGTAGCGTACAGACTCACAGCTGCTCCCAGCACAGACGGCCCACACGCTTTTTTTTTGCCATTTTGCACAACTCACACACATGGTTGACTCTTCCTCTTTGTTTCTGTCTTTCATACACAAAAATAACACACACACACACACAGACATCATACACTCGCAGGTGGAGCAGTAGCGTTCCTGCAGGAACGTGCTGCTCTATATTAAGTGTGTTTCATGCTAACAGATGCTCCTCTGATACCTCTCACCCTCACCTGTCTGCCCCTTGAGACGTCCTCACACTCCACTTTTCATTTGTTATCACAGCACATGTTTCAGTTTCCAGACTTTTCTCACATTTTATAGGATATTTTTTCCTCCATACGTCTCCCCTGCACTCGTTTACGCATCCTCACCTTTCACTAATTCGCCGGTTGCTGTGGTAACTGGCCACCGGGAGGTGGGTGGTGGCATTTTTGAGTCCTCATTAAAACAGAGACGAATCATTTGACATGTGGATGAAAAACAACAGAACTACTGGAAAAGAAACTTTTCATGTGTGTATTCTAATGTCCTGAATTCAAGGCTTTTGATTAGATTCGATTAAAAACTTTATTGATCCCACATCAGGGAAATTTGTGCGTTACCACAGCTCAGATACAGAGAAGCATCTGAGCCTCATCCTTTCATCATAGGTACCTTAATGTACATTAAGACATTTAAAAAAGCACTTTAGTGCACGTTTAGATGTTTAAAAGGACACTTTAATGCATGTTGAGACATGCAAAAGGGCACTTTAGTGCACATTTCGACATTTAAAAGGACACTTTGTGCATGATTAGACATTTAAAAGAGCACTTTAGTGCATGTTTAGATGTTTAAAAGGATACTTTAGTGTATGTTGGGACATTCAAAAGGACACTTTAGTGCACGTTTTAACATTTAAAAGGGGATTTGAATGCACATTTAGACATTCAAAAAGACATTTAGTGCACATTTAGACCTTTAAAAGGGCACTTTAATGCACATTTAGATATTTAAAAAGACATTTAGTGCACATTTAGACCTTTAAAAGGGCACTTTAATGCACATTTAGATATTTAAAAAGACATTTAGTGCACATTTAGACCTTTAAAAGGGCACTTTAATGCACATTTCAACATTTAAAAGTACACTTTGTGCATAATTAGACATTTAAAAGAGCACTTTAGTGCATGTTTAGATGTTTAAAAGGATACTTTAGTGTATGTTGGGACATTCAAAAGGACACTTTAGTGCACGTTTTACCATTTAAAAGGGGATTTGAATGCACATTTAGACATTTAAAAGGGCACTTTAATGCACATTAGACATTCAAAAAGACATATAGTGCACATTTAGACATTTAAAAGTGAACTTTAATGCACATTTAGATATTTAAAAAGACATTTAGTGCACATTTAGACCTTTAAAAGGGCACTTTAATGCACATTTCAACATTTAAAAGTACACTTTGTGCATAATTAGACATTTAAAAGAGCACTTTAGTGCATGTTTAGATGTTTAAAAGGATACTTTAGTGTACATAGGGACATTCAAAGGGGCACTTTAGTGCATGCTTTGACATTTAAAAGAGAACTGTAATACATTTAGTGCATGTTCAGAAGGGCACTTTAGTGCATATTTAGACATTTGCTGTGGTTGCTGTGGTAACCAGCCAAAAAAACAGGTTATATAGAATCTCATTTGACGTGTGGATGAAAACGCTGTAAAAGAAACTATTCTAATCTCCTGAACTCGAGGCTTTATTCAAACATAGCTGCCATTTCCTGCAGTAATACCGAACCACCTGGGGCCAGCGCTCGTCCGTCCTCAGCCCTTTCAGCCGCCTTGCTCGGGGTGTTCTAAGTAATTGGCTGCTCGGCACAAGGGAGCGAGCACATTCCTCTGCATTGTGGCATAAATACCAGGAATCCCTATGATGTGCAGGCTTCCCTTTGCTCATTAGGAAAAAAAAAGCTGACGGTGCAGCCCCCGAAGCCCTCCATCCTCCTCCGCAGTGCCCAGGCTGGATCGACACCAGGAGATAACAGTACAGCACCGGTCTTTAAACGCAGCTGCACTGCTCTCTACGACCAGCCGGCCCCTGGCCACAGCTCTCTAACTGCAGCAGAACAATAACGATTCTCCATGAGAGAACCACCCAGTGTGTAGAGATGTTTAACTGCATCGTTTAGCGCTATGAGCTGCCTCCATTTTAGACATATTGTCGCCCTAGTAACAAAAATGTTTAAGGAAAAATTAGTTTTTGTCTTAAATCATCTATTGATGATGCTGCCACGTCTGGTAAAATCACTTTAATCCTGAGTTGAAAGGATTTTAGGACCAGGTTTTTTGCCTAAGTCAGGATAAAATGACAATTTAACAAGCTTTAATGACGGCGGCTGCTTCAAGAGTCAAGAAGAAGCTCTAAACATGATTCTAGAATCAATTTCTACTGATAAATGATGCATTCTATAGGTTATAATGCTTTATAGTAATTTAGTCTAAATTTCACAAGTTATGCTTTAATAACAGTCAGTCAGTCATTTTCTATACCTGCTTATTCCTCATTAGGGTCACATGGTCTGCTGGAGCCAATCCCAGCGCGTTACGGCGAGAGGCAGGGATACACCCCAGATGGTCGCCAGCCAATTGTGGGGCACACACACCATTCACTCACACCTACGGGCAATTTAGAGTCTCCAATTAACCTCAGCATGTTTTTGGACTGTGGGAGGAAGCCGGAGTACCTGGTGAAAACCCACCAGACACAGGGAGAACATGCAAACTCCACACAGAAAGGTCCCAGACCCAGGACCAAGGAGGTCTTGAACCTGCGACCTTCTTGCTGTGAGGCAACAGCGCTAACCCCTGCGCCACGTGTCGCCCCGCTTTAATAACAATTTGATATAAAATGAGGTGCATCAATAAATATGCAGCCAAATCTTCCAGGTCCATTAAACTTCACTGAAAATTCACAACCTCTCAGGTTTAAAACAGTCGTCAAAACTGGACGTTGGAGATGAGTTACGTTCAATAAAAAACAAAAGTGATGAAAAATGAGCTGACATTAGTTTAATTTATCTGATGTAAGTTAGTTTTCACTATGGAATGAAAGGACAGTTTAATCCAGGTTTAAAGTTGATTAAAGTCACGGTAGAATGTTCAAAAATTGACCTAAAGTCAGTTTATTCTTTAATAGTAGACCTTTTTGATTGATAAATAAATATAATATTCTCTGCATTAGATAAAGTTTTTTTGTGTTTTCCTCATTATTTTATAGGGTGATGTTAATTCTCATCATTCGTATTTTTCTTGGTATCTGAGCTCTCAGAAGAGTTTGCCAAGTGTGACACTTTTTGCCCCATATTACAACATCTTAATTAAAACTTTAAAGCGGCCAAGTTAAGTAGATAAACCACACTGAGGTAATTTGAGACAAATGATGAATGGCAATGTGAGAAATACTAACGGGTCATTTCCTGCATTCTATTGCATGAACTTCTCCTTCTGATTTGATAACACACCAAACACACTTATCCCTCTTTCTGCATCAAACAGCGAGACATGAAGCATGTCGCATCAGATGCAGCCAGTGAACACAATGTTCCATTTGTGCTCAGCAATGAAGAATCTGTGTGAAATCACCTCAGCCTCTCCTGTTTAGTGTCTTATGTTTAGTCTCTTTATCTTCATCATGTGTGCATGCTATCTAGAGCATGCTCATACTTATACACACACTCAGTGGCACATATTTGGTCTGATGAGGGCTCCTGGCCTGAAAAAACGTTTTTCTTTCCATTTTAGACTGAGTTTGTCCTCCCAAGAAACACAACACTAAATACACTCATAAATATCAGTCACCATGAACTAAAAAATAGTGAAAGTACAATTGTGTGATAAATTATCTTGACCTGCTGATGAGTTGTTAACCTGTTAAAATCCAAAACCCCCTGATACAGCACTGAGTTTTCTTCATAAATCACAGTAGAAAACCTGAGCTCCAACAATAAATAAAGTATTTTATCTGTAGTAAAACACAATGTTACTGTTACAGCATCAATATATATCATCAATATCCACATCATCAAGTTGAATATAATATCAGTAGTAGTGGCTATTTAGATATTTAATTTAGATTTGAGCTTTATAATCCTTGATTATCCTTATAGAATATATTCTTCATGTTCTGGAATGATCCTCAGTGGGATTTCTATGATTTTATGGACAAATAATTGATCTTTAAACTCTCCTCTTGCAGATAATTGAGCTTTTTTCTAAATCTTTCTTGATTTGGGTCAATTTGGCCTCATTTTTAGTTTAGAATAAAGTATTTTAATTTGTATTAAAAATATATATATACATATTTTTTTTCTTTTTTTGCTATTATTCTAACTCTCTTTGGGTGTGTGGTCATTTACACGACTGTACAATAGTTTGGGGTCAACCATGAAAAGTCACTCTTTTATTTACCACCAGTTGTAAAATGAATAGAAAATATAGTCAAGACATTGACAAGGTTAGAAATAATGATCTTTGCTTTCAGTTTTCTAGCTTCTCTAAGCAGCTAAACTTTTGTAATCATCCATTAACCTTCTGATGCAATGAGCAAACACATTGTTCCATTAGATCACTGGAGTGATAGTTGCTGGAAATGGGCCTCTATACACCTATGTAGATATTGATGCACCAAAAACCAGACATTTGCAGCTAGAATAGTCAAAAATAAGGAAAATTCGAAGTGATCCCAAAGTGTTATTTGAAGGATTTGTTTAGAATGAAGGTGAACTTAATGTATTTGTGTCCTTTTAGTGGCAATTCTCAAATAAAACAAGCATCCAATTATCAGTTAGATTATGACTGAACCAAGATTTACAATCAGTTTCATCCTATCCACATATTTCTTGACTTCCTCTGCATTTACTGACATCATCCTTCCTCCTTGTCTCCCTCCCCTCTCCCTCCTCCTCCCGCCTCTCTGCAGGATCCTGCTGACCGTGGTGGTGATCTTCCGCATCCTGATCGTGGGTATAGTGGGTGAGAAGGTGTACGAGGACGAGCAGATCATGTTCATCTGTAACACCATGCAGCCCGGCTGCAACCAGGCCTGCTACGACAAGGCCTTCCCCATCTCGCACATCCGCTACTGGGTGTTCCAGATCATCCTGGTGTGCACACCCAGCCTGTGCTTCATCACCTACTCCGTGCACCAGTCGGCGAAGGCGCGCGACCGCAGCTACTCGCTGCTGCACCCGTACATGGACCACCACGGCCACGGCGGCCACCACGGCCGCCACCACGACCACCACGCACGCAAGCTCCACTCGCGCAACATCAACGGCATCCTGGTGCACCCGGACAGCAGCAAGGAGGACCACGACTGTCTGGAGGTCAAGGAGATCCCCAACGGGCCGCGGGGGCTGCCGCAGACCAAGAGCTCCAAGGTGCGGCGGCAGGAAGGCATCTCCCGCTTCTACGTCATCCAGGTGGTGTTCCGCAACGTGCTGGAGATCGGCTTCCTGGCCGGCCAGTACTTCCTGTACGGCTTCAACGTGCCGGGCATGTTCGAGTGCGACCGGTACCCGTGCGTGAAGGAGGTGGAGTGCTACGTGTCGCGGCCCACGGAGAAGACGGTGTTCCTGGTGTTCATGTTCGCCGTGAGCGGCATCTGCGTGCTGCTCAACCTGGCCGAGCTCAACCACCTGGGCTGGAGGAAGATAAAGACGGCGGTGCGCGGCGTGCAGGCCCGCAGGAAGTCCATCTGCGAGGTGCGCAAGAAGGACGTCTCGCACCTGTCCCAGGCCCCCAACCTGGGCAGGACCCAGTCCAGCGAGTCGGCCTACGTCTGACAGAGGCTTCTCCGCCCCCGGGGGGGTCCAGGGACCGCTTTAAAAAAATGTTTTGGAGAAGACTCCCAGGACTCCCGATCATCAAAAATCACCACTGCGTTATTATTATTCAGGACCAGAGAAGGGACTCTGTTCGAGGTCGTGACGAAGCGTCGATTCACAAAAGTCGTCGAGAAGAATCACCTTCCTGAAAAAAGTGCTTCTGTTACACCGAAAGCTAACAAGATGGAGAATCCTGCTCTGCCTAGGTGACACTAGGTGCCTTTAACGAACCCGACAAGACAAAACTGAGCAATTACTAATAATATTTAAAAAAAACAAAAAAAAACACAACTGTAAAGGTAGTCTGAGATCGAATTATCTGAAGTCCTTCATTATTTGCCTTTGCCGTAGGTCAGAATAATCCCCTCATAATTTTCCAATTATGTGTGTGCATATGCAAGAGCTTAAGCGTGTGCATGCATACGCATGTGTGAGAAAAAAAAAGAGAAAAAAAAGCCAATCTCTTGCCTCGAGTCAAAAAAATTTGAATGCTAAACTAATCTGAGCTACTGAGAGAGATTATTTTACGTCTCAATGTTCCTGCTTTTTCGGTCAAAGTCAAACAAGCATCTTTTTTTCAAGCACTAAAAAGCGGAACACTCCTTTATCAGTGTCCAAAGCTTTTTTTTTTTCTGATATTTTTTTGTCACATTCGGCGCCAACGAGACGACAGACTGACGTCGCCCTGCGGCTTTCCTTAGCAAGTCGGCAACTTTTTGTTTGCTGCACTAAAAACAAGTCAAAGTGAGACATATTAGTGCATTTTAAGGGTTTAGATTTACTTCCCAGCACTGTGTTAAACGCCACAAATGCTCCCCGACGCCCGCAGGGCACGCCGTTTACTCCCAGAAACCCGCTGAAGACAAGCCAGTGTGTTTCCACTTTGTGTGTGTGTGTGTGTGTGTCTATTTAAGGGAATGAATGGAGTGACAGTACAGATTTTTTCAATTAAACTGGAAAAAAATGTATCGTAGTCACAGATATTTTAACCTCAAGCTTCGTTTTTCACAAGCAGATTTGGTGCCATATTTCGAAGTTACTGTACATAGATGGAATTTAATAATTACACTTTAGCCTTTTTTTCCCTATGCGGTATAGATGGGCGTCACTTGGATGAAGGGGAACAGGGGTAACAAAGATTAATCATAGATTGCCAGCTTTAACAATATGTATTATTAATGTGCTCTTTGTTAAGCCTTTACCCTCTAATGGAGACTACAGTATATGTTCTGAGGAGTGTTCCCCCCATATGGACATTGAAAAAGGCATGTTAACTGAAGCATTAATAGAATGGATAGATTATGACATGTAACTTTAAAAAAAAAAGAGTTTTATTTATTTGCATCCTGCTCCTGTGAAATGTTATACTCAGCATGCATTAAGATGAAAAATATAAAGAGATATGAACATAGCATCCCATCGTGGGAATATTGAAAGATAATAAACTGAAAGGCTCCAGAACTGCAGCAATAATAATATATAGTATGTGAAAAAATATGTGAATAAATTATTATGCAAACAGTTGATTTTGAGTGATAATTACTGTTGCTTTTACACTTTTATCAGCGTGTTTTAAGGTGTCAGAGAACTGCAGCAACCTCTTCTGCTTTCAGTGGAACTAATGCAACCGCTGCTGCTTGTATCCTAGTTTTTTTTTTCCCATGCATCTTGCTTTAAAAACACAAATCAGTTTCGCAGTTTGTGTTCCTGATAAAAGTCAGTTCTCAAGCTGTGAGTGCATCTGAGCAGAAAGGTGTTGAGTCTGATCGGGTCAGTCCGGAAACAAGCCGAGGTGAGAGACATGGCAGGCACCCGGCAGACTGGAAAATACTGATGCTCATATGCAGTCGGGTTCAAAATAAGAGCAGCCTGCTTAAAAACACCAGAAAAGACTAAATCCTTATAGTATTTTACTTTTGGTGCATTTGGAGCACATTTCATTTCATATTCTGAATCAAAATGTGAAGAAATGTCTTGAAAATGAAGAGAAATTAATATAATATACTCCATGTTACACAGTCGTTCTCAGTAATTGTGAAACTAAAAATACATCCAGAAGATTTTTCTGTTTATACAGTAAATGTTTGAATTTGCAAAGAAAAACGCAGACACTGCTATTTCTTTGAACAGCTTAATATTCTTTTTTCATTTTCTGTAAAGTTATTAACCACTTAGTCCTCAGGCTTATTTTTCAGTTTTCCTGCTATAAATGCTAAAAAAAAATATGGAATATCTCTACAAATACAAGGGTTATGCATTTAAACCTGGTATTAAAAGAAATGCACAACAATGAGGTGACTACAGCAGAGTCAGAATCAATGTATGTTGCTGTTATACAGCAAATATAGTTAGAATATCGTGTTTTATAATAGATAAAAGTAGTTTATTTGAAACGTAAATTAAGACCAAACTTACCCAAACCAGGGAAAAAACTATCTGCAATGTAAAGTTCAATGATTAATAAGATCAGAGTTCAAAGGTCAATTATTTGTCCATAAAATCCTATAAATCCCACTGAGGATCATTCCAGAACATGAAGAATATATTCTGTAAGATGTTTATTATTAAATAATCACACAAACAGCTCTAATCTAAATTAAATGTCTAAATAGTCTCTACTACTGATATTATATTAAACTATTTTATTATTGTATTGATGATTGATGATATATATTGATGCTGTAATAGTAACATTGGGTTTTACTACAGATAAAATACTTTATTTATTGTTGGAGCTGAGGTTTAATACTGGGATTTATCATTAAAACTCAAAGCTGCTGCTGGATCAGTGACTTTTGGATTTTAGCAAGTTAAAAAAGTGATGCAATTTTCTTCCCATTTAGATTTAGGATAAATAAAATGCAGTGTTCCCAATGCACCAATAAATAAATGACTCTTTACTGCTATTCTTTACAACACAACTGTATCTGTTATACGTCGTCAGATATTCCCTCGACCTAATATTCTCGTTTTCAGTTGCATGTACAAAGGCCAGTCGTTGCTGTATGAACATTAAATGCAGCAGCTTTTCATGCTGTATATAAGAACTCAGAGTGCATCGCTGTGCTTTCATCTGCACAGATTCATACAATACTTTAATCTGCATTATTCAACAGTGAGAAACGATACATCTCTGAGAGGGCAGATACAGAACATTAATGCACTCTCTGGGTATTCTCTGATAAATTATAGATATTTAACCCATACCTGTACCTGATATGAAAACTCCTGAAGAAAGTAATTTAAAAAGGATGTGAAATATAACTTATCACAGTGTTTTTCCTTTCCTGACAACCCCCAGGCTTTTTCCTGGAAGTCAAAGTATTATTTCTCAGACATGTCGTCAGGTTATTGGAGCAAAACCTGATCGTTTCAGGTATAAGAGAGGTTACTGAGGGGGGTAAAATATAAAGGTGTAGGAGGGTGGGGAACCTTTTAGTTTTATTAAACCTTCAATCAGTGCAGGCACCATGTGGCCTTGTCCTGGGGAGCAGTGAAAAACCCACGGGGGAGCAGAGGGAAGAGAGTGTTAATAAAGTTGATTGTCTGATAGAATGTAGAGTAATGAATCCCCTGGTTATTCATTCACTTAAGGGCCACGGTCTGTTCTTATTGACATGTGGATAACTGTGATTGACTCTCTGCTGTGTGTGATAGTATACATTTACCATCAAGAATCAACCAACAACACACACACACACACTCATACAGACAGAGAGAGAGAGAGAGCGCCGATAGCTGCCGAAACAAAAGCATCGCTGAGGATGTTGCCGGGCTGGTTGCCGGCGGTGACGGCGGGGCAGTAATGATGTTAAGCAGCACAGAGTCAGTAGTGAAGGGCAGGAACAGCAATGCACCACATCTCTACACAGCATCACGACAACCTGCAGAAAACACTCACCCTGAAAGTTAATCTGAGGCAATGCAGCTGCAGAGAAACATTAAGATGAGTCACGATAATTTGGTTTAAGCTTTAATAATATTAAAGAAGTAGCTGAGTTAAGTTTTAACACTTTTCTAAGGTTTCTATCTTTTTAGAAAGTGGTAACCATAGTAAATATCATGCAACCAATTCTATTGTTACACTGCAAAACAGAAATCTCAAGGGGTGAAAATATCTTGTTTTTTGGTGCAATTAGTCCAATAATGAGTAGAATTGAGCTTAATTTAATTTTTTTCTTAATTTTAGTCATTAATCTTTTTTGTTTGTTTCCTTAACCAAGAGCAAATTGACTCAAATCAGGAAAAAAAACTTGAAATAAGATGATTCTACTCAGTATTGGACTAATTATACCAAAAACAAGACTTGTTAAGGTTTAATTTCTATTTAATTTGATATTTCTGACTCTTTATTTTTAGAATAAAATGTGATGCACAGTAATTAACACAAGAGAGAAGCTTTCTTTTTAGAAAGTGGTTACCATAGTAAATATCATGCAACCAACTTCATTGATACACTGCAAAAAAACATCTTAACAATAACAAATAATAAAATAACAATAAAATATCTTGTTTTTCTTACAATTATTCCAATTTTTTATTATTCAGATACATTTTTCTCTTGATTTTAACATTTTAACATTTTCTTTGAAATAAAAAAAGACTAAAATCAAGAAAAAAACCTTGAAATAATCTATATTATCTCCTCCTCCTCAATATTGGACTAATTGTAAAAAATAGGACACAATTCACTTGTATTTAAAATAATAAATGTGCTTATAATAATCAACAAAAGGGCAAAGGTTGCTTCCTTTGACATTAATAGTTACCACAGTAAATATCATGCAACCAGTTCCACTGTTACAGTTCTATTCTCCACACTGTTTAATTACTTTATGCATTAATTACATGTTTAAATCAACATCACTCAAAGAAATGCAACTAATCATCTAAGCTGTACCATTCACTAAATGACAATTAGTAAAAATCAATGCAGTGGGAAATGTTAAAAGCCTTTTAATGGCTTTTATTTGCATTTGCTGCCATTAAATGTATGAACTGAGACTTTCATCAGAAACATTGCTGCACATCATGGTGAAAGAAGAAAATCTGTGTATATAAGAGATAAGCAGACACACACACACACACACACCTTCCTGTTTGTGCACTCTTGTATAATCCATTAAATAGAGCACACAGATACATAACACACAACTTAGCAGCTCATCCTGCCTCTTTACTTATGCATTAGAGCACACAAATAGATGTTTACTGCACCGTGTAATCTCTGGAACGCTTTATGAATTTTGAATTAAAGAAAAGAAGGTTATACTTGAGTTGTGGTGGTGACAGGCTGCGAATATTCACACATTTTAACAAAATGTCCCACTGAAACAAATAAAACAAATAGAATATGAATGGGCAGACTGGTTTAAACCAGCAGCTGTGACATATACTGGTTTCAATGGGACAATGGGATTAATTTAACCCAGATATGAACTATAAAACAAGCGCTGTATATAAAAAACATGTTTTTCTGTCACAGAGAAAGAATCAGATGCTGTTTTCAAACAGAATCTGTAATTTTAAATGTATTTATGCACGTGTGCAGTGAATTTACAGCCAATCACACTCATAATGAATCCAGTTTCTCCAATATAGCCAATAAAATAGTACCAAAATGCAATATAATACATTAAAAACACACTTAAATACAACACAGAACACAGAACTATTCTGCAAATACTGAAAATATGAGTGCAATCATATCCTATTTATGTGTATAGCCTACAATTACAGATTCACTTCAATGTATCTTTTACAGTTTGCACAAAAGCAACACAACATCCCCTGTCATTAGAAACATAAACCTTTATATTTTACAGGGAAAAACTGCCTAAAAAACAGGGAAATAAAGAGGAGGAAACCTCAGGAAGAGTAACAGAATAGGATAAAACAATAGGAAATGTGTGCACAGGATGGAACACCATCAATTTCCTCTAAAAGCACAAACACAAAGGTCACGTCCAGGTTCTGTGGATCTGTGACACACGTCAGCTAAACTGTGTATTTGAGGAATTGCTTAAAGCTTTCACACTTGTTCAGCCAGATCCATCATGAAGGATCAGCAGCTGAGCTCCTCACATGGAGGATATGAGATCCACGTTTCCTTCACAGGACAGAAAACATGTCAGCAGCTTCGTCTGTTGCAGCAAAACTAGCAGGAAACTACATTCTCTGCAGATTCTACTGCACCTTTTTAATTCACCACGTCAGATTTGAGCACGTAAATCATCTTCAGTGCACTGTAAAACCATTAAATTACCTTAAAATGTATGATACATAACTGGTAAATTACTGTACTTCTGTTTACAGTGTCTTTACTGTAAAATAATAAGAAATAATGTGATTTCAGTTGTATTTACAGTATTAGGTGATTACTTACACAATAAAAAGCAATAAATACTGTGATATCAGTTAGATTTAAAGAATTAGGTGATAAAATATACGATAAAAATCAATTAAATACTGTTATTTCAGTTGTATTTACAGTATTATGTGATTAAAGTCAATTAAATACTGTTATTTCAGTTGTATTTACAGTTTTATATGATTAATTGTCCAGTAAAAGTCAAGTAAATACTATGATTTCCATTGTATTTAGAATATTAGGTGATTAATTGTACAGTTAAATACTGGTAATTTAGTTGTATTTACAGTATTAGGTAATTAATTTCATAATAAAAATCCATTAAATCCATTTTACAGTTATTTTACAGTTGTATTTAAAGTTTTGGGTGATTAATTATACAATAAAAATTAATTAAATATGTGATTTCCATTGTATTTACAGTATTAGGTGATTAACTGTTTAATAAAAGTCAATTAAATACTGTTATTTCAGTTGTTTTAAAGTATTAGGTGATTAATTTCACAATAAAAATCTATTAAATCTGTTTTAAAGTTGTATTTAACGTTTAGGATGATTAATTGTACAATAAAAATCAATTAAATACTGGTAATTTAGTTGTATTTACAGTATTAGGTCATTAATTTCATAATAAAATCTATTAAATCCTTTTGTATTGTATTTAAAGTTGTATTTAAAGTATTAGGTGATTAATTGTACAATAAAAATCAAGTAAATCCGTGATTTCAGTTGTATTTACAGTACTAATTAGATAATTACCTGTATTATAATACAGTAATACTTCAACTACTGTGATTTATTGTAAAATCTACATCAATTCACTCTCATATTCATTCACGTTATTGTGTTTAACACAGATTTCACAGCAGTTTTACAGTCTACTTTTCCAAATGTAAGTAAAATCTCTCCTAAAACGTTGCTATGAGTGTGAATTGGACTTTTTTTAGAGTGATATTGAACCTCCTGACATTTCTCTGACTGTTTGCTTTCTAAATGTCCTTTAAACAGAAAGTGTGGGTCCCACCAGAGCTGCTGCTTCTTTTTTCTGTCTATTTTAGCTTCTAGAGTCTATTTTAAGAGGTTGTTTGTCTCCTCGTTCTCACAAACCAGATGTGACTTTTGTTCTGATTCCTTCTCTGAGCCAGTGGCACATTAATGAGGAGACGTGATTAATACTTTCTATTAATCTGATAAAATCCTAAAAAAAACACTGATACGGCAGCAGAATTGAGTTTTATTCATAAATCCAGGTTTAAGTCCAATAATCTTTGTGTTTGTAGAGATATTCCTCATTTATTATCATTTATAGCAGGAAAAGTGATATATAGGCCTGGTTTCTGTTGGTTTTATCTTGTTTTATGGTTCAAATAAGGTATTTTATCTGTAGTAAAACACAATTTTAGTTTGTTTTTTGCAATATTTTAACTATATCTGCTCTGTAACAACAACATAAATTGATTCTGACTCTTCTATAGTCACTTCACGTCTTCACATTTATTTTAATTCAAAGTTTAAGTCCAATAATCTTTGTGGTTTTATAAATATTCCATATTTATTATCATTTATAGCAGGAAAACTGAAAAATAAGCCTCAGCTGCACGTGTCTCATCTTCGTGAGCTGCATCAATGTTTGTCTTCTCTCTGACCTTGACCCTCCAGTGTCAATAGATCTGATGTAAAATAAAAGAAGATCTGATTTAGGATTCATTCCCTGCGAGGATAAATCAATGTTTGCAGATTCATTGCCATTGACGAGCCATTCTCAGCCATTCACCCCGGCCTCTTCATCAAATTTTCATCTGCTCTGTGACCCACTCCCCACAGCTGATTTATCTTCATCCAGTCAGGAGACAGCACTCGCAGAGAAGAAGCTTTTCATTATGCCTCTTCTGAGTTCCTCACATATTTCCCTCTCTTAACTCATTCATGAAGGTGAAATTGGAGCTCTCCTCTCTGGGGTCTGCTCTGATTCTAGCCTCCAGTCTAGCCTCCAGTCTAGCCTCCATCCTAGCCTCCATTCTCTGGGGTCTGCTCTGATTCTAGTCTCCATTCTAGTCTCCATTCTATTCTCCATTCTAGCCTCCAGTCTAGCCTCCATCCTAGTCTCTATTCTCTGGGGTCTGCTCTGATTCTAGTCTCCATTCTAGTCTCCATTCTATTCTCCATTCTAGCCTCCAGTCTAGCCTCCATCCTAGTCTCCATTCTCTGGGGTTTGCTCTGAGTCTAGCCTCCATTCTAGCCTCCATTCTAGCCTCCATTCTAGTCTCCATTCTAGTCTCCATTCTCTGGGGTCTGCTCTGATTCTAGTCTCCATTCTAGTCTCCATTCTAGTCTCCATTCTCTGGGGTCTGCCCTGATTCTAGTCTCCATTCTAGTCTCCATTCTAGTCTCCATTCTACCCTCCATTCTAGCCTCCATTCTAGCCTCCATTCTCTGGGGTCTGCTCTGATTCTAGTCTCCATTCTAGTCTACATTCCATTCTAGCCTCCATTCTAGTCTCCATTCTAGCCTCCATTCTAGTCTCCATTCTAGTCTCCATTCCATTCTAGTCTCCATTCTAGTCTCCATTCCATTCTAGCCTCCATTCTAGCCTCCATTCTAGTCTCCATTCTAGTCTCCATTCTAGTCTCCATTCTAGTCTCCATTCCATTCTAGTCTCCATTCTAGCCTCCATTCTAGTCTCCATTCTATCCTCCATTCTATCCTCCATTCTAGTCTCCATTCTAGTCTCCATTCTAGTCTCCATTCTAGTCTCCATTCCATTCTAGTCTCCATTCTAGCCTCCATTCTAGTCTCCATTCTAGTCTCCATTCTAGCCTCCATTCTAGTCTCCATTCTAGCCTCCATTCTAGCCTCCATTCTAGTCTCCATTCTAGCCTCCATTCTAGTCTCCATTCTAGTCTCCATTCTAGCCTCCATTCTAGTCTCCATTCTAGTCTCCATTCTAGCCTCCATTCTAGTCTCCATTCTAGTCTCCATTCTAGCCTCCATTCTAGTCTCCATTCTAGCCTCCATTCTAGTCTCCATTCTAGCCTCCATTCTAGCCTCCATTCTAGTCTCCATTCTAGCCTCCATTCTAGTCTCCATTCTAGCCTCCATTCTAGTCTCCATTCTAGTCTCCATTCTAGTCTCCATCCTTGCCTCCATTCTAGTCTTCATTCTCTGGGGTCTTCTCTGATTCTAGCCTCCATTCTAGTCTCCATTCTAGTCTCCATTCTAGTCTCCATTCTCTGGGGTTTGTTCTGATTCTAGTCTCCATTCTAGTCTCCATTCTCTGGGGTTTGTTCTGATTCTAGTCTCCATTCTAGTCTCCATTCCATTCTAGTCTCCATTCTAGTCTCCATTCTAGCCTCCATTCTAGCCTCCATTCTAGCCTCCATTCTAGTCTCCATTCTAGTCTCCATTCTAGCCTCCATTCTAGTCTCCATTCTAGTCTCCATTCTAGTCTCCATTCTAGTCCCCATTCTAGCCTCCATTCTAGTCTCCATTCTAGTCTCCATTCTAGCCTCCATTCTAGTCTCCATTCTAGTCTCCATTCTAGTCTCCATTCTAGCCTCCATTCTAGCCTCCATTCTAGCCTCCATTCTAGTCTCCATTCTAGTCTCCATTCTAGCCTCCATTCTAGTCTCCATTCTAGTCTCCATTCTAGTCTCCATTCTAGTCCCCATTCTAGTCTCCATTCTAGTCTCCATTCTAGTCTCCATTCTAGTCTCCATTCTAGCCTCCATTCTAGCCTCCATTCTAGTCTCCATTCTAGTCTCCATTCTTGTCTCCATTCTGCTCACCTCAGTCTCATTTCATCAGATTCCTACTTGTCACCTCCATCTGCTCCTCTTCCTCCTGACTCTCTCTTTCCACTGATTCCTACTTCCTACACATTTCTGCTTTCATCAGATTCTCCTTCCTCATTCATATGTTGATTGATTCATATGTTGATGATTTTCCACCTGCATCTCACTTTCCTGGATAGAACACAGTGATTTCAGTGTTTAACCACTTGAACCCCAAGTTTATTTATCAGTTTTCCTGCTATAAATGACGATAAATATGAAATATCTCTACAAACACAAAGGTTATTGAACTTAAACCTGGAATCAAACTACAGAAGAGTCAGAATCAATTTATGTTGCTGTTATAGAGCAAATATAGTTAAAATATTACAAAAAAAAAAATCTAAAATCGTGTTTTACAACAGATAAAAGTACCTGCAGTGCAAAGTTCAATGATTAATATGATAAGAGGTCAAAGGTCAATTATTTGTCCATAAAATCCTATAAATCCCACTGAGGATCATTCCAGAACATGAAGAATATATTCTGTAAGATGTTTATTATAAAGTGTTGGAGCTGAGGTTTAATTCTGGGATTTATCAATAAAACTCTTTTTTTAACAGATTAATTCTCCTCAAAGTTTAATGTTCCGAACCTTATTGCTTATTTTATGGGGTGAGACAACTGTCAGAATATTCATATGCATATGACAGTGATCAGTGCATAAAATAAATATTTGTAAAATCTCAAATAAGTCTAGTTGTACATAAAATGTGTGTTTTATCCATCAGAAGAGACTGATGTCTGTCATATGCACATAAATATTCCGACAGATTTTAAATTTCCAAAAACAGCCCAGAAACTTCTCCAACTAAACTCATTATCTCCTTGAAAAACTCCGCTGACTTGCCTCTAACCCCGATTGATTTCCATGTGGGAATAGAGTCTAATATCTATGGATGCAGATGTTATTTAAAGCTGTTTAGCCTCCAGTCGTCTAGATCTAATCACGACTGCTCTGTCATCTTACTGGGTAAATTCAGCTCTGGGAAGCTGCAGGGTGTCAGACTTGAGATGTATCTAAAGGAAATAATAATAAAATAAAATAAAAATACCCTCATTGACTCTTCAACTTACTTCAGTGAGATCTGGCTGGTTGTTCTGGGTATTTAGAAAAAGGCACAAAAAATACTGAGATGAAGTTAATTTCATGACACGGGTGACAAACTGAGAAGAACTTGGGTTTTTAAAACTATCCAAGGACAGCGGGAGCAGGACGGAAACATGTAGGTTCAACATAAATCCTGCTTAAAACAGACTTAATCCCTAAATTAGCCAATCACAGCGATGAATCCAGACTTTAAAATCCTCTGCAGAGAAACATCAATTCATTATATTATTCAATATAAAAAGGATGAAAATTAACAATTGAGATACACTGAAAATCAATGTTTTATTATGTCAAGTGGTTGCATGAAATTAATTCATCTAACTCTGGATATATACGCTTTTTAAGTTGATTGTACCTATATTTTTTCAGTATTTGCAGAATATAATTTTGACTAGAATTTAAGAGATTTCTATTTAAATACATTAGGATGGAATTACTTATACTTCTTATTTTTGGTACTGAAATAATTATGTAGATTCAGTCAATGTAATAGTTTAACTACAACATATTTAAGTAAAATCCAATCTAATTAACAATTTTAGCTTTAACTGGATAAATTTAAGACTCAGACAATAAACCAAACTAAATATTTTACTTTAAAATAATATAATATACACACTTTCCAAAAAGGGAGATTCTTGAAAAATTGATTTAATGCATCTGTGCATATTTATTAAATACTTGATTATATAATTGTTCTGTATTGTGTGTTTTTTTATTGATAATATTGTTTTTTTCTACTGTTTTATTGGTTGATTCAGAGGGCCACTGTGTTTACATTGGTGGTTTATGCACAAATGGAAAATAAAGAAAACCTGAACCTTGAACTTTGAACCTTGAACCTTGGAATCCAAAATCCTTCAGTAGAGAAAAAACTAACTTTCTGCCTGTCTAATTAAACATACATGTATATAGTTTTTTCTCATTATTTTTAAGATAAATGAGTGTTTTTTAATTTAAAGAAACATAACATGTTAAATATACTAATAAACCAGATAAAACCATGTAACAGAATGATTTTTTTCAGTGCATGTGAATAGGATTTACACTGACGCTGAGCTCTTGTTAGATTTTAATGGGCAGTTAAACAGGTCTGAAATGCTTGGTCTCATTATATCGGGTTTTAAACTGTTCTGCAGAAGCCCAGAATAAAAAAAAAAAAAAGCCGCTGGCTATTCTAACACCTTCTGCTAATACGCGGCCGGTTCTTCCCTCCGGCCCGGCGACATACAGCTGCTGCATCTGCTCTCTGAGTCACAGAGAACAGCAGCATTTAATCAGAGTTTTACCGCAGGACCGGAGCCTTCGGTGAAAAATCTCTCCTACGACGCTGCTGTTTGATTTGAGCTGCTGTCTGACTCATAGACAGAGAATCACTGTAGAAACCTGAGTGTGGAGCTGTAATGATTCGGCCTGTAGGACTCACAGATTTCCCTGCGCACCCATCCCCCACCACCTAGGCACCTCAGCCTCCCTGATCAATAAACGGAGGTCACATAAATTAATTGGAGGTGTAATCTTATTTGTTTGAATTGCATCGGGGGGGAATCTAGGAGCGAGGTCAAGGCT
This sequence comes from Lepturacanthus savala, assembly GCA_030544235.1. NCBI lineage: Eukaryota > Metazoa > Chordata > Actinopteri > Scombriformes > Trichiuridae > Lepturacanthus > Lepturacanthus savala. The sequence goes on along the minus strand of CM060479.1, from coordinate 4,367,767 downwards.
GCAGAACAAGAACAAACAAGAAGAGGATAAGAGGAAAAGAAAGACGTCTCCATCGTGAGTTAGTTTTATTTTTTGTGCAGCATCTCATCGTCCTACAGTACGATCACAGGGAGGAGGTGGAGCAGGAGAAGATTTATATGGACATTTAGGGGTCATGGCTAAGAGGCCGAGTGGCGGCGGCGTGATCAGTCTGTTCAGTGGAGGCTCACGGCGAGACACGGCGCCTCCTACAGGAACAGACTGCTGCCTGCAGCTCTACGGCAGGAAAAATACAAGGAGCCATTCAAGGGCATTTTGTTTTAGAGCAACGGATCTGTGTGCATGTTATCCATCAGAAAAAAATGATGAAATCTGTTGAATATTTGTGAGCACTCTTTAAATTCTGTGGCAAAAATGTCCAGACACACACAAACTGATATAAAATCCTCATACGGGATAATGTCAAAAATCTCATAAGGTGTAACCTTAAAAACTTGGGACTAGATACTTTAAATCTCTTAAAAAGGTTTTAAAAGAAATTAAAAACACTGCTATTAATTCATTTTATATTCTAGGTGGATAGAATTGAGTTTTTTTAGTTTCATCATTTGACATTTCATGTCTAATAATTGTACATTCCATGTGATTTTTGCATAAAATATGGTACAAATGGATCTGATGAAAACTTTTAAAACCGTACTTTAACCCCTTAAGCTCTAGGCCTATTTATCAGTCTACCTCCCGAAAATTACATGCCCATACTTAATGTAGTATATCTCCACAACTACAGGGGCTTTCTGAATGATCTTGGGCTTAAAATAAAGCTAACACCTGTGGGATAGTTGTAGAAGTCCCAGAATCAATTTAAAATGTACAGTGTTAAAGTAAATGCAGGTAGAATGAAGGAAAAAAGTGAAAAAATTTGCTCCGCCCCAAAAAAAATCATCTATTTGGGTTGAAAATTACCTGAAAATCATGTGTTAGGTGCCCAATTCACCCATGGATCAGTAAAATAAAGTGTTATAAGTAATTTCACAAATGTTCAGCCTTATTAGATGAACCAGACTGATTTTAGAGATGTTTTAGTTCAGGTGTGTCCAGGCGAAATCTGATTTTGGCACATTTGGCACATTCTCAAAAATTACAATAATAATGACATATATACCATATAATTCGCTAAATTCAGACAGATAAACTGTCATTTAAAGGGTTAAAATCCAGGAAGCAAATGTTTTTAACCAGGAAAGAAGATGAAAACAGAAAGAAGCGGTTGTATGATGATTTTATAGCAGTTGTTTTTTGCCTGCTGGATATTTTTGCCATGAAGGCGTCGAAAGGTGCAAAATTTGTGCAGAGAATATAAAAGACTTTTAAGAGCGAAGGACAATGAGTTTCTGCAAAAATCTGCAAAGAGTTTCTGCAAAAATCCAGGACAAGAGCTGTGACACAGACAAAATAATCGACAAATAAAGGTTGCCCGAGGAGAACATGAGGCTTATTGTGAATAAATAATCCAGTTTAATTTAAACAGGTGTTTCCCACTGTGTCATTGACCAGACACCGCTGGACCCCCACGGCTTTAATCTACAATCTAGAATCTCCTTCATTCAGCATCTCACCTCCTACGGCTCAGGGCCGTGATCTGTGGTCGTATGCATCAAACTTCCAGATAAAGGAAGGATCGGAACATTATATTAATATACATTATATTTAATAACACAAGGGTGTGGTTGCACATAAGGTGAGAATATCTTGTTTTTTGGTACATTTAGTCCAGTATTGAGTAGAATTATCTTATTCTACTGACAGATAATTAAGCTTATTTCACTTTTTTCATGATTTTAGTTAATTTAAGAGAAGATTACTCTCATTTTCTACTCAACATTTGACTAATTGTACCAAAAACAACATATTTTCACCTGTTAAGATTCCAGTTTTTGCAGTGTGTGCAAGCTCTGTTCTTTATATTTGTCCTGACTCCTCTCCGGAGAGCAGAAATACATCTTATATGCATGAAAACTTCAAGAGAAAAGTAATAAGGAAACTGAAATCATAATGAAACTAATTCCCTTTCCACTACTCCTACATAGTCCCAAAGTACAAAACCATCCGGCACAGGAACAGTTTGGTTCCTGCTGCTGTTTCTCTTATAAATAACTCATGATTTAATCCTTATTTATTTATTTACTTCTTTATTAGAAGCCCAACATGGTCTTAAATTCCAGCACGTACCATGTTCTTATACTGGCATTGATTGCATTATCTTGTTCTGTTTTAACTATGATTAATGAGAGTACAGATTGATGCTGTTTTAATGTCTGTCTTGTGAAATATTTGAGTGACAAATCTACCTTCAGGCCACTAATAAAGTCAACTTGAACTTGAACCGTATCCAGAGAACCAGTTTTAAAAACCTAAAAGCACAGGATAATGTCAGGAGTTAATTTCAAGCTGACATTTGAGCCACAGGAGCCCATTATATCACAGAATCCTGCAAAACTGATCACACGTGTGTTCATTCTGAGGCTGAAAACAACTAAAAGCAGCAGCCTCTTCCATCTGCTGGCGTTACTTCTCTGGGCATCACAGTTCCCTGTCTCTTTTTCAATTAGCGGCGCTCAGCGCAGGTCGTCAACACCCTGCGGCGTGCCCCTCCGCCCCAAAATAACACGGGATCTGTTAAATCTGTCGCCGGGACAAGGTGGAGTAGAGGACGAGAAGTGTGGCACAGCCTTGTAAAAGTAGAAAATGTGAGTGGATGTCACCTGCTGTCTGTCCCCCAGAGCCACTAGATGTTGCTGTGGTGCAGGAGGAACACACTGTCCACAATCACAGGAGGGGATCTGAAATTAGAAAGCTGCAAAAAATAAAAAATCCAAACAGCAGCTGCAGTTCTCACTTCCTAAAACAAAATGTTTCACTAACATTATAATTAATGAGCTGACACCAGCACAGGTGAGACTTTACATCTGGTTTCAGCTCAAAGTTGGAGCTGTAGAAACTCCCAGAGCTCAGCAGCCACATGTGGAATTTCTCGTGTGTGTGTGTGTGTGTTTTAGTGTGTATGCGTGTGTGTTTTCAGGTTTACTGGATGTTTCTACATTCTCACACACAGCCGTCATTCTGTCATCTGCTACAACATGAACATTTTCTCAGACTCCACGCCCACCACGTCAGCTCCGCTGCATATTCATTTAGACACAGTGGAAAAATGACTCAGATCTTTTCAACGGATTCTTCATCGTAGAGTAAAGCCCTGCTTTGAAATTCATTTTCACAAATATGTTCTTGACTTCAAAGTCTACGGAATCCTCCCCTTTCTGAGTAGTGTATAACTGTCAATAACACATTATTGAATTGTTCATTTTATGATTGTTTTCATGTGTAAGCAGTTACTGTTGGAGCTTATTTTACTAGTTTATATGCTGTTTAAAATGCTGTTAAGTTACGTATAAACACACATGTTTATTATGTGACCATAGCCGTCAGAGAAATGTAGTAAGATGCATTAATTATGTCTGAAATGTCATGGTCTAGGAGTATATTAAATAGAATATGATTAAAATGCTAAATATAAGGACAAATATGTGCTATAGAATCAATTAATCAATTGAATTTAGAAGTAAGTATAAATTATCATCCTTATCATATCACCTTTTAAGGAATATATTAAAGTTTGAAATAAGAAATAGAAATAAATCGAAACTCAAATAATGCCTGAAGAAACTCAGTGAAAGTGGATCTTAAACACAAGTGAATAAGTTCCCTCCAGGAGCCAAAACATTCTTAAGTACCCTCTTGTGAGCTAAAAAGTGTGATTAAGTGCCCTCTTAGAAACAAAAAGTGTGTTAAAGTGCCCACTAAGAGTCTAAAAACGAGCTAAAGTGCCCTCTTGGGAGATAAAAAAGAATGTTAATGTGCCCTCTATGAGCCGAAACATATGCAAAAGTGCTATATTGGAGATGAATAGTGTGTTTAAGGGCCCTCTAGGAGCCAGAATATGTGTTAAAGTGCCCTCTTGAGAGCTAAAAAGCTTGTTAAAGTGCCCTCTAGCAGCCACAACATGTGCTAAAGTGCCCTTTAGGGACCAGAACAATGCTAAAGTGCCCTCTAGGAGCCTAAACATGTGATAAAGTGCCATCTTGGGAGATAGAAAGCATGTTAAAGTGCCCTCTAGGAGCCAAAACATATGCAAAAGTGCTATATTGGAGATGAATAGTGTGTTTAAGGGCCCTCTAGGAGCAAGAATGTGTGTTAAAGTACCCTCTTGAGAGCTAAAAAGCTTGTTAAAGTGCCCTCTAGCAGCCACAGCATGTGCTAAAGTGCCCTTTAGGGACCAAAACAACGCTAAAGTGCCCTCTAGGAGCCTAAACATGTGATAAAGTGCCATCTTGGGAGATAGAAAGCATGTTAATGTGCCCTCTATGAGCCAAAACATATGCTAAAGTGCTATATTGGAGATGAATAGTGTATTTAAGGTCCCTCTAGGAGCCAGAATATGTGTTAAAGTGCCCTCTTGAGAGCTAAAAAGCTTGTTAAAGTGCCCTCTAGCAGCCACAACATGTGCTAAAGTGCCCTTTAGGGACCAAAACAACGCTAAAGTGCCCTCTAGGAGCCTAAACATGTGATAAAGTGCCATCTTGGGAGATAGAAAGCATGTTAAAGTGCCCCCTAAGAGCAAAAATGTGTGTTTAAGTGCCCATTAAGAGTCTAAACATGAGCTAAAGTGCCCTCTTGGGAGATAAAAAACATGTTAAAGTGCCCTCTATGAGCCAAAACATATGCTATAGTGCTATATTGGAGATGAATAGTGTATTTAAAGTCCCTCTAGGAGCCAGAATATGTGTTAAAGTGCCCTCTTGAGAGTTAAAAAGCTTGTTAAAGTGCCCTCTAGCAGCCACAACATGTGCTAAAGTGCCCTTTAGGGACCAAAACAACACTAAAGTGCCCTCTAGGAGCCTAAACATGTGATAAAGTGCCCTCTTGGGAGATAAAAAGCATGTTAATGTGCCCTCTATGAGCCAAAACATATGCTAAAGTGCTATATTGGAGATGAATAGTGTATTTAAGGTCCCTCTAGGAGCCAGAATATGTGTTAAAGTGCCCTCTTGAGAGCTAAAAAGCTTGTTAAAGTGCCCTCTAGCAGCCACAACATGTGCTAAAGTGCCCTTTAGGGACCAAAACAACGCTAAAGTGCCCTCTAGGAGCCTAAACATGTGATAAAGTGCCATCTTGGGAGATAGAAAGCATGTTAAAGTGCCCCCTAAGAGCAAAAATGTGTGTTTAAGTGCCCATTAAGAGTCTAAACATGAGCTAAAGTGCCCTCTTGGGAGATAAAAAACATGTTAAAGTGCCCTCTATGAGCCAAAACATATGCTATAGTGCTATATTGGAGATGAATAGTGTATTTAAAGTCCCTCTAGGAGCCAGAATATGTGTTAAAGTGCCCTCTTGAGAGTTAAAAAGCTTGTTAAAGTGCCCTCTAGCAGCCACAACATGTGCTAAAGTGCCCTTTAGGGACCAAAACAATGCTAAAGTGCTCTCTAGGAGCCTAAACATGTGATAAAGTGCCATCTTGGGAGATAGAAAGCATGTTAAAGTGCCCTCTAGGAGCCAAAATATATGCTAAAGTGCTATATTGGAGATGAATAGTATGTTTAAGGGCCCTCTAGGAGCCAGAATATGTGTTAAAGTGCCCTCTTGAGAGTTAAAAAGCTTGTTAAAGTGCCCTCTAGCAGCCACAACATGTGCTAAAGTGCCCTTTAGGGACCAAAACAACACTAAAGTGCTCTCTAGGAGCCTAAACATGTGATAAAGTGCCATCTTGGGAGATAGAAAGCATGTTAAAGTGCCCCTAGGAGCCAAAACACATGCTAGCATGCTTCATTGGAGACAAAAAGTGTGTTTAAGTGCCCTTTAGGCGCCAAACCATATGTTAAAGTGCCCTCTTGGGAGCCAAAACGCATGCCTAAGTCCCCAGTAGGAGCCTTAACACCTGCTAAAGTGCGCATGTGATAAAACACATGTGCTAAAAGTGTGTTTAAGTGCCCTCTAGGAGCCAGAATGTGTGCTAAAGTGCCCTCTAGGAGCCAAATCACATGTTAAAGTGCCCTCTAGGAGCCAAAACACATGCTAAAGTTCCCTTTTCATTAGTGAAGACATGCCATAAATCCCTTTTTTCCTTTTGCCTTTCACAAAATCTTTGCACACCACTGCTTCTGAACAGTATCTGACCACAGAGAGGAAGCATTCTACAGCAACTAAAGCACTTTCAGGATGTGATAATCATTAACCCTGAACATCCTGGTCCTGGTGCTTCAACAACTGACTCATGATTGTGTGTCTAGCAGTTAAAAAAAAAAAGACACAAACATATCTGACACGCGTGTCCAAACACATCTTAACACCTACGTAATGAGGCCGATGGGCTCAGTGATGACCTCACACCTTACAGCGTTATCACTGTGTGATGTCATCGTCGGCCAGGTCGTGACTCGCTCTCGTCACAGCTGGAATGTCTCAGAGATAAACGCCTCCGTCTGCTCGACACGAGTTACACAAAATACATGTTTAACTATCGAGAGAAAGAAAAAAACATCATGATTCATCTACTTCTGCTCTGATGTGTCTTAACATGGAAGTGAACGGAACATTCCACAGCTGCTTTCTGCTTCTTACGTATTTTACGACAGAGTTTTCGAACTTTTTCACATCAAGGAAACTTAAACTCACAAAAAAATAGACCCCATCTGATCAGATTTATCCCTTAAGGGAATGTCAGAAACCCCAAATTATGGAGGACTGAAAATGACATAATCAATAATCAATAATAATCATCATAATATACAAGTAAATGTTTATTTATTAATTTCTTCTTATTAGAAATGTATTTATTTATTTATTCACTTACTCACCCTGTTCATTTATTCAATATATAAAATGGAAACTAAAATTTGAAATTAAATAAATTCAAAATAAGAAAATAGTGCACAAATAGTGCAGAAAACTAAGACTAAAAACTAAGTCATGAAAACTAAGTCATAATAAATAATTAGAAATTAATTAAAAATAATTATTATTTATGAATAAATAATGACTCAGTACATAATATTTTTACATAATTTTTTACATAATTTTTCATTTAATTAATTTACAAATTAATTTAATTTTCTATTTTATTTTATATTTTTAAAGTCTTTATTTATTTATTTATTTATTCACTAACCCCATTCAATTTCACCTCAGCTATACAAACTTTTAATAAAAAAAATTATAAAAATAATACACAAATAATAGGAAATAAATATACTAAATAAATACAATTATTTATTTTAAATAGTTCTACATTCCATCATTGTGGAATTATAGTAAAAATTAATTATTCTCTTTTTTACAGGGACCCCCTGGCACCTCTTGATGGATCATTGGGGGTCCCCGGACCTTACTTTGAGAACCACAGCTGTAAAGCAACACAAATTAACCCACTAACCCCCATCTGATATTAAAGTGTATGAAACCCATGACAAAAATCTCATTGTGGAATTATAATTAAAATAATTATTACTCTTCTCTATGGGGACCCTCTGGCAACTTTTAAAGGACCCCTCAGGGTCCCTGGACCACAGTTTGAGAACCTCTGATTTATGAAACAATAACATGTGACAGATAACATGACAAACTAGTCGGAAACTGATCACTTTTAGTGAAATTTAGACTGGAAACAAGCCAATAATTTATCAAGGAAGTACATTAAAACATGTGTCTGAATAAAATCATTAATAACTACAACTAGTTTTAATATTTTAATTCCTCATAGTGTTATTAAACAGGATAATGCCATGTGGTATAACACTAAAAAACTTGGTTACCCCACTTTGAGAACCACAGCTTTAGAAAACATCACCAGTTTGAATGAAAAGTGCATGAATCTCCTGCTGCTGCTGCTGCTGCTGCTAAACACAGGTGCTACTAATCCCATTAATAAAGCTTCTGTCCTATTAGGCAGAGCCTTAATTAACACGATGAGCAACACCCGTGTTTAACTTCTATTTCATCTCAAAATGGCCACTGAGAAGAACCTCTATTCCTCAAACCTCCCTCAGTCTTCACTGTTCTCCATGGATTTTTATTTTTTTTTTTTCATATATCATCTCTCCCTCTTCTCCCTCCTCTTAATCCCCGTCTTATTTAGCGGTGGAGGGAGATATTTGGAGAATTCCTTTCAGTGACCACACCAAACTCCCCAGTCACATGCCCTCTTTTTCCTTTCCCTTCCTTCTCCTAAATAAGGAATTACAATTTGAGTGAGGAAAAGGAGAAAGAGCGAAAGGGGGCGGGTCATGGAGTGTAATAAGAGGACCTGAGGGCGTCTCTCTCTCTCTCTCTCTCTATTACTCACTCGCTCTTTCTGTTGAAAGTGGTGAAGTCATATATCTCAGACGAGGGTGTTTGCTCTATTTATCTTGGCAGTTTTGCACAGAGCAACCTGCACAGCTTTGTAAAACAAGGAGAAGAAGAAGAGAAGAGGGATCGGAGCAACTTTAACCTCACCTGTACTCACCTGGAAGCTTCTACATAAAAGTAAGTTTCTACCCTTTAGTCTCATTCAGCAATCTCAAAAGATTTCTTTGCTGCTTTGTGGAGCTTGTGGTTAACTCTACACAGGAAATATGAAAAAAAAAAAAAGTATAATGTTTCACACACCCCACCCTTGCTGTGTGTTTCCTTCTTCTCTCTCTGTTAATGTTTAGTTCTTTTTGTGAGGATCAGACGACAAACTCCATGACCCTCAAGTCTGTAAATTCTTGGGTTATGAAATCTCTTATCTTCTGCTTGTTCTCATGGCAAAAAAAAGAAGCTGAGGCCTTGCAGCTTTTAAAGGGGGGAATGTTAACAGGTTTTAAAATCTCTCATTGGAAGCCCCTCAACGTGTAGTCAGAGCTGTGTAATAATATGTCATTTTCCAGTTTTAATACATGCTCTGAAGCTGCAGGCAGCGGGAGGATGTGGCCGTAAAAACTTCAGTGTGCATCTGTCAGCCGTGTTGTCACGTTTATGGAATACAGTGAAGTTTTTATGGGCAGAGCGAGCGGTTTCTGACAGGGAGATAACTCAGAAGGCCGTGGCTGTAGTTTGGTGTTTGGGCCGGACACGGCCAGTTGGATGATGGGAAACATGGAGCTCTGTGAGACATAATCATGTGAAGCTCTATAACCATTTACATTAGCTCTGCCAATCGATTAAAATGTTTATCGCATGACCGCATGTAAGCGACACGGGCGTAGACTAAGGGTGGCGAACCTGATTTACTGCATGGGCCGGACATTAAAACTATAAATAACGGCTTCAAATTTCTCTCCTTTTCCTCCAAAAAAAATCCCTTTTTAATCAACTCAGCTTTATTCCATATTCATGCATTAAATTCAAAATATTTACTCACTGAACAATATTTTCTATATTCAATGCACCCTCTTGGAAGCCAAAATGTGTGCTAAAGTGACCTCTATTAGCTAAAATCTTTGCTAAAGTGCCCTTGAGGGAGCTAAAATGCATAATAAAGTGTTGTTTAGGAGACAAAATGTGTGCTAAAGTGCTCTCGAGGGAGCTAAAATGTGTATAAAGTGCCATTTAGAAGCTAAAAATTCCCCTCTATAACCAAAAATGTGTGCTGAAATGCCCTCTAAGAGCCAAGTGTGTTAAAATGCCCTCTTGAGAGCTAAAACACAGGATAAAATGGGGCCATTTTATGAGTTAGGGGCCAAAATGTGTGCTAAAGTGCCCTCTTTGGAGCCAAAATCTGTCCTAGTGTCCTCTAGGAGCTAAAATATGTGCTAAAGTGCCCTCGTAGACGCTAAAAAGTGTAAAAGTGCCCTCTAAAAGCCAAAAATCTGTGCTCAAGTGCCCCCTAGGAGTCAAAATACATGCTAAATTGCCCTAAAAAGTCCCCTCTTCAGTGGTGAGGACACGTTATGTGCCTTTTTTTTTTTTTCCTTTATTGCCCCTGCCCTTCAAAAGGTTTGTGCACGCCACTGGCTGCTGCCTTACAAATAATTTGCAAATCAAATCAATATATGTAAATATTTTTTCTCTTGAGCCCTGAAGAATTCTCACCAACTTTACATTTCTATAAAGAAACAGGAACTGGACCATTTTTCTCCAGCTGGGGCCGGATTGGACACTTTAGTGGGCCGGTTCTGGCCCCCGGACCGCGTGTTTGACACCCCTCTCCGCTGCCTTCATGCCATGCGAATGTGCTCGTATCTGTTTTGGCGTTTAAACTATCAGACATGGACGTAAAAACCCACAAGTATGTCTGGAAAAGTCGTAGTAATGTGTAGATAAGTGGCTGCATTATGTAAGTCAGGGAGCTAATTTGCTGCGTGTGTTGACCAATAAACATGGACGTCCACGCTCAGCGACGCCTCAGCAACACAGACTGAACAACAATAATGGTACTGTAACACGTTCAGACGCGTTGAATCAGATTATCGTCTGAACCGAACCACGCGGAGTGTTCCAGATGACAGACGACGGCTAATTTAATATCACTCATTCAAATGTGTGGCAATAAAAATGTGTTGCTATAGTTACGGTCTACCAAAGGAAGTTTGAGCGATGCATCAGTACTTTTTTTTTTTTTTTTTTTTGGTTTCATATTTGTAAATCACCACAGCAGCACACAAGCTGTTAATTGACACCCTGTTTGTATTGTAGCTGTGACTCTGTGATTACAAGATGATCCAGTAACTACTAGGCCGCTCCCAGCTCTGTTGTTTCCCCTTTTTATTTTATTTTTTTCTCCAAAGTGCACGAGACAAGGCAAGTTTATATGTAAGTGCTTCATATAAAACAGTAAAAGCATAATTTGAGAGAATGAGAAGGTCAAAAACGTATATAATACTCTCTCAAAATGTACATTTTGTGTTTATGTTGGTTTCTTATTTTACAAAAATCACACAGAATGTACAGAATTTTTGGACACGACATTTCAAAAGCTATAACCTAAAAAAAATAATTTTAAATATTTAATCCACCTAGAATATAAAACTAGTTCATTTATAGAGTCTCTCAAAATGTTTGTTAGTTTCATGTCATTTGAAAGTCCATTTGAGTCCATAAAACTATTTGATAGCATTTTAACTTTAAAAAATGCTGATTTGAGGGAAATTTATACAATTTTATATTTATAGAATAAAAGTTTGAACCTTAAAAAACATCAAATTAAAAACGAGCACAAAGTTACAGCAAGCTATAATCACCTGTACACACATGATATCAACTAGTCTGAAGAAGGTTTTATGTTGCAAGGATGATGTAAGTAATAAAAAAACTTGGTACCAGATATTTTAACTCTTAAAAGGCTTTAAACAAATTTAAAACACTAGTTATTTAAAATTTATCAGACTTTTTAGGTTGCATCATTTAACGTTTGTGTCAAAAACACCTTCTGTGTGATTTTTTTTGTAAAAAATAAAAATGGAAAATGGACTTTTAAATGACATGAAAGACCTGATGGATGCTTTTAAAACTGTATTCCATCCTCCAGCCATTATTCTTGTTGGCGATCTACTTTAACAGTGGATTCCTGCAGGTGTTGATATGCAAAGACAGACAAAGGTGTTGGTAATCAGGGAGGTGTCGGCATGACCTCATCTAGTGTACACGTGTAGTTCAGAGATCATAGTTCAGGTTTAGTTCACCTGAACGAGTAAAATCTTTAAATCCACCTCCTCCATCCTTCCCTGCAGAGGTTAATTCAGCGTGTACAGCAGCAGCTGCTGATCTGTGGGCATGCCAGGACAATCCTCGATTGAGAAACGGATTGTTTAAGAGTTGGGATGTTTGGGTGTGTGTGTGTGTGTGTGTGTGTGAGACAAACTGGAACAGTTTAGTGGACAGGAAGGAGCTTCTAACCACAGTGACCTCACAAAAACTATCAACACGTATTGTGTAAGTAAGACACGACTTGTTTTGCAAAAGGACACAATGGGTGTGTTTCTGGCCTTTGTGGATAAATGCTTTTACATTAAACCAAGATTTTCCTGCAATAAGTTTGTGTGAAAATGGTTAAATAACTTCTAATATTAGATTAAACTTTATTGTCATTGCACATATGAATACAAAGCAACTATTTATATATATAGATGGACTATAAACATACTGTGTATACAGACAGGCTGTAACAGGCTGTGACTATGATAAACTGTGATAATCTGATAATTATGGTGCAGTATATGCTACATTATACACAGACTGATGATATAGACTATAAATAGGTTATGAACAGACTATACAAGTATTTACAAATGCAATGAGTTCCTTGAAATTAATGAAAACTCAGTGATTCAGACGCGTAAAAGTCATTGGTGCAACAATGCCCCGTTTCATACTTTCGTGACAATTGATAAAGTTGTTTGTTCTTTCTTTAAGAACGCTTGTTGCTATGGTGACCAGCAGCATTTACGTGTCCTGTAAACACTTAGCTTTGTGAGATCGGGAGGAAGGAAGTGACAGAGGATGAATGAGCAAACAGGATGCAGGAAGCCCGGCGTGTTTTTTTTTTTTTTTTCTTGCTGAAACCGACAGGAAGCTCATGCTGCATTTAATAAACGCAATAGTCCGACCATAATTACTTACAGAGAACCGTGCGGCTGCAATTCCTCAAGCGCTTCTCATTTTTTTTCCTCCTGGTGGAAAGTGTCTGTTTTCATGCAAACGCTATAGAATGACGCTGTGATGCTTCACTGCACAAGTCCTGAAAAAAAAGAATAAGTCTATATCATTATGATTTAAAACTGTGAAATTAAAATGTGGTTTCCAGACATTCTGTGCCATATGTTTCTGGTCTTAACTATCAGTACTCGCCAGATTACAACACACATCCTATTGTTGACTTTAAACAACTTTTAATCTAAACTATGTAGAAGTGTTGACAAGCCAAGACGTTTGACCTTTGACCTTATGTCACAAAACATCCTCCAGTCCAGTAAACTCTGTGCACTTGGACACTACTCACAATAAGTTGGGGATATTGTGAAAGACTCAGTGGATTTTATACATTTAAATAAACTAATGAAAATCTTATTTTAAATCATGTATTTTTATTGTTCGTTCGCTTTTGCATTTTTTTTTCTAAATAAATGAATTATAAAATATAAGCAATGATAATTAAACTGTGCCTTTTGTTAATAAATGGGACAGTGACAAATAATGGTTGGCAACATGAGAAAGACTAGCATTTAAATGGTAAATGTACATTTTGTGTTTGTCATTTTCAAGTCCATTGAACACAAATCACACAGAATATGAGATTTTGACAAAATGTCAAATGGTGTAGCTGAAAAAGAGTGATAGATTTTAAATATTGAATCCACCTAGAATATAAAACTAGTTGATAGAATGAGTTAAAATATCTGGTATCAAGTTTTTTTAGGTTTCACCACATGAGTTTTTTGACATAAACCCAAATTTATATCTGTGCATAGGTTTGATTGTACATGCAACATAAAACCTTCTTTATTCTACTTCTAAATAATAGTTTATTAAAAAACACATCCATAAGGAGTCTGTGACTTCTATTACATTTAATTTGCTCTGACAGGTCAGGGCTGCAGGTGTGAGGGATTTGACTGTTACACCCATTAAACTTCCATTGAAATCTCCATCAAAATGAACAGCTGCTGAGCCACACCTGTCTATTCTAACCGCACCTTCCCCTCCCTGCAGGATCAGCCATGGCAAACAAAGGACCTGCGTACGGCTTCAGCCGAGAGGTGCAGAGTAAGATCGATAAGAAGTACGACCCGGAGCTGGAGGAGAAGCTGGTGGAGTGGCTCGTCGCCCAGTGCGGCCAGAGCGTGGGGCGGCCCGAGGCGGGCAAGACCGGCTTCCAGAACTGGCTCAAGAACGGATGCGTGAGTGTTGGGTTGAATGAAACGTTGAAAATGTATGATCTGTGTTGCTCCCAGGCTTGTTGAAGAAGGATCTGCTCATTCTGTGTGTGTGTAGGTGCTGTGTGAGCTCATCAACAGCCTGTGTGGAGCCAACAAGCCCGTCAGGAACATCAAGGAGTCGGATATGGCTTTCAAGCAGATGGAGCAGATCTCCATGTTCCTCAAAGCTGCAGAAAACTACGGAGTCACCAAAACGGACATGTTCCAGACTGTAGATCTCTTTGAAGGTAACCAGCAGGCTCGTATTCATCGGTATTTAGTGTTTTCTGTACGGACTTCTGTATGTTTAACCATCGGCACTGCAAAAGCAGTTTTTACAGCATTCATCAGGTCTATTCAAACGTACATGTTGGTTGAAAGTTGGGCATTTATTTGATAAATGTCAAATGGTATAACTGAAAAAGAATATACAACTAGTTGTTTAAAAACTGTTGAATTAAAAGGGAAACGTGCACACACACTGTTTGTACTCCATTTAAGATTAAATTCCTGCAGAGATGTGCTTGAAATGCACAAAGCCAAGTGTTCGTAATGAAGGAAATCTAAGCAGGAACTCTCTCTGTAGCATTTTTTAAAACCTTTTTAAGAGGGTTAAACTGTCTTGTAGCAGGTTTTAATGGTTACACCACATGACAGTTTTGACATTGTCCCATTCCCTCTGTGCCTTTGTTAATTTTTAATCTGGATTCCCGTCTCCAGGTAAGGACCTGGCTGCAGTCCAGAGGACCCTGATGGCTTTGGGGAGTTTGGCCGTGACGAGGAATGATGGGAACTACAAAGGAGACCCCAACTGGTTCTATAAGTGAGTTGGAGGGGGGACGTTTGTGTTGTGTATCAGTGGAGTCATTTCAGTTCAAGGGAGTGAGATTTGAGAGAAAAATCAAGAAGCTAAAGACTATTAATGCATAGAATTTGCCGCCAGATTGAGTTAAATGTACCTTGGACGAATCTGCATCAGGGAATTGACTGTTTATGATTATTTTAACAATGAGTTTCAGTGGAAAGTTGTTTTAAGAAAAAAAAATGGTGGTTTCATTTATTTCCGTGTGGACTGAGGAGGATTTTTCTTTTCGCAGGAAAGCCCAGGAGAACAGGAGGGATTTCTCTGAGGAGCAGCTGAGCGAAGGCAAAAATGTCATCGGGTTGCAGATGGGCACGAACAAAGGGGCGTCTCAAGCCGGCATGACGGGATACGGCCGACCCCGGCAGATCATCAACCCCAAGGGCACGGAAGGCTCCCAATAATGAGGCTGCTACCCCCCCACACCCAACTCTGAAAGGCCAGTCAGCAAAGCACCAAGAAACTCTGACTCTTACCTCGGCCGTGAGGAGAAATGTGACCAGACTGTTTTTTTTCAAGGCTAAACTGGATGAAAGCGGGGACCAACGAGCTCAATGTGCACATATAAGAAAAAACTACAACACACACACTCCTGTAAATCAAGACCTTTATCTGAGCAAGTAAAACAATTGGCTTCCGACACTGTTTTTCCAAGCATTCCAGTGGTTTAGCATGTTTTCATCTTTCCTCTTGGATCCTGCTTGAATTAATCCATCATGTTCAACTGCTTTGCCTTTTTTTATTGTATATGGTTCTATATAATGTCCACAGCTCTGAGCAGGAACACCTATTCAAGGCTCGAGTTACTGGTGCGTTCAAGGACCTGACATCTGAGAGTTTCTAATGGATCACACCTAACCTAGCTATCAGTACTCATATGTCCGGATGTCCTTGAATGCACCATCAAGAGCTTTGGAAAAACTACAGTGCTCACAGTTTAAAATTCTGTTAAACTGTTCATTAAGATTGATTCAAGTAAGTTTAATTGTTGAATTGCCTGGATTAGAAAAGGTTAATGAAAATAAAAACACCTACAGTGTTGTACTGTAACTGCTTCATAACAAAAGCTGCAGTTAGATGCTCTCAATTAACTCCTAATCAAAATGTTGGAACTCTCATTTGAGTTGGAAACACAATCATTTTGAAATAAAGTTGACTTTAACTGTAAAGAAGCCTCCTGTGTGATGAATAGATTTAGTGAAAACTGTGGCTGAGTTGCTGCAAAAACTGACATTTTATGAGGTGTTTTTGGTACAATTAGTCCAATAAAGGATAAAAATGTTTGCACCAAAATTAAGATATTTTCACCTCTACATATTTTAGTTTTTGCAGTGAAGTTACTTATGCTGGATTCATGGAGATTTTATATTTCTATGGAGAAATAGAAGCATTTCTTTGTTATTTTCCTCAGTTGTGAAGCTGAGGGGTAGAAAAAATGAATATAATATGGCAAAATGACACAAACCTGCATTACCTGAACTATTTTCTTGATTTTAGTCAATTTATTTCTGTTTTTAAGAAAATGTTTGTTAAATTTACCCAATTTTAAAATAACTTTCCATTTCTCTAGAAAGATAAAATCTCCAAGAATAAATTGCAGCATAAATTGGTTTTGGTAGAATTTCAAAAATGTTTTTCTTGATTTTACTCACTTTAATATATTTTTTTTAAGAAAATCTTAGTCTTGTTTTCTTAAAACAAGACCAAATTGACCCAAAAGAGGGGAAAAAAATGAAATTCTGCTAGTAGAATACGATAATTCTGCTTAATATTGGACTAATTGAACCAAAAACAAGATATTTTAACCTGTAAAGACTTGAGTCTAATGCTGTGTCGAAACCCTGTGTGGTTTATGATGTATAAAATATTCACGTACAATGAACATAGCAACGGATAATAAACAGCAGGTAACTACAACACCTTCCCTTGTTTGCCATAAACCTGAGTTTGACAGCGATAAGCAGATGTGATAAAGTCTACGACTTAAAAAAAAAAAATGGCAAAGCGCCCAAAGGTGGGAGGAGAGAAGCCGATAGATGAAGGGTGGAAACGCAGCCAGGACGTTTTTTTTTTCTTTCTGGCCAAGCTTTGGCTTTGGCTGGATAGAAGAAGAGAAACATAGGGGGGATTGAGAGGAGGGCTATCACTATCTCCTGCCAGGGTTTTGTTTATACTCTGCTTTTGCTCGAGTGCCGACTAAGCTGTTCAGCATGAACTGACTCACAAAAACACACCAGACGTGGAGGAGAAAAAGCAGGAGACGGCAGATAGTGAAGGAGGAAAGAGATGTCTTTGGTGAGAGAAAGACATAAAACAACAGCCCACGTTACAAAAAGTGATGTTTTTAAGGGAAACATCCAGATGCAGTTAATCACAAATTAGAATTACAGGGATCAGAAAGACAATAGGTCAAGACCGGACAGGAGGGATGGAATCAGATAGCATTACCAAAAAAGGAGTGATTATTGCAGAGGGAGGGATTTCCTTTTCCTCTTCCGACTTATTCTAGGTCTGTTAACAGGAAATTGTGTGTGTGTAGTATTTACACAGAGGGGTAAATCATTATAATCTACATTTACAGCAAATAGAGGCTGTGTTTCTACATTTCAATTCTTTCATCCCCTGCTGCTTCTATCCTAACAGATTCTTCAGAAGTCCCTTCTTTTTCATCATTTGTTCCTTGTAATGTCCTCAGCATCAAAAGTTGCATCACAGGCGTATCGGCAGGGCCGCGGCTTTTATCTCAGCTGCAGTTTAGACCAGTGTAATTGCGAGAAGGTGTTTATTATCTCAACACTAATATTTATTTCGATGAGAGCAGACTGGTGTGCTTTGGCACACGAGCGAGCTCTTTTTCTTGTCTCAAACACATCTGCACAAGCTTATCTCATGAGTGCTTTAGTGTAACGTGCCAACTTTTTGTGTCCTTGCAAGACTCCTTTTTACAATTTGTGTGTAAAACCTCAGTGTGACGCAGGCAGCCAAGAAACAAGCAGTTTCATAAGAGCAGATTTGAACAGATTCTTCTGTTTCAATAATTATCTGACCTTTATTTTTATTAGTTAGTGTTTAATTGTTCATCGCAGATATCAAGGAAACACGAAGGATTCATTTTAATCATTTATTCTATTATGTTTCCTCCTCTGGTTCAATCATCCACCACATCTTCAGGAAGTTTTACTGTGGTAAAAAATACTGAACGGTGGCTTAACAGTTTTTCAAGGTGTCAAAATTAAATTAGACAAACAGGAAGTGTGGATTCCTATAGAAAAATGGAAGCTTATGTAGATTTTTCATGTTTAAATGAGGGTTTTTGGACAATAGACAAATTGTACATTGGGTAAGACATGGGTATATATTGAGATAAGGAAAAATAAAAGAAAAGAAAAGAAAAAAGCTTCAATTAACGTTGAGTGTGGAACTCAAATTGTGTTGATAGACTCTTACTTCACACATTTTCCTGTATAGTGTAACAACCTGGGCAATGAGTTCAGGTTCTGTCCTGTTAGGTGATAGTGCTGGGATTTCCTGAGGGTCTGTGAACGCATCTTGGAGTAAGACCTGTGTTAGCATGAGGAATAAAGTAGCAGCTAAACCGGCTAATGTCTTAATGTGTGGATTTTTAGAGACGTTGCGATACTTTGGTTACGTTGGCTGGACGATCG
Source organism: Lepturacanthus savala (assembly GCA_030544235.1). Taxonomy (NCBI): domain Eukaryota; kingdom Metazoa; phylum Chordata; class Actinopteri; order Scombriformes; family Trichiuridae; genus Lepturacanthus; species Lepturacanthus savala. Next base: position 4,349,330 of record CM060479.1, on the reverse strand, counting down.
GTGGGAAAGTGCTGGGAAGCAACATGAGGAGGAGCCGTGATACGGAGCTTTACACTGTAAAGAATGGTGTTTTAACTTAAAGGTTTTATTATACAGTAGCCAGGCAGGAAGTAATGGGGAGATATGCAGCAAAGGAATGCTACTGATAATGATTCCACAACAAAGGAAACACACCAGCTATATCTGAAAGCTGAAGTTGATCTGAGAAACAATTAGATTGATGCATGAACCACAGACACCCCCTGCTTTTATAGATAGATCATATTTTATATTGATTTTTTTGGTGATGTTTTACGGCTGCATTTCAGGAAACGTGTCACACTATCATCCTGTTTAGTTCCTGAAGAGATACAGAAAGAAGTGATTCATTTACTGACCCACTGATGGCATTTACTTCCTCATTTATTGATTGAAATAACAAACTTTAACTTGTATAATTTACTCATTGACTCTGCCAAATTATCAGCCGTGACAGTAAAGTGTAACTTATTAATGATCAGTTTAGTGACTCATAGTTTATGAGTGAATAAAAAGGGAGTGTTCACAGATTTGTTTAAAGAGGTGTGTCGAATCAGAGCAGCAGAAACATGCTGGTTAATTTCAGCACACGTCATTGAAACTAGTTATAAAGACATGGCTATGTTAGTGTATTATCCACCTCTTAATTTGCTAAAGAACCTGACTTGTTTGGAGTAATACTGTACATTTGGGTGGAATAGTTAAGCTACAACTAAGGTAGTGAATGAGAACAAAGACACTCAGATAACTTGAGGAATGTTTGATCAGGTTGATAAATAATCCAAGTTGGAGTGCATTGTCTGTTCCTGTCTTATAGAAGTAGATGCCATATGAAGGTAAACCTTGAAATAATGGAAGCTGGGAAAAATGTCCAAAAGGGTCTAAAGGCCTGTAGCCCAGGTCAGAGGTCAAAGTCATATGCTGTACTTTTTTAGATAATCTCAAGGTGAATAACCAGCAAAAATAGGAGCTAATGGTGATTGAATGTTTGAAGGAGTGGAATTGAGAACAGTTGGGTGATATCAGGTAAAATGGGCCACGTTTTGTAAATCGCTTGTGACAATAACACAATACAGAATATGCCTTCATGTATATTCATGATTAATAATCACTGTTTCTGGTCATGATAAAATATAATTATTTAGGCCCTATAAATCTTGAAACATTCGCTGTGCCAATTTTTTTGGGGGGTGAGCGGTTTCAGGTAAAATGGGCCAATCAAATGACAAAAGGAAATTCCAATTCAAAAATGAATTTATCATCAGTTTTAATGTTAAAACACAATTGCTTAGAACCACATAACCTTTAAAATACATTAAACACACTCATATCGTCCCTATTAAAACAAAAACAGATCAGTTATGTGTTATGTGTTTACAAGCTAAGCTAGCACTACACAAAAGCTAGCACCCAGTCCTATGTAACAAGCTAACACAGCAAAAGTAGAGACTACTTTGAGTTGCACTAATTTCACATGATAATCAACATGCTTTCCATGTTTTAGTTGAACCAAATGTCATAAACATGTGTGTTTGAGGCCCATTTTAGCTTAGCAGATTAACCCGGGACTCCAGGGTCCCCCTGTGCGGGGAGATTGCTCTACTAATCAGGTACAAATATAGTCAAGCTATACATCAAATTAAACAGGAGAAACTCCACTACAAGCACATATAAGTCATATTTACACTCACCAAACACAACTCCAACACCAAGCAAATTAATTAACAAATATGAAAATCGGTATACGATCATAAAGCCAACCCACTCGCCACATTTTGATGGCTAGCGCTCTGATACTTCATGTTATACAAACAAATGACATCTCATATGAAAGCTGAGACTGTGACGAGTCCAACGGTACCATCAGTGTAGCTTTATGACAAAAACTCAGTAAACTAGCAGCCAAAAAACACTAAAGGAAAAAGTTGCTTGTTTGAAGCGACTAATAAAAAATGTGTTTTTTTTGTTGCTGTTTTGGGATGAAAATGTTTATTTGAGATCAATAAATGGTCGTTTAGTGTCGACCGACATCTCTGTGTTTATTCCAGACATACCCTACTGACTATGGGTATGTCCTAAACCTAAAAAAGGGCTGGAGTTCAAGGGGTTAAGGTAAATGGGGCCACCAAGATAAACATCACTTTTCCAAAAAAATATGTTGATAAACCAATCTAACAGCATTATTTCTGATGGATGCCATCAAGGATATCATGCATATTTGTTTTTCTTTAATAGATTTATCATCCTTAGTTTGGTTAGATTTGTGCACATTTCTGGTTCAGTCAGGATTTGAAGTATTGTCTCACTCACCATAGAAATTATAAACTAATCACTAAACTAATCAGCTGTTACTAGTCAAGCACAGTTATGTTACCAGTTTAAAATCCTTTGCACTCATTTACTCTTAACCTTAAATGGCCCATTTTACCTGATATCACCCTGTATAAAAAGACCTTTGGGGTGAATGGGGAAGACATAAAATTCCATTTGCTCAAGAGTGGTGATGACTTCTTTCATCAGCACATCAAGAAACAACACTGTTGAGTCTGAGTGGACAAACCTAAGAGAAGAAAACGGCAATTTCCCTCTTTTTCTAGGCAGGTATCCATGAACAAGCCACAGGGTTTAACCCCTTGCAGCACAGCAGTGGAGCTGCTCAGTAAAACCCTCTGGTTGGAATCTTTCACTCGCAGGAATCAGGTTGCGTAACTGTGTAAACTCGAGGCTAAACTGGGCACCGGGAGGCTTTTCAGGCCGAGCTTTAACAAAGAGATAATATTCTATATTCTCTCCTGACCTGTCACTGTGGAAATTAATGACACGTTTGAAACACTTCCCACAGAAATTCTCACATTTCCCACAGAAAAAGACAAACAAATCACATGAGTGCTACATTTTTTTTAATCGTCTCACAGCCTGAATCGTTTTCAGCTAATTTCTAGCTGCAGCGGCGGTTCCCGACCTTTTTTGACACAGGAAACTTTAATGAAAGTGTGGAAACAGCAACACGTCTCTGGCCTCAGAGCAGAGGAATGTGCTTTTGCTGCCATACAGGGGCAAAACACAGTCTGAGATAGACTTGGAGGTTAGAGAAGTGGCCTTTTGACTGGAGAGATGCCAGTTTGAATCCTGTCTAGGAGGGGAAATATTAAATAGGAAGCTGATGTAACACCTTCCTCCTCATTTACTTACAACTGTACCCTTGAGCAAAGCAGACAGCATCATTAACTACAAAAGGTCAATCGAAGGTCTTTTTTTTTCATCATCCTGGAAATATTTGCAAGTTCTTGTGGTGGCAATCTGTGGTCTCTTTCCTTAATAAAGTGCGAGTGACTCAAAAAACGAATGAGATGGAATTTGGAATGGAATTTTCCTGCTATAACTGATAATAAATATGAAATATCTCTATAGCCACAAGGGTTATGGACTTAAAGCTGGAATCAACACAAATCTACAACATGTGAGGTGACTACAGAAGAGTCAGAATCAATTTATGTTGCTGATATAAGAGAAAGTATAGTTAGAATATTGGAAAAAATGTTACTATAAATAAAAATACTTTATTTAAAACTTAAAACAAGAGCAAAGTGACCCAAATTATGGAGAAAAATCATGTAAGGTGACTACAAAAGTGTCAGAATCAATTTATGGTACTGTGATAGAGGAAATTTAATTAGAATATTGCAAAAGAAATTAAAAAATAAATAAAAATCGTGTTTCACTGCAGATAAAAAGAGTTTATTTAGAACTTCAAATAAGATCAGATTGACCCAAAACAGGAAAATAAATCATAGAAATCACAGTGAGGATCATTCCAGAACATGAAGAATATATTCTGTAAGATAATCAAATAATCACACAAACAATGCAAATCTACATTAAATATCTAAATATTATATTAAACTATGTTCTTATTGTATTGATGATGTGGATATTGATGATATATATTGATGCTGGAACAGTAACATTGTGTTTTACTACAGATAAAATACTTTATTTATTGTTGGAGCTGAGGTTTAATACTGGGATTTATCAATAAAACTCAACGCTGCTGTTGTATCAGGGAGTTTTAGATTTTACCAGGTTAAAAAGAAGGATACCGTTGCACACAAGAGATGAACAATGCACCATAAAAGCCACATAGTGAGCGCCTGACGTCTGAGTTTTGTCACCATAGAAATTGGAACCAGTTCAAGCCGAACCACAGATCTCTGAATCACCGCCCTCGTCTCCCATTTGTTCCCGATTCCAGAAAATGAAACGGCTTTCTCTGTGATTATCAGGCAGGAACTAATGCCACGGTGAGTGCAGTTAGTGCAGCCGGTAAGGTACAACAATCATTAAGGCAGCCGAGTGACGTTATGGAACCGGGCCGTCGCCAGAAACTGCTGCCGAGGCTTGGCTTCCTTCCCTCAGAGTGGAGCTTCTGTGTTGGCAACGTGAGGCGTGTGAAGCCAACAGAAAGTGCAGTGACTCCTACTGGTCGTCCTCACTGCGCTGTCTCATAGTGTTATTCAGGAAAAACACAGCTTCGCCACAAGCTGCTGTAAATCTGTTGCTTCCAAGGTCAAAACATGCGAGTTTACTTACAAATCTGAACAACTCTTTCACATCAAGGCCCCTTAAACTCACAAAAACTAGACCATCTGATAAGATTTTTCCTTTTTTGCTTTTTTTAAATAACGGGAAATGGTCAATTATGGAGGACTGAAACGGCCATGATTAAAAATAAATGAATGAATATGCTGGTAAATGCCTGTATTTATTAAATTTTTTCATTTAATTAATTAATTTAATGTAATTATTTTACCTTTACACATAAAGGACCAATTTATTTGATTTTCCTTTAATTAATTAATTTTTAAATATATTTATTTTCATTTTCATTCATTAATTTTCCCAAATGTATTATACTTTTTATGCTTTATTTTCACCTCAATACATTACTCGGAAAATAAATTAATTCATGTCCAAAGGGAAAATTATAGGGAGTATATATATAATTTAATTTTAATTTTATATTTATATATTATAGTGAAAATAAATGATTCCCAATTCTAATTCTAATAATCTAATTAAAATGTTTAGCTATTTTTCTGTATCTTAACCTTCAATACGTTTAACATTCAGAAAATGAACCGAACCAAATATTTTCCTTGAAGATAGAAATTAAATCATTCATACTTTTTTTTCCTAATTATTTTTAATTGAGTTAAATTAGCTTCTTTTAAGAAGGGAGATTTCATGATAGCAATAATTAAAAAACATAAGTATGGTTCAAATCTATTAAATAAACAAGATAAAAACATATAACTTTTAAAAGGGGTTTATTAGTTTTGGTTCGATGCTGCTCTTATCGTGTTGTTTTCAGAGAAAAAGCTTTAAAAAGCATGTGAACTCTACCTGTTTATCACCAAGCAGCAACTAGCTGCTAAATGTCGTGTAGCATTCAGTAACAATACAAACACAAAACCTGGTGCTTCAGAAGTTGTAATTCTGCTTGGTCAGATTAAATTTAAGCGTTATCACAGACATTGTTTGTACGTCCAACAGCCACAGCGCAGGATATTTTGGGGAAACTGATATGAGACATTTTGGCAGCTCTAACGTGTCTTAATGGAAATTTTGCCAAGGATAAGTAGGGAATTTTGAGGAAAGGATTATTTGTGCTTTGCCTAGAATTTCAGAAAGAGATGTCAGGCCACATGATTTCTATTTGAAATAATACATTTTTCCCTGAAACGTTGGAAAGCTAGAATAGTCATTTACCACATTAGCGATGTATAAAGTGTATTTCTGATTAGTTTAATCTTATCTTCATTGAAAAAAGTGATTTTCTTCCAATAATAAGGACATTTCTAAGTGACTCCAACTTTTGAACAGTAGTGTATATTAATGCAGGTACTACAGCTGGGAAATGGTGAGATTAGCTGTAAATTGTGCACTGTAGGCACTTCTCATTCGGCTTCTCAAGTGGTTTCATGCGGGGATAATTCGCTGTGGCGATGAATGCATGAGCGTAGTTTTTCAAAATGGCGACGTGAAACAGAAAAGAGATTCTCTCAGCTGGAAAACGGTGGATGTCAAATCCGATTGGATAAACATGCCAGCAGGCTGAGGTTAAGACGACAACTGAATGCATGTGTGTGTGTGTGACCGGTGCATGAATGTGGTTCATTAAAAAAACACAGAAGGTGCTGTGGTATGATTGCATGTGTCATCTTGCTCTTTATAAAATAAATAAATAAAGTTTGGTTGCAGGAGTATCAGGTGTGAGTGGTGAGAAATCTGAGTCAGGAAGCAGATGTTTCCCCGAAATCAAGCTCTAAAAGGTGAAATCTCAAATTAAGTGACAGGTAAAAACAAAAAAACCCCAAAGAAAAAGGCAAACGCTGCCTTAGTTGACCCGTCGTTCACATTTTTCCCTAACCTGCCAACACCAGCCCACTCATTTCAACACTTTGAGGATCTGCAATTTATCACCTAATCTACCGACACATTTTTGTCTGACAGTCGCCGCTGCAGAGAAGCTGCAAAGTGCTTTTTTTTTTTTCAAAGAGGATTTGTTCCTCAGTGAAAGCGGCAGCGACCTTTAGCTGCAGCCTGATAACGTTACTGCTGCTGATTTATTCCATTTCCACTGTAAGAAAAGGCACCGATGAACTTTATTGGAATGTTACTATTACAAATGAAAGGGTGCAACTATATTTAATGATAAATGTATCTAAACAGTAAAGATATAATACTTTAAAAGCTTTAATGAAACAGTAGATGTTTACCTGTGGTTTTATACAGAATAAATAAAAGCATGAGGGCCCTCATCTGTTTGAGATAAGCTACTGCCACAGAAATCAGAGATTAATTCACTTCTAGTCATCTTAAAAACAGAAACGGCCCAATGACTAAACACTTTCTTAAATGGTTTTGGGTTCGTTAACTTCTGCTCTTATAGCAACAACTTCTGCATTTAATTTCCTCTGAAATTACGTGTCGTGACCTTTAACGACAAAAGGCTGCGGCACGAATCACAGCACAAGGCACTGGCACAAATATGCATCATTTACAACAGTGGTTCTCAAACTATTTCACATCGAGATTTGTGCTTTAGGATGTTTAATAAAGTGTCAGAAACCCAAGGATAAATTTATAGAGGGCTGAAAATGCCATAATCAAAAATAAATAATGACTCAGTACTCAATAAACAAGTAAATGTCCATATTTATTTAATTTTCCATTTAATTATTATTAATTAATTCATATATTTCAATTTATTTATTCAAATAAACTCCCCACCAATCACTTAATCAATATATAAAATGGAAAATAAAATTTTAAATTAAATAAATTCATGTGCAAAGGGAAAACAAGAATAAATGCTACTAAATTAAATATTTTTAATTATGTCAGTCCTCTATATAAATGGTCCTATATTCTGTCATTGTGGAGATATAGTGAAAATATTCTACTTTTTTAAGGGGACCCCTGGAACCTCTTCAAGGACCGCTGGGGGTCCCTGAACCCCACTTTGAGAACCACTGATTTCTGAAACTATAATATCTGACAGAACGTGACAAAATAGTCACAGCACATAGTGAAATTTGACCAATTTAGACTGGAAACAAGCTATTAATTTATCAAGGAAGTACATTTAAATATGTGAGCTGCCTGAATAAAATGCAAAATAACTTAATCTCTAATAACAGCACTGTTATTAGAGAATAAAATGTTCTGGAGCAGATGATATAAAGGTCTAATAAACTGCCAACAAGCTTGTTAACACTGAACTGAAGCCAGGTTTTCACACAGGTCAATACATGTCAGTGTAGGTTTAATCAGGGTGTAGCAGACTTGTTGGTGACACCCGTGTGTCTTTTAGGATTAAGACGTTTTCATTTCTCATTTTCTACCAGTGTGTTGAAAGAGAAAACAGTCAAATGTTTATCAGGAGTCTACACGGACAGATTTAACTTATACAAACATTTAGTGGACGTTAAGATTTGGACATATAAGGGTTTATGTGTCTGTAAACTCCCCACCCACCTAAACACACATTTCATTTATCAGAATGTTCAATATAAGCACAAGTGCCTGTTAAATTCTTTGTCATATGTTATTTTACAGCAGAAAAATAAAAAATAGCTTCAATTTCTCAAGCATTTCTCTATAGAAATGAAAAAACTAATAGATAAATAAAATTATCTTATTCCACTGGCAGAAAATTTAGCTTATTTTAGGTTTTTGTCAATTGAATCTTTATTTAAAGAAAATCTTCGTCTTGTTTTCTGAAATCAAGACAAAATGTGAGGGGAAAAAATTAAATAAGCCCAATTATCTGTCAGTGGAATAAGATAATTCTACTCAATATTTGGACTAATTGTACCAAAATCAACATTTTCACCTGTTAAGATTTTAGTTTTTGCAGCGATGAAAGGCACTAAATGAATATGCTATGGGGATTTTATGTTTCTAGAGAAATGCTTGAGAAATTGAAGCTATCCTTCATTTTCCTCAGTTGTGAAGCTGTAAAAATAAAAGAAAAAAATTACCATATGATCATAAACCTGTAGGAGCGGAAATGGTGAATAGAAGAAATTAACAGGCACTTTCCTGTGCTTACAATTACATCTTGAAGTGTGTAATTATAATGTAAAATGTAGGTTTCTATATGTGATATCAGGCATAATGAAGTGATCTGATTCGCTGAAGGCCCTTTAGTGGAACTTCATTGTCAGATGTTTTACTAGGGATGAACCACCATTCTAAATAATAGAGGAGCCAGACTGTGCAACAGTTTTTTCCTACACTCAAAAGTGCCTTGAACGTCACACCAGGAGCCTCCAGATGGACCAACAGTTCCAGCTGCACTGGGACAGTTTTGGGTCATAATTAAACTCAATGGGAGGTAGGAGCAACATCAAAAGTGAGTTAATGGTTATTAATTTTAACTGGTTATTTTACAATGTGCCAGAAATCATTGACTGCAGCAGCCGGCCCAAATGTTTAATGAGGAATTTCTTTTCACGCCTCTTGATAGCTGGTTAAATTATTTAAACATTAGGAAGATAAACTCTGAAAGTAAATTAATTGAGGTAATAAGGAACTCCCTAAACTGGCTAAAAGATTGTGGTGTGAATAACCAGTGAGTCTTTTAAAACTGAGGTTTCTGATGATGAAATGGTTCCCTCTGTTGGTGAATGTGTAGCACTTCCACAGTGCTGCAGGTGTTTGTTTTACTTTTAGAAGAAATCGCAACCAACAAATGATTAGATCCTTGTTTTTTTTGTTTTATTGGAATGCTTTCAATAGTGACAACGAGCCAAAAACAGTGCGCAAAACAAAAACAGTGCGCAACCAAACACTGGACTGAATCTGAACCCCCTTCAAACATCACCTCCTTATGTCTTATATACAACCGGGGTCACTTCTACACACTCGCACAACTCCAGCTTATATACCAGACACACTGTACACAACCAGTCCCCATGAACACTTAAGGCAGGCACACACACACGCACACACACACACACAACTTAACACAGCACGCAGAACGTGCAAGAGCCTAACACAGCAGTAACTTCGGATAATTTTGATGCTCAGCATGAGAATCTCGGCCACGATTTTTGCAACACAACCGAGTCGTGAGGAAACAGCTACAGACAGTATGAGCCCACAGACAAATGGTTTTTTTTTTTTTTTTTAAGATGAGCTGTGATTGCTTTTTTAGCGAGAGTGTAGCTGTGTTTCCGTGGCCTTATGCTACTTTTTTTTTTTTATTCCTAAAAATATTCGGTTAACTATGCCGTGTAGCGTCAATGGTTCCATGAGTGGCAGGACTGGGTGAGAATTACAAATACGACAGGGACAGAAATAAAAAGAGGAATGAAAAATACTGTATATCCATGTAATAAGGAGGGAGAGGGAGAGAGCCTGTGCTGTAGTCAGAGTTTAAGTCTATGAATATATTAGGATACATATTAGTGTTATACAGACAACAGCAGCATGAGATAGAACTTTGTTTCACTGAATTCAGTAAGAAACCGTCCACATCGTCCAGTATTCAGAAGGAATTATGCGATTAGCAGTGTAATATGAAGGGATTGGAGATAATTTAACACTGCAGTTAATAATACTAAGCACAAAATGAAACGACACATTTTAAAATATTCTAGCGATTCAAAGACAAACTTTAATGCATACAGAAGAATTTTTAAAAACTGGCAGGCTGTCAGTTTAGCAGCACGATATTTGACATTAAAATGAGAATTAGTGGCAGAGTGAAGTGTGAATCCACTAATAAAATGTAAATACACTCGCCGGGTGCAATAGAAGCTTTGCATGTGAGCGGCAGGGTGGGGATGTTTGGAGGGTGAAGACCTACGAAGACTATCAGACGAGTCCAAAGCATTACAGTGCTAATGGTTATGTATGAATACAGGGTTTTTTGTTTTTTTTAAATGGATATTCACTCACTTAAGACACAAGTGTTTGTCGACTTTTTAACCAAAGCTGAGAAAACGGGGTTTAACATTTAAGTTTAGTGAGGTTTTAGTGACACAGTAGTGGAGTAGTGATCTACTGTGAGATAGTTTGTTCTCTAGATATCCAACAATATATTTCACACTGATTAACTGTTTGCAGAGATGCCTGTTTAGTTAAATATTGCGTTCATACAAGTATTTAAAAGACTAAGTGGTCCTTGTGTGGCTGAGTATATGAAATAATACATATAAGAACTGGTCTGATCATGTAATTGTTATTTTATATGCAGATTACACATTCAGCTGAATATTTTAATTGTGAGTTTTATTTTATTTATTTATTTTTTTAAATGTGTAGCCCGTCTCTACCAGAGGTCCCCAACCTTTTTAGCTCGTGGAACCTTAAATAAAGCACTGAAGGAGTCATTTTTAAAGGATTTCTAAAGGCCAAGTATCCAGTGTTTCAGTTTGTTTTTTTAAGTTAAAATTAGTGAAGTGTCTGCAAAAATCAAAGCGTTTCAGATATATCTTTTCCTTCTTAAATTACCTTTTTGACCCTGTGACCCCTCCGGTTGGGAACCACTGCTTCAACACCTACTTCTAACATTGTATAATGTTGGATAATATTCTGCTTGTTCACTGGACTTCTCCGCTAACATATCAAACAAAACATAATAGAAGAAACTAGATTGTGTGTGTTTTTGTGTGTCCGTAGCACAGGTGACAGAGGGAAGCACTAATCGGTGTGTGTGTGTGCCGCTGCAGCAGCTCGTGCTCTTGGTTTATCTAGAACTGAGAGACGTCTGATAGTGGATCCTTTTGTGACAGAGCTATCACAGTCTGTAGTGAGGTCTCTCTCCCTCTTCAGCATCTCTCCACACCCAACCCTCCGCTCATGAATGTGATCCTGCACCCATTCTCCGGCCCACTCACATCAGGGTGCCTCCTCCTCCTGTAAGTGAACCCTTCCTCCTCCTCCTGCTCCTCCCCGACACCAGAAGCATGTCTCCCCCCTGTCCCGCAGCAGCAGTGGGTGAGACATGCCTCTGGATAAAAACGCGCTGCTGAGCCGCGGCCCCTCAAACCAGCGACAGCCGCCTCTCCTCGGGCGTTTCCTCCAGTATCTGGTACAGCAGTTCGCTGAGGGGCTTGGCGATGGTGCGGTACATAGCGGACGTCGGGTGGAGGAAGTCGAACATGTCCTGCTGGCTGATGGACCCGTCCGAGTGGACGAGCTCCCCGCCGACGTCCAGGAACTGAGCCTGGCCGAGCCGCGGCAGCCAGGACCGCACCAACGCGTTCACGGCAGCGTTCTTCTCCCTCAGCGGGTTGGGATGCTCCCCCCGAGGCAACAAACCCTAAGGGCGACAAATATGTTTTTTGGGGGTTTGTCCAACTCATTTTGCTAGTTAGATGGTGCATGAAATTGTCGCTAAAGGGGTTGTTGTGGGTTTATCATGTGTGTGTTTTGGGCGCAACATGAATTCAATCAGACTCATCTCCCATCCCCTTTAAAAGCCAGGTCCATTTGCATCTGGTGCATTGCTGTTTAGCTAATAGGTTCAAAAAACTGGAGAAACCTGCGTAATGGCCACAGTATGAAATATATATATTTCAATATTTTGGGCAGATTTCCAAAAAAATTGCTTTGCTTTCAAGTTTAATTAAATTAATTTATTTAAGGGACTGTGCACAAGGGCTGAACGATTTTAAGAAAAAATTTAATTGTGATTTTTCTGGCTGATATTTTGATTTCATTCACAATTTTCTTCAAATCAAGTTCCAATACACAACATTTACAATCATCATAGAAACTTACATCAGAGCATTAAAACAATAAATGCCATTACTCTAATACCATAAGAAGAAATATGCTAGACATAGGCTACATCGAGTGCTTGTGCAACAGCCATTATTACAACTGAAGAACTAAAAGATCCATCCATGTCTGAACTTAAAGCAGAGGAAAAAAAAAAAAGGTATCATAAAGTAGTGAAGGCCTGGGAGGCACATTCACATGTAAAATAGTTGACAAAAACAAAACCTGGGTTAGGAAAACAAAAAAAAAAGAAAATATTGGCAGCTTTGAGGATCTCCAGATATCATTGCCTGAAATAGCGGTTTTCGATCTAAAAGGATAGATCATTCAGGCCTGTGCATATATGTTCATATATATGTTCATATTTAGATTGAAGAGTAACTGGAAGATTTTACACAGCCCCGACATAAAAAGCTATGCCTCTCCCTCTGACCAACAAAAACAATATTCTGTCAGTGTTTCATTTTAAACACACCAGACAAAAGAGCCGAAGCAATTTACATGCACATGAGCGCATGGCCGGGCGCAGGTAATGAAACCAATTCATTTTCTTGATTTAGCATCGGAATTATCTCCCTTTCTCAGCATCATCAACCATTAGTAGCCTAGCAGGTAACATTTCTATGATAATTCAACCATCTGTACAGTAATGGCTCTTTGGGCTTAAAGTCACGCAGATTCCTGAACAGATCTCCATTCAAACTGCTCTAAAATCCTCAACAGTTTTCTCTGATTCAGATTTCCATGTCCTCAGAAAAGCCTGTGACCTGTCAATCAAATGATTCAGACCAAATTGTGAACAGCAGATTTTTTTGGTCTCTTTTCTTTCTGCATCAACCTCTACCTGTTACATGACAAACATGCTTTGCTCATTCTCATACCAATATATGAGGAATTAAGGTAGAAAAGGGAGTTTAGAGAAATAAGAAATCACCTTAAATCATGTGTAAGAAGTGTAAATATTTTGCGTTAACTAAATATTCTGCAGGGGGTTTTTTGTTGCTAGAAATAGACCAGAAAGAATCATTTCAATTTTACATTTCAATGTACATTTTGAAAACAAAGAAGAGAAGACATACGACTAAACTTACCAGTACAACTATCTTTGCCTTGGCCAGACGGGCGTTGAGCAGCTGCACGATGGCGATAATTCCTCCTGCAACTTGCTCCGCTGTGTGTTTGTGATTGTTGGTTCCAACCCACAACACCACCACCTGGACAAGATCACAGACACACACCCTGTTCACTCTGACTGTACACACTGGGCTCAAAGCTCCATACAGTAATAACTAAGCAACATTCTGACACTTCTTTTGAAACAGTGAGTTTTCATGGCTTGTTCTCTGGGTAATAAGTGAGCGATGCAAGCTGTTCCTAGCATATAGATCATCTGAGCAGCCAATAAACACAGTTAACAGGCTGCTGCTGCTGCAATATTTCCCAAATGCACAATGTGACGCAATAACAAGTCTGCTGGGGCCATAAAAGCTGTTCTGGAGAAGAATCACTGGTAACAATAACCCAGTAAAACACCTGCTTCTGAAGGTCAGGGTCACCTTCGTGGAGGGTTTTTTGTGCGTGAAGGACAAAGTGTATTTTCAAGGTCTCTTTTCCTCATATGGATTCAATAATGTATGCAAATGGAAAATAACTGAATTAAAATATGTTTGAAATGGGGTGATACGTGCATTGCATTTAAAAGTGTCTATATACCAAGAATTACCAGCAGAGTTTCAATCAACTGCTGGGACCCCTTTGATAAACACTGGTTCCAAATATATATAGTCTTAATTGTTTAAAAAAAGAAAATCAAGAAGATGTAACTGCTGACACTGCACGTTTTCCGTCTTTTCCTTTTTTTTTCCACTCAGCAGAACGGTCCTAATGCATCACTGTCATGCTCAAAATACGCTAAAGGACACCTTCTCTGGTCATAATGTCAATCACCATGACTTCTGTGCGGTGGAAGAAATAAAAAAAATACAACATGAAATTCTAATTTTCTGTGGTATAAAATATGCAGAGGAAAACTGTGGAGAAGCAGCCACAGGACATTTAACTACAGTACTGGAATATGAATTTTGAAAAACGTAAGAATTTGAGTAAATTACCATATTTTTCTAGTAGAGCAAGATTTTTGTCAGTAAGGGATTAATCTCCTCTGGTCTCAAACGCCTGATCTGTTAAGTGATTGAAACAAATAAAAACCCTGGCCGTTATTTGATAATTTACGGTATTAGAGGTAAATAAAATGATTTTTTTTCTAGTTATTTGTCCCACAGCTGTGGAAAGATGGCCTGAAATCTGAAATGAATGCGTCTTTGGTGCGTTCACACCTATACATAGAGTTGTGATGGGATCACCCAGGTGTGAACGGGGCCTTGGCCGTCTTAACTCACCTTGGGACGGATGTTCTGCAGCTCTCCATTCTGCAGCCTCCACAGAACGTTACAGGTGGTGTCTCCTCCGATGCCAAAGTTCAGAGCATGAAGAGGAGAGAACAACTCCCTCCAGACCTGTGGGTGGAGCAGAATCAGAAAAATCTGCATTTAACAAAAGTGATAATGTTTAGAAAAAAAACATACATACTACATAGTTCCACAGTGTTCTTATAGCAGGAATCACCAACCCTGCTCCTGTCCTGCTGGTTTCAGGAATCTCCAACACACCTGATTCTAATTATTAATTAACAAGCCCCTGACAAGCCTCAGCTACTTGATAATTAGAATCAGGTGTGTTGGAGAGGGGGGATTCCTGAAGGATGCAGGATGGTAGCTCTCCAGGAGCAGGTTTAGTGATCCCTGCCTAATACTAACGTTCCTATAGTTTAACCTGGTGTAAAAAGGTAAAGACTTACCTCGTATTGCTGCATTAACTGTACCATCGAATCTCCAACAAAAAGCACGTCTGGCTCTGCATCCTTACACTCCAGCACGAATCTTGTGTGCTGTAAAAAATAGAGATGAAACACCACCTTGTTACAGCAGAGTAGATTAATTAGCGATTCCATGTCACTGACAATCAGCTCCATTTTGACACCTTTTCTAAATCTCCTAAGATAATTCTTCTGAGTCAGACGAGGTCCTGCCAGCTCATCACAGACAAAACATGTCTGGTAGAGAGCTTGGAGTAAAGCAGAAGGTCTCAGTCCAATTAGTTGTGGAGGATTAACCTGGCAGACATAACAGCAGTAGGTGCCACTAAAGTGAGATGAAGACAGAGAGCAGCTCTTGGGAACGGTTGCGATTCACGAGCGCATGATTGAGCGCATGTAATGATGATCATCCTCACGGATCTGTGAAATGCAGTTTACAGGTCATAACTTGAACATATATGCAGTGTGAAAATCCTGACATACAATATACAACACTAAGCCTTGGTTTATAGACTCAAGAGGATGTCCTCAAAGACTGTTTTTGATATTTACTCTTAACTGATACTACAAAATAAAATTAAATTTGGTAAAAACAGATTGCAAACGCCTCGATACGAGCAAGACTTGTAACATCAAAAATAGTTTTTGGTTCAAAATTCAGAATAATGAGAACTAAACATCAGAATTCGCAAAATTCTGACTGCTTTCTTTTTTACTAACAATATTTAGTCGTACATTTAATATCAGATTGTCATAGAGCTGCAACTGGGGATTATTTTCATAGTTGATTAATCTATTGAATATCTAAACGATTAATTCATTAGTTGTTTGGTTCATAAAATGGTGTAAAATGTCAATCACTGTTTCCCAAAAGCTGAAGATTCAACCTAAACATTTTTTTTATCCAGACCAACGATTTTATAGAAAACTACAGAAACTATCAAATATTCAGATATGAGAAGATGGAACAATTTTTAGACATTTTCTTCTTAAAAATGACTCAAATCAATTAACAAAATAGTTGGAGATTAATGTAATAATTGTCAACTAATTGATTAATCAACAAATCGTTGCAGCGCTACTTTCGTGCATTAAATATCCAGTGTTTTTTAACACTTTTACTCAAGTAATATTATAGCTGGTGACTTTATCTGTTATCCAAGTCATTTTCTGGTAAGATTTCTCTACTTTTACTCAAGTGTGGCCTTCAGGTACTTTATAAACCACTGGTAAATATGCGTTTTAACCTCAATCCACGAGGAACAAATCTGGCTCTCTTCACAACACATGAGGATAAAACGTGAATATTTCTCACACTAATCAGAAATACCAAATACCACCGGCCTCTGCCAGAGCACAAGGATCTAAGTTAAAAAAAAAAAAGATTCTATTCAGGCACTGATAAAGGCTTCTTTTGTCTTTATTTTTCTCTTTGGAGCCAAAGGGCTTAATGATATAAGGAGTGGGAGTGTGCAGGGAACTTGCAGGCTGGGCTGCACCAGAAAACCTCACCTACTACATGGAGGAAAAGAAAACGCCTGAGACCGACCTGAGACATCCACCGCTCGTCTCCTTGCTCGTCGACCACCGGCTCCGCCACCGCGGCTGGGTTCAATTCATCACCGCTCATCCTGCGGGAAAACACAGATGTTTTTTTTATTTTAATTCAAGAGAAACACAATCACAGGACTTGGATTTAGTGTTGTTTTTAGGGTTTGCTGCTGCAGCTTTCAGGACAATTTCTTCCCAGGCCACATCAGCGTTCTGGTTTCCCTTCAAGGGCCAATTGTAAAGATCATGCATCTACATATTATTATTATTATATTAGATAATTGCCTCTCCACTCATAATAGTGCTGGTGAGAAGTTTTTTAAACCGAATTTAAAAATATGCTGATGCAGAAATGTTATATTGTTGTTTTATCAAAAATACTGCAGCAAAACATTGAAAATCAGCACAGATATCTAGAAACTCATACAAAAATATGATGACAACCACTATTAACAGTTTTATTTATTTAATGGATTTTGTGTTGCTATGCTAAATATTAAAGAAAAGAAAATACAAGAAAGTAATGACAGATGAAGGGAAAATAATGAAAATAGGGAAAGTTTCCTGTTTTCAAACATCGTTCTGTGCAAATTGATAAAATATGTTGATTTTGGCGTTAAACAAATATTTATTCGTTTTGCCATCTCTCAATAAATTATCACAGGGGCCACAGAAAATGAGGTGCCGGCCCAGATTCGGCCCGCGGGCCTTGGGTTTGGCACATATGTTTTAGGAGGATAGCGAGCATCAGCGGCTAACAGATGCGCGAGCGTTAGCCGTTATAGATCAAAGAGCAGACCGTTATAGATCAAACAGCAGACCGTTAAACCCCCTCTGCTGAACGCTACCTGGCGTTAGCCGTTAGCTTAACTGACAGCCGTTAATGTCAACGTTTTAGCGGTGACGCTGACGTTAATCCGCGAGCGGTTACTAACGGTTACCTGGCAGGGTTGTTAACGTGTAGGCCGTCGTTTTTCAGGCTCCTCCGCGGGTTTTTTTTCCGCCTCGACTTTCGGTTGTTCTGCGGCGGTCTCCCCCGGTTGTCGTTAGCCGCTCTGCGGGTGATGCTTCGCTAGCCTAGACGGGTTTAGCTAGCTCCGGCTAGGAGACAACAGAAGGTGTGTCACGAAGGCGACGTCCGCAGAGAATGTAGCGCGGGGAGCGGCGAGCTGTTACCGGGAGCTACCGGGAGCTACCGCAGGAGGGCAACACTGAGGACCTTTACCCTCAGTGCTGCCTGTCAGGCACAATACAGTTTACCCTGATATCAGCCTGTCATGAAATATGATTGTACCCTCATCTTTGTCTGTCAGGCATATACACGTTATCCTGATACCAGCCTGTCATGCAGATACATTTATACCCTGATATAAATAAGCCTGTTTTGTGCAATTCATTTTACCCTGATATTAGTCTGTCAGGCACCTAAATTATACCCTGATATAATAATGTTTGATACTATACATTTTACCCTGATATTAGTCTGTCAGGCACCTAAATTATACCTTGATATAATACTGTTTAATACTATACATTTTACCCTGGGTGCAGCCTGTAAGGCTAATGTTATACCCTAAATGCACCTGTGAGAATATACATTTTACCCTGATATTAGTCTGTAAGTCAAATACATTTTATCCTATCAGCCTATTAGTTGTTAGTTAATATGCATTGAAGCTGCATATTTGTCATTTTAAAAAAGAACAATTAGCCTGTTCAATAAATCAAATCCAATAAATCACCTAATATATCTATATACAATATATTACAGATCAATTTGTATTACTGCCTTTGCAAAAGCGTCTTTGAACAGCGCTATAAAAATAATAATATTATTATTATAAAACAGTATTATTATGGATATCAAAAATGTTACTGTAATGGTACAATGGTATATCTGCAGCCTTTTTTGATTAAGATGTTTTTTTATATATTATTTACTTTACTTATTTTATACCCTATAAAATAGCACATTTTTATTTTATCTCCCTTTTTGAAACTATTTTTAATATTATATGTTTTATCCCTTTCTATTTTTTTTCTTTTTAATTAATTTAATCAATTTTATTCATGTTTATTATTATACTATTATTATTATACTATTATTCCTTTTACTATAGCTTTTAAATCAATTTTATTATTTATTATATACATTTGTCTGAAATTATTTGGGGTTTTGTTAATTTTTCTCTCTAATTTTCTGTCTATTATTTGCTTGTCAGTCATCTGTGAACCACTTTGTTACATGTTACATAGCAAAATCTATTTCCTTTCTATTAGGCTACACAAATATAAGTAAAAAATCACTTCTACCTTCATGATAGACTATATGTTTTGGTTCCTGAGAGTTTAAACACAGGGCACAAACACCCAGAAGCTGCTTCTGCAATGAATCATGGGCGGGTCGCTGCTGATAAAAACGAGCTTCTTCTCTATTCGAGATTAAATGCAATGCTTTCAGATGCAGCATATAGGACAACACGCTGTCCAGTGTAGTTTACTGGTGTAAATCAGTATTTTACAGGTCAGACTGGGTGATATCTCGCTGTGATGGGAGCTGATCTCCCTGCCACTCGTGACCCATCTCTGATTCCAGAGTGTCAGCTGATCGCAATGCATCACGGTCACGTATCAAATGCTGCATTCCTGTACTGTAGGAAACAAAGGACATTTCATATCCTGTAAGTGTCTAATGACATTAGAGGATAAGGCGTCGCTTTAAAATGGAGCCAGGAGATATGACTGATTTTCATCAAGTCATTTTCTTGGTCAAAACCCTTAAATCACAGATCAAATCTTCTTTCTCTCAGGAAAAACACTGAGATCCTTAAAAAAAATCTCTTCCAGCAACACAAATATGTGTATATATAGGATATTTCAAGATTTGTAGGGCCTAAATAATTATATTTTATTACATAATTTCAACACAAAATGATCAGAAACAGTCATTATTAATCATAATTATACATGGAAAATATATCTATTTATCTAATTTAATATAAAATATATTTTTAATATATATAATATATGTATTTTTATATAAAAATAATTATTGAACAGGTAAATAAATTCTAAATAATAATAATGACTAAATACCTGAAGTGTTTCTTTATTTCCACTTCCCTTGTTTAATCCCTGGAATTTATGATAAAATAACTTTCATATATTTGATCAAACTCAATTTAACATTGTACATTACTTATTATTATTATTATTATTATTACATGTCACATGTAATATTTCCATTTGTCACTTTAATGTATTTAATATACTTCATTTCTTTGTCTTTACTGTAGTAAAAGTTTCATTTAAAAGTTTTATATCCTATTATTAGTTTATTATTATTACTTACTTCACATTCTTATAAAATATGTGTAAATGCCATTACTACCTCAATCAGTTTATGTATATTATGTATAGTTGTTAGTAGTTTTCTATTAGTTATATTGTGTATATTTTACCTATGTTTATTTATGTGTGCACTTTATGGTGAAGCTTAAAATCTCATTGTACCTTGTATAATGACAATAAAAGCTTTCTATTCTATTCTATTCTATTATATTATATTATATTATATTATATTACATTCTTCTAGAAGTAAAAAGGACAATAAATCCCAGTACCATTTTAATGATTCCTAATGATTTATGATTTCTTAATGATTAAATCCTCATCCTTTATTTTTTTAATGAAATTGTACCTTCAATTGGACACAAGATGGCGCCACTCAGCAGAGAATCATCTTTACCAAACTTAAAACATGAGGACTGATCAGCTAGTTTATTTAGGGAGTGGAACCAGCTAACAGGTTATGTAACACCGAGGCCCCGCCCACGAAGTAGGCCACGCCCACCAGGTGTGTACAGAGGTGACTGACACTTCCACCGCCGGAGATTCACCCACAGAATATTTACTCCCGGGGAAACACCGACTTCCATGAAGGGATTTTAACGGGGGAACCGATTCTAAATGTTTGATCCCGTGTTGTGTCGCACGTGGCCTCCGCTGCTCGTGGGGCTGCTGCTGCTGCTGCTGCTAACAGGTGAGCACTTCCTGACACTTCCGCGTGATACCGACGGTTTTGGTGGATATTTCACAACGCAACAAAAGCTACGACACTGATACTGTTAAAGTTTTTATTATCGGACGGAAAGTTTATTATCAGCAGAGAAATATAACCGAGTCTGGAGCTGGAGGGATATAGTTCTATTTCCTTTAATTCTCCTTTATTTAAGAGT
This sequence comes from Lepturacanthus savala, assembly GCA_030544235.1. Taxonomy (NCBI): domain Eukaryota; kingdom Metazoa; phylum Chordata; class Actinopteri; order Scombriformes; family Trichiuridae; genus Lepturacanthus; species Lepturacanthus savala. Next base: position 4,328,351 of record CM060479.1, on the reverse strand, counting down.
AATTGGGGAAAGTTTTACAGGCCTAGAAAGTAACAACCAGTACAGTCACATACAGGCATATGGCCATTTAAAACAAGCAGTTTCTGCAATTAACACTATATATTTTCATATAAGAATCAGAATACTTTATTAATCTCCTGCGTAGTGTGTTAAAGTGTACAAGTTAAATATGAATATGGCATCGAATGTAGTTTATTTTACATTAATATATATATTAATATACATATTTAATGGCATATTTATGTAAAATAAACTACATTCAATGCCATATTAATTAAAGTATGTATAGTATTTAGTAAAAGGCATTAAGTATACATATTTATTTCCATATATGCCATATTAAATATACATATTTAATGCCATATTGTATAGGAAGACAGTAAATTCTATCACAGCCAATGCTATTCTGAAACCAGTGTTTTCTTATAGCTTCAGGAAATGCGGATATCACACTCAGAAATATATTAAAATGGCAAATATAAGTGTTATTTGTACCAAAAATGTGCTTTTCCTTAATATGGGACAGTTAACAGCTAATATCTGGATTGTTGGGAGATTAAAAGGACAAAATCACATTAATTTATACAATTAAAAACTCTGAAAAATAAGATTCAAAGCGAAAGTGCATGTCCACATTTGGTCATTTCAGTTAGTAGAATGTTCTGCTGTTAAATATAATATAATAAGTTATTCACCTTCCTTAAAATAACTACTGTTGTTGAACATTTAATGTCCTTTAATGCATATTTCACCACTTTACCAACATATCACATTAGTAAAACCAGGCTGTTTAATGTAAAAGTCAATGTAAATAGACTGAAACAAACACATAAACCATATTATAGAGAAGTTTGAGACATGAATCTTAAACACAATGTCAAAAATTGGCGATTTTGCTTTATTTATGGTATTAAATTACTGAAAATCATTCGTCACTGACCTTTGACAGGACTTTAAATTCCTGTCTCCAGTCTATGGCTCCAGTTTTTGAGGCCATCAGTAGATTAACTGGAACATATTGGATTATTATACCATTATATGGAATGTAAATAGTCTTTATGTGTCACAATAGTATGAGTCATGGCGCTTTCCGGTAAAGAAGTGGACGTTAACTTACTGGAATCCTGATGTCGCCTTTTTCTTGACCACATCGCTGAATAATTCACTGTCAGCTGTTATTTGAGGAAGTTCACGTCCACGTCTGAGGAACTTTAATCAGAAAGAGCTGTGGCTCAAACAATACATGAAAACGTCTTCCATAGGGTTGCAAAATCCCATTAATTTCAATGGGAATGAACAGGAATAAATCCAAAATATACAAAATTGTAGATTGGGCCTTGTATGTAAGTATAATCCACAATTGGGTGAAAATAGGAGAATCCTGAGGTGCATTCTTTCACATACACTGCAGATAATTTAGCTTATTTCATGTGTTTTTTCCTGTTTTGGGTCAGTTTGGTCTTTTAAATTAAGTATTTTTAACTGCAGTAAAACATAATTTTAAAAATTCTTTCAATATTCTAACTCTATTTTCTCTATAAGAGCAACATAAATAGATTCTGACTCTTCTATAGTCACCTCACATGTTGTAGATTTATTTTTAAACCAGGTTTAAGTCCAATAACCTTTGTGGTTGTAGAGATATTCCACATTTATTATCATTTATAGCAGAAAAACAACAACTGAAAAATAAGCCTCGGGCTTAAGTGGTTAAATACAAGTTAGCACCATGTGTCAGTATCAATAGTTAAAGCTTTAAGGTAAATTTAAGGCATTGAATTGCAATGCTATGAATCAACATTGATACAGAGGAGCTGTTTGGACAAGCAGCTGAATTTTATGGATGAATATTGGAAAACGGGTATGCAGCTTCATGTTTTTTGAATTTTAGACTTTAGACTATATACGATTTGAATATTTCAGATTTAGGATGTAGTCATTGAGCATCTACACTCATGTTTTCTTAAATATATCTGAATATATACATATTTCAGATGGTGTAACGCGGTCTTATGACTTCACTACTGGCCGATGACATGCATCGTGCTTCACAGCAGTTCTGACTCATAGCGTGTCCAGGCTCCTTCCTGTAGGAGCTGAGAGGAAACTCAACTATGACGCCTCATGCTGGCTTTTCTGTTTGCAGTCTATCGATAGGATTCACTTGACGAGATTAGATTTGCAAGAGGTTGGAACGCGTTTCCATTGACCGCGTTAATGCACAATCTGTGTTAGACGGAGATTGTGCTGTCTTTACAGCATGTGCTGTACAGAAAAACAGACCTGATAGTGTAAGAAAAACAATAACTAAAAACACATTTTGAAATATTTTGTTTATCATTCAGGGTTTTAGTCGTCGTCCCTGTGTGGATCTTGCCTTCTTGTATTAGCTGGTTACTGGGGTGTAAATGCTGCATTTATTAGTAGAACATTCTCCCACATATAACAATCATTTTCATTTCTTCATTTCTTCCTCTTTGAACATGCCCGACAAGCTTTTCAGCTTTTCACTTTTCCTGCTATAAATGATAATAAATCTGGAATATCTCTACAACTACTAAGGTTATGGAATTAAACCTGTGAGGAGACTACAGGAAATACTTTATTTAAAACTTAAAACAAGATCAAACTGATACAAATTAGGGGAAAAAATGATATAAACGAAAATATCTGCAGTGCAAAGTGCAGTATTTAATAATATAAGGGATTTAAGATTAATAATTTGTCCATAAAATCCTATAAATCCCACTGAGGATCATTCCAGAATATTAAACTATTTTCTTATTGTATTGATGATGTGGATATTGATGATATATATTGATATTGATTGATTTTATTTAGTGTTGTAGCTGAGGTTTTGTCATGTGATTAATGAATAGAACTCAATGCTGCCCCTGATTTTAACAGGTTAAGTATTACTTAATTATTTAAAACATGATTTTATTACATCAGCTAAATAAAAAAAAACAATCCATTAGATTCTGTGGTCCATAGCCCAAAGGCCAAGCCGATAATTGACCAATCAAAATCGAGTATTCAACAAAGCTGTGTAATAAACTGTTATAACGACCCTATAATTTCATCTACCTTGTAACGGGTTGTTGGTTATTAATTTGTATTTTGCAAGTCTTTATTAATCCCTCTGAACTGTTTATGACACGTAATGTAAACGGCTGCAGGTTCTCTTAAAGACACACCGTTAGATTTAATTCAGCTGCAGGTCATAAAGCAGATTTAAAGCCTCTCTGTCCTGGATAAGGAGACATCAGGACCGCTCGTCTTCTCTGTGGTTTACTAGCAGGAATGTTTTAATCCTCAGGGAGAGGCTGCAGGACTGGGATCCACATTTAGCTCAAACATTTAACACTACGAGACCCCTGGAGGAAACGTTGAAGTGGTGCCAGGGTCCACAGAGAAAAAGGAGAATAATATATTTTCACAATGACAAAATGTAGGACAAATTGTATAGAGGACTGCTATAATAAATGTATTTAATTTAGCAGTATTTATTTCCTATTATTTGTATTATTTTGTATTATTTTATGTATTGAGGGGAAAATGAATCGTGTGAGTGAATAAATAAATAGATTAATAAATAGTTAATGAACTAAATGGGAAATTACATAAATATGGACATTTGCTGGTATATATGAATGTACTGAGTCATTATTTAATTTATGGATTTACATTTATTTATTATAGTAGCATTTATTTCCTATTATTTTCCCCTTTTTGCCAATTTTTCATTTTATATATTGAATAAATGAATGCGGTGAGTGAGCGAAAAAATAAATATTTAAAATTAAGAAATTAATATTTAAATGGAAAATCAAATAAATGTGAATATAATACACACAACATTATTTTATTAATTCATTAAATGATAAATTACATAAATAAATTAATAGATAAATACATTTAAAATGTATACATTAATAAATAGAAAATCAAATAAATATGAAACAAATATAATTATTTTTATTAATTAAATGGAAAATTAAATATATGTGGACATTTACTGGTATATTTATTAATGTACTGAGTCATTATTTCATTTATGGATTTACATTTCTTTAATTTAGCAGCATTTATTTCCTATTATTTGTGTATTATTTTACCCTTTTTTCCTTATTTTTCATTTTATATATTGAAGAAATGAATACGGTGAGTGAGTGAAAAAATAAATATTTAAAATTAAGAAATCAATAATTAAATGGAAAATTAAATACATGTAAATATATAATACACAAATACATTTATTAATTAATTAAATGGAAACTTACATACATAGTGATTATTTCATTTATGGATTTACATTTCTTTAATTTAGCAGCATTTATTTCCTATTATTTGTGTATTATTTTACCCTTTTTACCCCATTTTTCATTTCATGTATTGAATAAATCAATGGGGTAAGTGAATAAATAAAAACATTTAAAATTAATAAATAAATGGAAAATTAAATAAATGTGAATATAATACACAAATACATACTTTTTTTAATTAATTAAATGGAAACTTGCATAAATAAAATAATAGATAAATACATTTAAAAATTAATACATTAATAAAATGGAAAATCAAATAAATGTGGACATTTACTGGTATATTTATTAATGTACTGAGTCATTATTTCATTTATGGATTTACATTTCTTTAATTTAGCAGCATTTATTTCCTATTATTTGTGTATTATTTTACCCTTTTTACCCCATTTTTCATTTCATGTATTGAATAAATCAATGGGGTAAGTGAATAAATAAAAACATTTAAAATTAATAAATGGAAAATTAAATAAATGTGAATATAATACACAAATACATACTTTTTTTAATTAATTAAATGGAAACTTATATAAATAAAATAATAGATAAATACATTTAAAAATTAATACATTAATAAAATGGAAAATCAAATAAATGTGGACATTTACTGGTATATTTATTAATGTACTGACACTTGTATACAACATCTTAAAGCACAGAACTGATCTAGTTAAACTGGTGGTTTGAGAATCACCAGTTTAATGATTTACTGAGCAATAAAATAAGACACTTGGAGGCTTTGTCAGTTTAAAACATGACTTTAGTCAGTTAGTTATGATTTGTGCATGTGGAGTTATGTTAATTTATGTTCAGTCTTGCTCCCTTTTCCACTGTTTTTTAGTTTTTTATTGTTATATTCCAGGGGTGCAACATGTCAGTGGGATTACTATTCACACTCCAGGGGAGATGGAAGTGGTCAACGGGACTGATGTGAAACTCAAGTGCACCTTCACCTCCACTCACCCGGTGTCACCCAAAACCGTCACGGTGTCCTGGATCTTCCGTTCCACCAAATCAGCGTCCGATGAGTCGGTGAGAAAAAAAAAAAATCTTTTTCGAGAAATAAAAGTGTGTTTTTAATTGCTTTTATTAATTAAACCGAGTCGTGCTTTTTATATATCGCCTTAAAATGATCCTCAAGGTTTTCATGTAAATATGTAAGGTTAATTTTCTTTTCTTTTCTTCTATAGCCAGACAATATCTTTGCTCGCTTTTATCAGTTCTCTTTGATCGATTAATCTATTGATTATTGAAATGATAAATCATTTAAAATATAGCTGTAGATTATTGAAAGCTCTAATAAAGACCCAAAGCAGGTGTGTCCCATTGAGGAGAATAACAAATCACAGAATTAACAAATCAATTTGAGTCATTTTTAAGTAGAAATTGTCCAAATTCTCTGGTCCCAAAGTTGAAAATTCAACCTAAAATGTCTTTTTTTTGTCGAGACCAACAGTCCACAGTATAGAAGACTAAAGAAACCAGAAAATAATCAGAGAAGAGAAGCTGGAACCAGAGAATTTGGACATTTTCTTCTTAAAAAATGACTCAAATCAATGAATTGATTATCAAAATAGTTGGAAACTAATTCGTTAAGTGACTAATTTTTCCAGCCACTATCAAAAATGAAGAGGTTAAGAGGTTCTCTTGATGGCTTTATAACAAATCTACCTGATATTTAGAGTGTTTTAAAAGTGTTTCTGGGTGTTATCACTCAGAGCTGAACTCTGAACTCTGCAAAAGAAGCTGCTGATCTTCAAAAATTAAGCCTAAACCTAAACTTTACCCCTTTCCAGTGAGTGAAATTGCACAATAGCAGCACCCTGACCCGTATGGAACAGAATCTGAATAAGTATCATTGGTAACACCAGTGTTTTCCTCCCATTTCATTTTGTCTGGACTGCGTTTGTGTGTTTCAGGTGTTTTACTACCAGGAGGTGCCCTACCCTCCTGTAACGGGCCGTTTTAAAGACCACGCCGTGTGGTCGGGAGACGTCATGAAACGAGACGTCTCCATCACCCTTCATGAGGTGCCGCCCACCTTTAACGGCACCTACATCTGCCAGGTGCGGAACCTTCCAGATGTGCACGGCAGCAACGGAGAGATCGTCCTCAAAGTCGTCAACAAAGGTTAGAATGGCTGCTTTTTATACTCTGAGGCAGTGGTTTTAACGTCAGGGACCCCTAAACTGACACAAATAAAACCACAGACCCATATTTGATAAGATTGTCCCCATCTGATGAAATGTTTACTTTTAGATATTAACCTGAGGCAACAATCAAATTGTGAAACCAGTGACAAAAATGTCATTTTTTAACTTATGGATGAACTTATAATTAAAATAAATTATTACCCTTTTTGCTGGAGACCCCCTGCCACCTCCTCAAAGACCCCTGGGAGTCCCCGGACCCCACTTTGAGAACCACTGTTCTAAAACACATGTCAAACCTGAGGTCCGCGGGCCGAATCTGGCCCCAGCATGACTTCACGGTGCGTTCAAGTGCACCTCGTTAACTCTTAAATCTGTTTTTGATTGGCCATGAAAATGGAAAAATTTCCATTTTTTCTTATTTTCCTTTTGTTGAAACACATCTCATATCATTACTTTCTTGTTTTTTCACTGCAGTTCATGTTATATTCATCATAGCAACACAAAAATATAGATTCCAATTTTGAAAATAGTGGTAATCAGCATATTCTTGAGTCCTCAGACTCTGATATTCTATATTTTGCACCAGAATTTTAATAATTAGATGTTAAAATCATAACAACAATACTGTAAATTACAAAATGCAGTGAAAAAATAAAAAAATACGACATAAAATTCAAACTTTCTATAGTAAAATATGCAGAGGAAAACTCTGCATATAGTTGTCTTGTCTAAGAGTTTTCTCATGTGAATCCAGTCCACAATACAGAAGCATTCATTTTCTTTCAGATCTTAGTAAATCTCTGTCATTTTGAGTAAATGAATTCCCAGTTTTGCTGAACATTCTTGTCAGGAAGGAATTAATCTCATGTCCCAAATCGCTGCCTTAAATGAATCTGTGAAGTGATTGGTCATTTACAGTATAACATTATTTCTCTGCATATTTTTTTTAAATATTATTAAAAAGACTTGGCAAACTGTCACCAGCAACTAGTTAATTATTAGTTAGAATTATTCAGATACTATTATGAATGAAGAGGCAATTATGTTTATATAATCTTTACAAAGGGCCCTATGAGGGAAACCATAAAACCCTAATGCTGACATGTTTATAATACGGTATTTTTGCTAATTGGTTAGTTATTTGTGTGTGTTTATAAGAAAAATATGGAAAGAATGTGAGGTCAGAGGTCAGGGTGATCCCTCACACTCAAGTGTAGTTTAGAGATTAAACCCATGTGACAGTAGAAGGCCAACGTGTCCCACCGCAGGAACTCTGCTGTATTTAATGATATTTTCCAACGTTATCTCTTGTTCTCACTGCTCTCCCCGTGTGTTTTTGCTTCCAGTGACCTTCTCCGAGATCAGCATCCTGGCCATAGCGGTGGGCGGAGCCTGCGCCGCGATCCTCCTCTTCCTGGTCATCTTCGTGGCGGTGCGATCCTACTGGAGACGCCGCATGGAAAACGACATCGTGATGCACTCGCGGGACCTGGAGATCAAGGACCAGACCGTGTGGTGAGGCCCCGGCGGGCGGCGGGGAAGGAGGGAGCTCCTCTTCCTCTTCTTCGGTGGTGTTTTGGGAAAAGACAAGTGAAACCAGAGGAGGAATCTGCCCTTTTCTTTCCCCCGTCTTTGCTCCTCTGATGTGAACCCTCCCAGATATTAGTGTAAAATTAGCTTCAGTATTAGAGATGTAATAATTCACACTTCCTGTTTATTGTAATAACACATCTTTTATACTTTCATGTTGTTTTTTTTTCACTAAAAGTTGCCATTGATTGTAGCTACTAACTTAATTCTCTTTAGAGTTTCTGAACCACTGGGTAGAAGATGTTAATCTGGAGTTTACTACTCTTCGACCTCAATTCACAGCAGCTGAGTGTCATTTTTAACCATCATACCATTTTTTACTCTGAATCAGAAAATAGCATTTTTCTAATTATTCCATGTGCAAAATTCTAGAGACATGAGTGATTAAATAGATATAAATGGATAATAGATAATTATAGGTAACATATACATGTCAGGGTTGAAAATCATAATAATTTAAATAAAATTACCTCTAAATTATCTCCTATCATGTCATTAGAAAAGAAGTAGCAGTAACATTTCAAATGTTTAAGTATAGACTTGAAGGCTCATAGACTTAAATGGGTTAACCACTTAAAAAAGCTTTATAAAATGTACATTTTAATGAATCATTTAAACTTACACTACTCACAGTGAATTAGGGATATTGATATTTACATGAATGCTTTTCCTATTTGGTCTGAATGTAATTAAATAAGTAAAAGATGATAATAATAACATGTATTACCTAAAAAATGTATGAAATGAGTCTCCCATAATATCCCTAACTTATTGTAGGTAGTTTATAATTGACTATATCCCTAAAAACACTTTAAATATGATACTGCTGCAGTGAATTGAGTCATATCCTCTCTATTTGTGGAAAAAATCTCTGTGTTCTAATGTTTCGGTCGTTTTTTTTTTCCGTGGAAAAGGAAGCAGGACATGGATTCTCTGTGGTACTCTGGCTGGGGTTGTTTTTCAAGCTGATGCATTCTGGGTATTGTATTCTTTCTGTGGGATTCTTGCAAAGGACTTTTTCATGACGTAAACCAAGCGTGGGTCTTCAGTTTTCTTCACACCGCTTATCCATGAACAGCCCATCTCACCGTTTACGTGTGTGTGTGTGTGTGTGCGTGTGTGTGTGTGACTGCTTTTTGTTCTGTTCGGGCTCCTGCATCAGTGAACCTGAAGAAGCGCTTCACTTGTGCGTTCTGCCCAAGGAGAAAGAAGCTGCGAGTTCAGACGATGAGGAGTCTGAACCCAGCAGCGGAGGCGACAAGGAGGAAGAAGGTGGTGAAGAAGAAGAAGATGATGATGATGATGATGACGACGATTTGGGCGATGATGATGATGATTGAAATCAGAAATACGCTGCAAAAACTGAAATCTGCACAGGTCCTCTTGTTTCTTTTCATAAAACAAAACCAAACTGACCCAAATCAGGAAGATATTGGACTAATTCTACCAAATACAAGACATTTTCACTTGTTTTGCAGTGGAGAGGATGTGTCTGCTTTACATTTTATCAGATAAAATATCTTGTTTAGTCCAATAATCATATTCCACTGGCAGATAATTTACCTTTTTCAAGGTTTTTTGTTTCCTGATTTGAGTCAATTTGGTAAGACTAACATTTTCTTTAAAAAAAAAAAAAGATGAAATTGACTAAAATCAAGAAAAAAATAACTTGAAATAAGCTACATTTTGCTCAAAATTGAACCAAAAACCTGATAAGAATTCAGTTTTTGCAGTGCGTTTCCTTTATCTGGCTGTAATGTGAGCTGTTTTGTAATTGATTATAAAGGTTTAGATGTTCATGTAATTTATTAAACAGAGTTTAGTGCACTGGATTGTAGAATTATAAAGTAAAATGTTAATTTCTGCATGTTTTATTGATGCAGATTGATGGACGTGTGTCTCGTTTTGTTGTAGCTTTGCTCCTTCATGTTAATTTGACAGGATTTCCTGGAAAATCTATCGCCAGGGATCGATTTTGTGTGAAAACTCATGAATTTACATGTTAATTCTGGCTCGTTATTAATATGCGGCAGTCAGATCAAACAATTCTGCTGCTCATTTTCTAAAACACATTAAAAGTGATGTAAGAAACAGCTTTTTTTCTGCTTCCAGTAAGTCCTCCATTAGATTTACAAATGATAAACCAAGCAATGGTGTTTACTACATTTACAACACTGAAAAGGTGTACTTTCATTTTGTATATAGTGTTAAATAAGCAGAGCTCTATGCTGTAATAGACACATTTGGTCATGTTGTGACATGTTGTCATATATGGATCTTTTTTTAGCAACTTTGGAATAAAGAACATTTTTAAATGATTAAATTGTATGTGATTTTTTTTTTAAAAAAAAGGTTCAATGTGAGGAAACAGCAGCTGTGGCCATAAATAGTTTGGGTGGAGGAGTGTGAAATACCAATCATAAGACACTCCTGTATGTGTCATTCCCATAACAATAAGTGGGAGTCATACTTCCCTGTTCACCTTTAGTCTTTGAAGGATAAATGAAAAGCTGCAGTTTTCGAACATGGATATGAAAAAAAAGAAAACGGTGTCACTCACACAGGAAAATCAGCTCAATGAAACAGAACTTTAGAAAAAGCTGCAAAAGAAAAATGCAGTATGGGACACATCACCCCCTGGTGGTATCATCAGTAATGTTTTATTTCTCTGATGACTGCACACAATCTTTAGTAGATGTTTCCTTCATATTTGCTGTTGTTGAGGAACTCAAACCTGGAACGTGTGTGAACCTGCCGGTGAATTCACGTGATTCCCGACACTCACTGTTTTACTAAGTGCACGTGACATGAGATTATGTTTTAACCACTGAAGCCCCAGACCTATTTATCAGTTTTCCTGCTATAAATGATATTAAATCTGGAATATCTCTGCAACAACAAAGGTTATAAACTTATATATACGTAAACCTGGTACCAAAAGAAATCTACAACATGTGAGGTGGTTTATGTTGCTGTGACAGAACAAATATATTTTAGTACAGATAAAAATACTTTATTTAAAACTTAAAACAAGACCAAACTATCTCAATTCAGGGGAAAAAACTCGGAATAAGCAAAATTATCTGCAATGCAAAGTTCAATGATTAATATGATCATAGTTCAATGATCAATTATTGATCATTTGTCGATAAAATCATAGAAATCACACTGATGATCATTCCAGAACATGAAGAATATATTCTGTAAAATGTTTAAAAAGGAGATTATAAAGGAGACGATTAAATAATCACATAAACAGTTCAAATCTAACTAAATAGTATTGATGATGTGGATATTGATGATATATATTGATGCTGTAACAGTAACATTGTGTTTTACTACAGATAAAATACTTTATTTAGTGTTGGAGCTGAGGTTTTCTCATGCAATATATAAAAAACAACTTATTGTTTGTTCGCTTGTGTGAGGGAGTTTTGGATTTTAACAGGTTATTGATCAATGATTACGCCATTTTTCCCCTTTTAATCAACTGTTTTTAAATTATATTTGTTTTAATATAATAATTATAATAATTTCCCTTTTTATTTTTAATCATATTTAATTTTAATTAATTTAAATCATTTTCTTCTTATTTTTTATTTTAAATTCCACTTTTAATCAACTGTTTTTAAATTGCATCTTGATGTTTCATGTAATAAAATGTTTAGATTTTTTCCTATTTTATCTTATTTATTTAGAATTAATTTCTTCATATTTTTAATTTTAAATTCCCCTTTTAATAATTTTTAATTGTATCTTGATGCTTTTAATGTTTCATGTAAAGTACTTTAAATTACCTTGTTGTTGTAATATTCTATACAAATAAACTTGCCTTCTAAGTGTCTAAGCTGCGTGTCCTTGCGTCTTTCCTTCATTTTGCTGCAGTCGAAGCAGATGGCACCTGTGCACTTCTAAAAGCTGAGGCTGCACATTCATGACATTTACAGATAACACATCTCTGTGTGCACCAGCACCACCATGACAACGTTTGAGTAAGTATGTTCATGTAGTTTCAGTTTTCCTGCACAAGTCTGCAGCAGCACCCCATCTTTCTGCAGCAGAATGCCGTTAAGTGTGTGTGAGTGTGTGTGTGTGTGGTTTTTTTCTCCTTATTGCAGTTCTGGAAGAGTTCCCACCACTGCTGCATTGAAACTCCAGTGGAGGGGCCCGGAGAGCAGAGCAGTGATCCTGCAGCCCGGCTGCATTATCTCTCACATTTAGAGCTCCACACCCACCAGAACAGGCTCCACTCCGCCTCCTGTCCCCCTGCACCACACTTCACCTACCTGTAAAGAAACAGTCATGAACCATGACCGTCTGCAATCCTCTAGCAAACATAGCAGGTCATAACTGGATTCAAGCGAACGCGGCTTAACTTTATTCACTCTGACACAGATTTTAATCCGTTTGCGTCTGTCAGGATGAGACCATATCATCACTATTCTAGCATTTCAATATAAATATATAACAGATGAATGCTGGAGTAGCTGAACTCTGCGTATTTTACCAAATCAGCGCAAAACATGACAGGTATCCTACTGAGCAATTTAAAAAAATCCATCCTACAGAGTCCATGTAATAACTAGCTTGATTAATAATAGATCACAGAGTTAAGTACTTGCAAAGTACTGTATAAGCATTTATGGCAAATACCAGCAGCTCCCACTTTAATCTGAACTCCTGTTTACAGCCTTCTATAATTGCAAACGTTACCTTTTCATTTCCTGTAAAAAAAAAAAAGAGTTCTGTAGCTGAGCAAAAACAAGCAGCCGGTTAGTCCAAGATGGATGTGTAGTGTAGTTGTCCTCTTGTCCTCTGCTGTGTAACTGTACCTCGGCAGCGATGGCACATGCCGTCACATGGTCGGCTTCAACCTTGGTGGCACCAACAAATCCTATTTCTTCTTCTTTCCTCTATACGAAAGCTTCCTTAACCTCCTACTGGCCACGTTTTTAACTAATTCCCACGCAGTCACCGAGTAGGCGATGCGCAGTAATGGGTGAAGTTTGACAGTATACCGTGTTCTAAGAGGAATGCAATGAGAGTCAGGTGCTATAATTGATTATTCGGATCTGGGAAGTCTGAGCTAAGCGGTTCCTCTATAATGTCCTGCAGAGACAAGTGCAGACTGATGTTTTATGGGAGGGAGATGCACTGTACTGTACTGTACTGTACTGAATGTGAAAAATGATGGCACACACTGCCTTATATAATAATGCACTGGCTGCTGCATCACACGAGTAATGAATTCCCCGTGATGACCTTCCAGGCATTGAACAGGATGTATGCACACACACATCATGCATGCAAACGGGGCTCTAGATGTTGATTATCCTGAGTCATAGAGAAACTTAAGTGTCAAAGAGAAGTGCAGCGTGAAAGGAAAGAAAATTAAAGGTGAACTGAAATTATGTTTAGATTAGATTCAACTTTATTTTCATTGCACGTCACAAGTACAAAGCAACGAAATGCAGAAAGCATCTAACCAGAAGTTGTTTGGTAGTAATTTAAATAGTTATGGTATCTTATATACAGGCTATATATTATATAATATATACAGACTATATAATAAGTACAGACTAACAGGCTGTGACTATGATAACCTGATATATAGAGAAGAAGAGTAAAAAAATGCACTGCTCCTTGTTGCCAACTGTGATTCTGCAAGTTTTGGTTTTCTTATAAGAATCAGCGAGCCATGACCTGCACAGACACAGAGCAGGTATTCATGTGAAGGTGTTCATTCATGAATGGAGGCTGGAGCTTTTTGATACGGGGCCATGTGTCTGGCCTGGGGCCCCGGGGGCTGCATTACACAACCTCCTCCCCAACCTGCACTGCAGAACTTTTTCCTCTTGATCTTCACAAACACTCTGACAAAAAAAAAAAAAAAAGTGCCTGAGTCTGCATACACGCCCCGAGTCAGGAGATGGGGAAGGAGGGAGCAGGGAGGGGAGGGGTGATGGAGGAGAGGAAGAGGATGAGGTGGGGATGATGATGGGGGCAGGTGAGGGAGGGGAGAGAGAAAAAGAGAGAGAGAGAGAGAGAGAGAGAGAGGTGGCACTCAGCCAAAAAAAAGAGGATGGAGGGGGGGAAAAGTTGTGAGATAGCCGGAGAGCAGGGAGAGGAGTCGGTTGGTCTGGGCTCTGCTGTGGAGGAACAGGAGAGCAGCAGCAGCAGCAGCAGCTTTTTTTTCCCTCCTGTCCGTCTGCGTCTCTTCCCTCCTCCTCTGATCCTCTGGTCGTCTCCACCACGCCGGCTGCTGCTGCAAACCGTGGCCCGGCTCTGCAGCGAAAGTGTCGGCTTGGCGGATTCTCCTTGAGTGAACCCTGACTGTGCGCAGTGAGCATTTTTTTTTTTTCTCGCCACTGTCCCGGCCTCTGACTGAACACCAGCTGCAGGAGCAGGTAGGCATGGAGCTGCACTCAATCATGTTCCTAGTTCCAGCTTCAAGTGTTGCAGTACATGCATGTACACATGTCTGCAGGAAACATGCAAATCCAACTTTGTTTTTGCCATCTCTTTTTTTCAAGATTTTAGTTGATTAACTTTTTTTTTTTTTCCTGAAGTGTCCCTTCTTTTCTGTTCTTCATCCCCCTCCTTCCTCCTCCTCTGCCCTCTGTCTAACCTACAGTCTCTTCCATAGGAAGAGTGTGTTCTGTGGGGGGTTTCAGGACTGCTGCAGGTGCAGCATTGGGACGGGTCTCATTTTGGGGACCAGACATCCCAGACTTCCAGATTTTAAAGCCCAGACGAGGATTTTGAGGATATTCTCCAAAGCCGTCCTGCACCCCGGGGGCTGGATCCTGCAGCAGCAGCAGCACCTGTTTCGGATCAGATCCAGCCATCATGGAGAAGCAGCGGGTCGGGGTCAGAGCCCCCAGGCCGGGCCCTCCACAAGTCGCCGTCGGTCTGATCTTCTCGATGCTGCTTGGTAACGTCTATCCCTCGCTTTGCTTTGCTCTTGTGGTGATTATGTCATGGTTTTTCCTGCTCTCGCCTCAACATCAGTGTGTCTTTGAGTTGTTACGCAGTGCAATGACGCTGTGGCTTCTCCACATCTGACCTTCAGCTGCAGCTGACCTGCTGTATTTTCTTAAATATTATTTGCATGTGTTGTTACGCTGCGTTTGTGCAAAAGGACGCTGCTTGGATCCATGAAAATAGAATCATTTTTTCCCTTCATGATGTTGTGTTTCATCCCACGAGTAAAACGTGCTGCCTGGAAACATTGAAAGGACATGACATGACATTTTATGAAAAAGTGCGGTACAGTTATAGCGTTTGTGTTATCTGGGATCCATGATGATTGGAGTGGGATTGAATGTCCACGAAAGGGACATATCAGCAGAATGAAGTGGCCCTGTGAAGTAAATGCTTTGTCAGGCTGGAGACACTCAGGACAAGGCCCTGTCATTCACGTCGTATTGATGTGTATCTGCAGCAAAAAAAAAAAAAAGAGCAGCAGAGTCACTCGGAGCTGAGCCAGGGAAACATCTTTCTGTCATAAACTCTCAGATAAAGACTTTGAAGAGAAATTTGACAGCGACTGAACGGTAACATGTAGATCAGACATTGTTATTGCAGGTTACAGGATCAGGTGTGGAAACCAGATTACACAACACAGCACTGCTAATTTAGGAGACTTTAGACTTTGAATTAAACATATATGTCAATATCTGTATTTTCTCTCTTACCTTTTCGCTCCATCCTTCATTACTTATAAACTTCCTGGACTTGTCTAATGGGTGTGGACCATCAGTGCAGCAGTTGTGCAGTAGACATGTTGGAAAGTTGATTCTTATTTAAGATATTGAAAGAAATATAAGGAATAAAAGATGCTACAGAAGTTGAGAAGCATCATAGTTCATCAACATAATGTAGATAAACCACAATGCTCCTTTTAGTTAAGTATAAAGCTGATTAAACAGGTTTATATGTGTAAATAAGACTCAGACTTCTTTAGACTAAAGCTGGTGACATCATGTCCCCAATAGGAGCTGCTAAAAAGTCTAATTGCATCAAATTTAGTTCCAAACGGCTTGGGTTGGTAGATAATTTTGACCTTTATTGAGGTCAAATGAAGTGTCTCCCTCCTTAAACCTGAAAACCTGAGATCTTCATTTGATTTCCAATTAGCTGCTTGTTCTTTGTCTGTTGGATGTATTAAATATACATAAAAGAATGGTGCAGAGAGCAGATTATTTTGCATAAATGCAACACAAGAATTCTAAAGTTGACATATGTAGGCTAGAAACTAGAGCATCACAGTTCTACTTTTATCTGAAAGATTTTGCAAAAACAAACACAGGGACAATGAAGAGTCAGATTTAGAAGCTGCTGATTTAGAAAAAGTTTAGAACGCTTGAATGAGACAAAACACAGCAGAGTTCAAGGTGCCTGAAAGAAGAACGGATACTTTATTGTGTGTTTCTGCAGGTTTTGTTCTTGTCAAATCATACAGAGATAGAAACAATGCAAAACACGGATATGGTGGAATTCAGAAAGGACGAAAATGGAGTTTTGTAAAAAAAAACAGCGTTTGACAGAAAAACAACGTGCATGAGTAAAGAGACGGGACGGGGTGAGGCCATTACTCTCTCGTCATTGTTTCTGTTCCACTGTTTTTGCAAGCTCACTGTGCTGCATTGGCCGAGCCGCGGAGGGAGGGAGTTTGTGAGATAGCAGGAGTGAGAGCTGAGGATGAATCAATAACATTCTCACATACGCTCTCCTCCACGTCCAGCCGTCTGAGCTCCTCTCAGCCGCTGTGTTTATTCCTGTTTTTGCTGCAGTGGTGCTTGTTCCAGCCGTTGACCTTGACCATGTCATGAGAGAAACGTGTGCATGGCGAGCGCAGGAAGAGCAGAGGGCGGGATGTCAGAGGGGAAGGTGCAAGTGCAGAAAACGTTCCAGGGTTTTGTTAAGTGTGTTTGAAACATTTTCTCCGTGCAACCTCTGCATCTGTGTGTGTGTGCTAGTTCTGCACAGCAGCTTGTAGTTTTACACCTCAAACACTAGATGGAAGCATTAAGCAGATCCTGTACAGTGTGTCTGTGCTAACACTGACCTTGACACGTGTTTGGGCAAAAAAAAACAAAAAAAAAAACTGAGCAGATCAGTAGATCAGTACCTGTTACAGTATTTTTAGGATTAAAGAGGAAAAAAGAGGAAAAAAACACATTTTTGCTCTCTGGTCTCTGCATTCTTCTCACCATCCTCTTAATTACAGTAACATCATAGTGACGACTTTTGTGGTGTCCTGTTACTAAAGGTTTGACTTTCCATGTGCCAAAAATAGACACATAAAGTGATCTTTATAGCATGATAATTATCCTGAGTTAAAATTGGATGCTTACTTAAAAATGCACTGTAAAACATTTACCTTAAAATTTACTATAACTAACTTTACAGTAGAATTACTGCACTTCTGTTTACAGTATTGTGTCTTTAATGTAAAATTAAAATAAATAAATTCTGTAAATTCTGTAAATTCAGTTGTATTTACAGCATCAGGTGATTAACTATAAAATAAAATCAATTAAATACTGTTATTTTAGCTGTAGTTTCAATATTAGGTGATTAATTGTACAATACAAATCAATTAAATACTATGATTTCAGTTGTAGTTACAGTATTGGGTGATTAACTGTATTATAATACAGTAACACTGTGATTTTCTACAGTAATGTGTCTGTGATTGATTGTAAAATATACAGCGATCTACTGTAATAATCATTTATATTAAATTTCACTGCATATTTCACAGCAAAGTTTTACAATGTAGTATTAAAATTGTCTGAAGGAAGTCTTAAAGATTTGAATAATCTGTTTTATTCAATTAATCATGCATGCACAACTCTAGTTCTAATTAACTTATTGCTGTACATCAGGAAAAGTATAAAACCAGGCAGCTGTGAAATATATTCTCATTTGCTGCACATTGTTCACACTGAAGAGAAGTTTAGATCTTTTATTTCCAGTTTTTCAGTGTGAATGAGACAGTTTGACACTGTCACTGTCCATGAGCTTATTTAATTCTCCTTGTTTGCATGTAGCAGGACCAGCAGATTTTGAATTATTATTTTTGAAAGAAAAGCACTGTTTTTTAATGAGGTTAACTTTAAACTAATCAGAAATACACTCTATATATTTCTAATGTGGTAAATGATTATATCTACATAGGTGTATAGAGGCTCATTTCCAGCAACTGTCACTCCAGTGTTCTAATGTGTTTGCTCATTGCATCAGAAGATTAATGGATGATTAGAAAACCCTTGATGCTATCATGTTAGCACAGCTGAAAACAGTTTAGCTGCTTAGAGACGCTAGAAAACTGTCATTCCTTTCTTATTTCAAATACAAAATCATTCATTTTAACCTTGTCAATGTCTTGACTATATTTTTTCTTCGTTTTCATTGGAAAACACAAAATTGTCTGGGTGACCCCAAACGTTTGTACAGTGGTGTTTATGGTGGATGTTGAGAATATATTGGTTTAAGAGGAAAACCCAATCAGTGTTCAATCACACTTATGCCAGAACAATGACATTTACAGGCTGAAGTTTGATGATTTATTGTATCATGACACCAAAATATATGCTCGCCAATGCAAGGCCCTCACTAGGAACCTGAGAGGCAGCTGGATTCCATCTTGCGAGGCTTCAGGTTATCCATTTGCATCTAAGACTGTCTCGTCTTACCTTTTAGTGTTTTTTTACTCCCTTTCCTCCTCAGGTTTGTGGTCCACTCAGGCCCTGGAGATGTCTGTGGGGAAGATTCCGTTCCTGGAGGCAATAAACGGCAGCACGGTCATGTTGCCGTGCACGTACGCCAGCTGCATCGGCATCGAAAACCTCTACTTCAACTGGCAGTTCAACAACAACGGTACCATGCAAAAGGTCAGAGTCTCTTTCTGGGAGAACGATGTTGTAAAAGTGGTGGTTTCTGAACGATCCCAACGGCTTTGTGGTCCCGTCAGGTGTGTGAGTCGGTGATCGTGTCGGAGGAGTCGGAGCCGAATGTGAAAATATTCAGAGAGCGGGTGGAGTTTGTGGGGAAGAACCATCACAACAACGTGTCCATCCTGCTGTGGAACATCACCTTCGAGGATGGAGGCCAGTACACATGTTTCGGACGCAACCCCAAAGAAAAAGAAAGGAACCACAGCGCCGTGTTTAACCTCATCGTGGTGGACGAGTGTGAGTCTCTGCTGCTAATCTGTGGTGATTAATGTGAGGAAAAGGCCTGATTTATTATATTATATATACTAAAAACACTGTAATAATCGACCTATTGTCATTTAGTGATAAATTCTGCAGACATCATTTTAAAACCTGCCCAAATGAGCATTCATTTATTCATTTTAATAAGTATTTATTGCCTTTCAGTAACTAAAATGACTCTAATTATGTGTAAAATTGTCCAATCTGGCTGATATAGTATGTTAGATTATGTTTGAACGTCACTGTGCAGGATAATTTATGTGCAGAGTTTGACACTATTGCAATTTACACAAGTGTGATGTGGAAACTTGAACACTGAGCATTGATTTTACACTGAAGTAATGTCCAGCAGCAATTACTCTTTTGGAATAATTAATATACATTTCAAGGATAATTTGATTTATTCCAATCAGAGTGTCCCAAAACATAAAAATATGGGGAAACTCATTTGTTGCTTACTTTACTCCTTTATTCCTTACTTATATTACAATATAAGATAATATGAAACTTCAGCCATCTGGTTTAAGTCAAATAAAGTGGATATCTTACACAGTTAGTGTCTTTCCAGAAAAATTCCCTCTGTATCTTAACAGCCAGTGTTTTCCAGTTCAGCTGTGGTGGAAGGGTCATAAAAAAGGGAGAACTTGGCACTAAAAAACCTAGAAAGCTTGATGATTTGACTAAATTGGGGAACTAAAGGTTCAAATTAGCATCCAATTCACTTTGAAATGTATTTTTGCACAGAAAAGGGCTTGTGAATTTTGTCCTCCATCACTCTTCCCCCTTTTATGGCCAGTATGCATGAAATATTGTGAACTTTCCCTTTAATGTGTGCAGTGCGGGTGGTGGACAACACGCTGACCATCATCATAGCATCAGCTGTAGGTGGAGGCATCGCTGCATTGATGGGCTTCATGTTGCTCAAGAACTTCACTCTCTTTGTTCTTTCCAAGCTTGAGGAGAAAAAGTGAGTTTTCCAACCACCAGGATATTTATCAGTGTATTGAGACCATTGTTGGTGATTGGCAGCAGATAACCCAGATAGAATATGCTTGAGATACTAAATTATCAGCTGTGAATCTGCAGTTCTAAACCTGTCTTCTTCTTTTTTTTCCCCTCCACTCCTGCAGTAAGGAGTGCCTTGTAACTTCATCAGGGATCGACAACACAGAAAATGGCCTCTCAGGATCCAAAGCCGATTCAAAACCAACACCAAAAAAGAAATGAGAAAATGCATGTATATAAAAACCATATGAGTACTCATATTTATATACCTTCTTTGCATATATTTGTATATGCGCACATGTTTGCACACACGCAACTTCATTGTGTTCGAGTTGGGATCTTAAACCTTGTGCCTGGCTGTAGCCATTGAAGGAGAATATACAGTAAATGTACATGTACACATGATGCTGTTATATGTGCACATGAGCTGTAACTGTGCAGGTGACATACAACTGCAGAAAGTGCACATATTTTTTAAATAAAAATATGCACAGGATTTGGTGAAATACATTAGGAAAAAAAGGTGACACCTACCAGAGACACTTCAGCTTGAATTTATTTTTTCTGTCCACATATCTACCTCCTTTACCCACTTTGCTCAGTAATATTAAATGGAAGGACACATTAAAGGTGTTATCTTTGTTGTGTGGATGTTTTATGCAGATAAATAAATTAAATAAACAGACATTTAGACCAGTAACTAACTTGAAGTTGGGACTTTTACTGCTCGATGATTATTGAATCCAAAAATCTTATTGTGTGGGGAAAAAAACTCCCTAAAAATAAAAAAATAATATAATAAAATGATTAATAATAAATAAATAATAATAAAAAATCCCCATAATACTAAGGATGTTTAACCTGCAGCAATACAATAGGAAGAAATAACTCTCTCAATAACGTCTCCTCCCCTATGAGATTCCTTTATGATAGATTCCACTCTATTTCAACTCTGAATACTACAAACTTTACGAGTTTGAATGGGATTTGTTGTTCTGTTGATGGATGTCTGGTGTTCTGATTCCTCTTTGCCAACCAAAAAGAAGTTAAATTTAAACCCTAAATGCTTTTCTTTGGTTAATCCTTTACTTAAAATACACTACAGAGCAGGAAGGTAAATTATTTTAGGACAGAAATGTTCTGTAGACACAGAAGAGTTTACAGTGATTATTCAACGAATAGAAGCTCAGTGAAAACATGCTTTTCATGATGTGTAAGCAGTGTCTCTGGTAGATGGCTTCTTGTTGATTTTTTAAGATTAAAACCTAAATTATATCCACATTGCACAGTGTGGGTGTGTGTGGGTTAATCACAGTTGTATGTCATTTTGCACAGTGACGCATTGTTTTAACTATACTTTGGCTTTAAAGTACTTTAAACAGTTGTGCATTGTTTTAAGTACTTTATAACCAGGGTATATACAACATTGTATGTGGCTGCAGCCAGACTACATATAAAAAAATGAATATTTGACTGTTTTTCAGTCAAAACAAAACTTCTTTGTTTTAGTGCTTGAAACAGGAAATAATGCAACGTAATACAGCTGGGTTGAATCCTTCTTCACCACATGCACTGAAGCCCTTCTTTAAAACACATACGTCAAAATCTAAATTCGGTTTTGAAATCACAGTGCTCAATTTACCTTCCACAAAACACTAATAATTGTAATAAAGCAAGGGGTTATTTAGATAGCACTAACACAAACGGCATCGATAGAACACTGTAGGATTCAGCCCAGCTCCTCATCCTGTACCTTCTCTCTGCTTGATATAAAAACACAGGTGCCTGTTAGTGCTTCTATGCTCCTCCGTCCGCGAGGACGACTACATATTGCAAAACAGTTTATAAGACTCTGCACACAGTAATAATATGACACGCTTCTGAACTGAAATGATAGACAATCCCCTAACCTCCCCCCCCAGCCCCTAGATAAATGAATGACCCTCTGATGATGCTGCTTTTAGTAATAACCAATGCATTTTAAGCATGTGCAACGTGGCCCAGGTTTTAGACTCAATGCTCGAAAACAGTATACTTTTTGGTAGAAAAAGAGAAAAAAACAATCCTAAAAAACAACTTCTAATATACTAATGCTGGTAGAATCAGCTCTGAGGTTAATTGCGAATCCTATTTTATGCCATGCTCTTCATTGTGCTAACCCAGACTAAGGATAGACACTGTTTGGTGACGTGAGCCTGGACACTATTTGCCTGGATTTCTGTAGCACACTAGACACGACATATTCCCTTTGCTTAGAATGTGCCCCTCCTCATGGTTAAACCTTCCAAACACTCATTAACATTCACTCAGTCAGTGTTTTACTCTTTGCAATAAATAATCTTTACTAGATGCACTGCAGTGATGAAGATAACTCCCTGTTGCCCTGCCCCATGCATACAGTAATCGCCCCAAAAATTCACATTGGGTCTTAGATAACAGGTGGAGGAGAAGGACTGCACCTGCTCAGGCAGGAAATAAGACGAGCGATGCTCTCAGAGAAGCCTGCGGACTGTGCCAAACAGGGACGATTCCCTGAAAAGTACTCGTAGCATCGCATCAGGAGGTGAATGTATCTGCATCAAACTCAAATGAGCAAAATACAATATCAGCTGCTGTTGCACATTTAAAAAATATACCTCTGGAGTGTGGGATAAAATGTGCTTAAATACTGTGTCAGGACAGATTTAAACGTACCTCGCCAGTCACAACAGGTGTCAAATGAACGTACTGTATAGTGAAGTGTTAATAATAACGTGCCTCCAGTCTTTGATCACTGGCTTGAAGCAATATTATGGTCAGGTGTGTGTGTTGGGCAATTTAAAAAAAAAAAGATGTATATTTTTGTGTATGTGTAAGATGAAGAGAAACCAAACAGCTTAAGGGAGGAAATGGTACAGTTAAAGGTTTTGATGTTTTGTGAAATGGTATCAGTCAATTTAAATAATGAGGCAGAATCTTAATGATTTGATGGAACTGGCACAAGGATGAAAAAAGATTTGATGGAAAGACATTGCGTTGTACACCAGTGGTGGAAAATGATTCACGATTTACTCAAGTAGAAGTAAAAATACTCCATTACTTTAACAAAACCCTTTAATTAAAAAGAAAAACTAGAAAATATAATAAATGTACTACATAAGGAAATCTAGAAGTTTCAAAGTAAAAGTATTTTTTTGTAGAATAAATGCCCCCTGCATATAACAGAATTGGCTTTTTCTAGTGAAATGTATAATTTGACCTCTTTACTGTACAAATAAATGAAACCATGTGAGAAGTTTAGACATAAAACATGGCATAAAACATTGGGATCCACTTATATAATATATGAAATGTAGTGTGGTAAAAGTATAGTAGTATAAGTACAATAAACATTCAATTAAAGTACTTTATATAAGGTCATATGTAAATGTACTTGTTTATATTCCACCACTGAGGTACACAAGGTGCAATAAATACTTTTGGTGATATACTGTACATATACTTGTCATGTGTGTGGTTAACATATTCTTGTTTGTTTGCCTTAAAAATGGAAACTCATCCCTTGAGTAGTTTTATGAATTCAGTCGTTGAGAAATAAGATCTTGAACTTTTGGCCTGTTTCTCTTCCTTGGAAACATGGAGACAAGCTTTTTGCAGGGATCGTGAAGTCAAATAATTAAATTCAGTCGAAGAGTGTGTTTTTTCTGAGTGTGTGCGGCTAATGTCTGTCAGTTACTGGTCTAATTAGACTCGGTGGTGATTCGTTTGAATACATTCTCACCGAATCAATGAATCGAGGAGCTTCCCAAAGGTTAATGTTGAAATTGTGCCAGTCAGGGCCTTGATGATGACAACCGACTCTATGCAAATAACAGCAGAAGTTGAATGCTCTGGCAGTGACAGTTTGTCACACTGCACCATTGAGTTACTGTGACAATACTGCAAGCAATATATCTGCAGGAGATGTCCTGGATCAGGGAGTTGTGATGATGAGATGCAGGGTGAATGGGGAACATCCAAAAAAAAAGGGAGCATCAAGTGGACCGGAGCCCCTGTGCTTGATCTGAACCCTGCAGAGCAAATAGACTCACCAAGTCATAGTCCACTGCTGCTCTCTGCACATAAATAATACAGCTACAACGCTCTGGCTTTGCCCTTAAACGATGTCCCTATTTTTAACCTCTCATCCGTGCATATCAGCTCTTGATCTGTTTATTATAGAAACGTGAAATCTAATAAAGTTTGGAACAAAATCTCTTGTTGTGCGTGCTTTGTCCACAGTTTTACAAATCATGGTTAAGCATGATTACAGAGAGGGTGACAGGAATGTAGGATCCAGTGTTTTTTGCATTAATTGGGTCTAAATTGTCAGAATATGTCTGCCTTCATGATTTTATTACTATATTAACTATTGTATCACTATATCAATCTTTTTATCAATCTATTCTGTCTATTTTTTCCCCATTAAAGTTTTTTTTAAGAAGATTTTGGATGCTGTATACTGTTCACATTATAAAGCCACCAGAGAAAAATAACTCAAGGGCCCATTTGATCCCTACAGCGTCACACAGTGGAAAGACAAGGAGATAACATCATCTGTTTTCCAATAAGTAATGCATTAATGTGAAACAAATATCTAATTTTCATTTTTCCATCACACACTACCTCTAATATTTGAGGTGGGAATAGGTAGGAATCTGGTTTTATTTTTGTGTACATACATTGGCAATAATGAATCATTAAATCAAATCTATTAGGTCCCACCATGCTAAAGTAAATATATATGCATTTGAGGGCTTGATATTGGATCTACCAAATATTATGAAACTACCGTTTCTCCGATGTATTATTACTATTATTATGATTTCTGTGAAGCAATACATCATATATTATATGCTTCATGCATCTGCATTAAAATTAATTATTATTAATTAATTTATTATGTACATATTTTTATAAGTAGACCTTTATTTTTTATTTGCATTATTACTGTATGAATGTATTAATAAAGCTTTATTTTAAAAAAATATATTAAAATGAATTATAAATAATAAATGTAGAATTTCTAGCATAATCATTTAGCCTGGCTCCAACCGTTCGTCTGTATTTCCGGTATTTTCGCGGGTTTTCTCCGGACAAATATTTTCTGTCCAATCAGCGAACAGAGATCGAAGCTGAGACGATGACGTCGAAATCGAGCGTTAGCTTAAGTTGTTGTCGGTCTATGGTTTTGTTCTGTAATGCTGGTGAAGAAACATAGCATTTACTGCGATGTGGAATATAAAACTGCTTAATATCGAGAAGTTAAAGACTTAAAAGAACAACTTCGGTGAGTTGTTTTTTTTTATTTTTATTTTTTTTCCAGCCTGGTCCAGTGCGTGATGTCAGGACCGACCGTTAGCGGCTAAGTTCCCGCCATTCAGATGAGTCAAAACTTGTCAATGGAGAGAGACCAGACTCTTTAAATATAAAATATAATAGACTTAGACTTATATTTACACTTCAACTTAGATTTAGACTCAGACTTAGAGTCAGAATTAGGTAAAACACTACAGTTATCAATATATTGACTATTTAGCAGGGAGCAAAAGCAGCAGCTGAACAAGGCGCCATCTTGTCATGGCAAAATAAAGTAAAAAGTATATCCAACAAAGAAAACTTCAGAGAGATTTAGATACGATTAGATTAGATAGGACTTTATTGATCCTTTGGAAGGTAAGGAAAATTTCAGGGAAATTGAAGCACTGTTATAAAACTATAGACACATACATAAGAGAAATATGTAAATAAAACACCCTAAATGCCAACACCAATAGAGAAAATAAATAGATAATAAAAATACACCTTGTTATTGCTCCATGGTTATTGTAAAATACACATGGTATGAGGTAAGTGAGTAGATAATTGCACATGGAATTATTGGAAAAATAGAAATAAATTACACATGGCTGCCTCTTCTGTGTACATTATATACAATATTATAAATTATATAAATACATAAAGATTATTGTACATATATAATAGATATCAGGTAAAAGTCCAGATATTAAATAGAAAGGATATAATGTAATATTCTACATGAAAAGTTATATATACATACTAAGTTATATATACACACACATGACATTGACATTGAATATTCTTGTGATTTTTGTGGAAAAGAGAAAGAAATAAGTCATTTGTTTTAATTATGTACAGTAGAATATTCTGGATGGATGTTAAAAAGCAGATTAAAAGAAAAATTGGGCAAACTATCCATTTCAAAGAAGAGTTTTCTGTACAGCTGCTTGTTTTATTAGAACGAATTTACATTCATATGAAAAACTGAAAAAACACTGAACACTTTATGCAAGAACTGAAGCAATACTGCACAATTATTAATGTTTTTCAGAGCAAGGAGGTGTTTAAAAGTACTTGATATGCCTGCAGGTATTCAATATTCGCAAATATTGTAATGTGCTGGTTGCCTTGTTTGTTTGCTATGTTTTTCTTGAATCCCCTGATATTAACAAGTATTGTTTGTACAGTACAATGGATTAGATTTATAATCTACTGGAGTTGCATAGAAAAATGTGTAGAATAAAGTGCCATTCTGTCTATATACTCTTATATACATGGGCATATAATATCAAATCGGTGTGCAGAAATGTTCTTTTCTGAGTTGAACCAGCAGGTGTCAGCAGAGACCTGAATGTGGATCCAGATGCTGGATCCTCCGTCAGATCTCAGGCAGCAGCAGAGCTGGAGACGACGTGTTGCTGACCTTTTCCTTGAAGTTATTAAAGTTCAAAGACAACAACAATTTCAGGTTAACTCAGAAAAAAACGGTGTCAACTGCACATGTCTACATATTCCACTTTTATTGACTCACTATTGACGCCGGCAAACTTGTTTCTGAGCTCAAATCGGAGTGAATTAATGACACAAATCCACGATAAATCACGCAGATATGCTGTTTATTGTGTCTTTTCAGTGAAAATCTCGTTTTCAGTCCCTATAGTTGCCGGCTTCAGGACCTAATGTGTGAAGGGTTAATATATCTGAGGCCTATTACATGTTAAAGTGCTGGAAAATGTTAAAATAATAACACTCGATAATATAACTGAAGACGCACTAGGTGCATATATTATACATATTCTCTGCTGATTTAACTCGATTATCAGTCAGATTTAAACTCAGAATTACTTGAACTTAAATCAATTTTCATTAATTCATTTCATTTGTTCATCCTTCCTGTGGCTTGTTGAGTTTTGCGCAGGACACTTGGATCCGAAGCGTCTTTGCGGCATCAGGATCACTTTCCAGCTTCCACCGCCGGCTTCCACAGTCACTTTAAATATTCGATGAACTGGGAGTGTCCTGCCTGCCACTTACCGTCCTCCATTAATTTATGCTTATGCAGTGGAGCTTTTCACATCTGGCGCAAACGGAGCGCGGAGTGAATGGTGGAGGGGAAGGTAGGGGGGGTGAAATAACCGCATAGAAAGTTGCTCAATATTCTTTAAGGATTCAGAGAGACATTTTTATAAAGATTGTGATTTATCTGGTGTGTTTTGTGCGTGCTGTGTGGAAGTGTCATGCCCCACACCCTGCTCCTCTCTCCTCCTCTCTTATCTGCAGTGCATTTCTGTGCGCAAACGTCTACGCACGTTTTCATGGCTCCGAAAGACAAAGAAAAAAAGCACTTTTGTGGTGTAGCTCCACGATCCATATTAATAAAGCCCCCCCCCAAACTCAGAGAAGAAAACCACATGCACATGAAAGCATTTTTTAAAGAGTCTTCACGATAACCTGAGCGGCTTTGGTAGGTCCATATTGCGCAAAAGGAAAAAAAAACCGCGGTCATCTGGGGCGCACAGGTGGGTGCGCTCTCCAAGGTGCCAAGAGATCTGTCTGCGCAGCTCCACCGCTCTCACGCACACAATTTGGACACAATTGAACCAAAAAAAAGGGGAAAAAAAGAAAAATCCACCAGCTCAGCTCATATCAACCCTCCGCTTTTTTGCTGTGACCCATCGTTCCGCGGTGTTTGATTAGTGTAGGGAGGATGGATTTGCATGCACGGTAGTCTTGGGAAGAGAGGAGGGGACATGGGCGGGGCCGAGGCTCCTCTCATTTCCCCTCCATGCTTAGCGGGGCAGCAGGGCTGGAGAGACCTCCGGGGAGCACAGTCGCCAGTCCAGCACGGAGACCCACCTGGCCAAAAAAACGCGCCGCACACTTGCCAGGATTGCCAAATATTCCTGAAGAATATACCTGCTATTTATGGCATGTGGCTTGTAACTTTACTCCTGCTGTACTCTCTCCAAGAAGGTAAGAAGAACGATGGAGGAAAAAAAACGGGGGGGAATATCACACCTTGTGCACTGCGTTTGACTCTTACTGGTTTTTAAGTTGAATGGAAAGTGGTGATTTGGTCGAAACTGGCGCAAATTTTGTCGCTGCGAGTGATGAGGCTGGCTTGTGCTTTGATGTGTCACTGCCTTGTAATTAGGGAATCGGGGGGAAATTATTCTTTAAATCGAAATGCATTTAAACCCCCTGCAGCTGAGCAGGTGGGAATATTGTGAAAGTTGAGGTGTAAAGCGATTTTTTGAAAAAAAAAATCTGTGCATGACTTTTGCGGTTCTGTGCCGCGGCCCGTGACGCCTCGGATGGTGCTGATAGCACGGATTGTTTTCGCATTACCAACTCCAGTTATGAATATGTAAAATGGCTGAATAGGGAGAATGAGGTGCAAATACAGGGGGAGGGCGAGAGAGAGAGAGGGGGAGAAATGAAAACATGTAAAAACGTGCAATTATACGAATTGATTTGCGGAAATCAGAACCAATTCTGCAAAAATGCACCTTGCACCGTAAAGTTTTTAGACGGATGCTCGTGATTTTGGATGTTTGGTTTGCTCTCATTGTGTAGCTTTTGCTAATTGCAGCTGTTTTGATGGACTGGATTTGGCACAAGCGCTCCTCTCCACAGAGGTGCTTTTATTTTTTAGGATGAGATTTTGAAGGGGTTTTATTTTTTTCCTCATATGATGACCAATTGTTGCCGTTTTAAATTGGTTGACCATTAAAAGGCCTTTTCCCCCCTTCTCCACTACGGCCTTATTAGTTTAATAGGTCTACACCCACATAAAGGCCACAATTAGCCCATTCAGTTCCCTCTTTTCTGTTTTTTTTCTTTTGATTAATTTAATTTATAAATTCAAAAGGCGGTCTGTTTGTTCAAATTGATTTATTTCTGTCTTTCTTGTTCAGTATACGCAGCAAATCCCTGACCCTTGCTGCAAAGTTGATCTTCTGCTGTTACAGTGCATTATAATAATCCTGTGCAAATCTGCGTCGAAAAATAACAGAAATTTCAACACTATCCTCCAAATGAGAGCATTTTTCCAGGCCTTTGTGTCGCCTGCCTGTTTGGATCCATGTTTACATGTTGTGTTGTCTTCATTAGCACAAACAGGCCCTGTAAGGTGCACAATTATTTAGGCTCAAAACAAGTCTGAGATGTTGTCGATGCAAGTGATTAAAAAAATTCCCGTTAATTCCATTATTAATTTCTGACATGTTCCCACATTAAATACCAGCGGATGTAAAAGGGTCGATTAGTCACGTATTTGTGTTTTAATCTTAAATTCACTACGTTTGTCAAATGTTTGCCGCTAATTTATATCAATTATTCAACGAAGCTGTGATTTCAGAGCTGCGTTCGCTGCGTTCTGCGCAAATCATATTAATATGCGCAAATTTATTTCGCCAAATGGGAAACTCCAGGGGCGTGGGTGCAGATGATAGACTTGCCCGGTCATGTTCCTCACTAATAGCGCACCTGGACCCCGCGGACGTGTGAGTGCTCCGCTGCTTGTGTGTGCGTGTTTGTGCGTGTGTGTGCGTGTGTATGTGTGTGCGGAGGAGGGGAAGTGACGGGGACACCCCTGTTTGTTTGGTTTTTGCTGTTAAAAAAAAAAAAAATGTTGGACACTTGGTATTTCTGATGAAGCTGAAGTTGCTTGTTTATTCTCATGACTTCACACTAAAAAGCACATAAACAAAATGACCCCAAATAACAGAAATAATGCTTAATGATGCCAGAGAAACCCAGGTGTAGCTCATTAAAGGAGCTTTTGAACATTGCTTGAAGGCTTCAGTTTCCCTATTTTAGAGCACAATGCCTGTCATTTTTCAGTCATTTTAAATATTAGACACAATTAAAGGATGCTTTTTTATCTTGATTCATTTTTTTAATTGAAAAAAATGAGTTGTAATTTTTTTGCTTATTCTAATCATGTTCAAATCCACAGATTGTATATGTTGTAATTGTGGATTAATTAATAATTAGACACAGGCCTAGTGTAGGCCTGCTCTGATCCATTAAATGACACAGAAAAAAAATGTGTATAACAATTCGAAGGCTTTAAAGCAGTAAGGTGATCCCTCACCCTGGCACACCCTTTCCACTGTTCACCCCCTACAAATAGAAATATGCAAAACCCACCCCCCTCCCTCCTCAGTCCAATTCCCTGTGCTGCCTTTGCACGGCTGCACAATTAAAGCTGCAATCTGAGCTATAGGTAGCACTCAATGACAGAGCTGTGTGGTCCTTAGGGGTGCCAATCATTACTCAGGCAGGGCACAGGCCTTGTTTTTTTTTTTTGCCAGCTCACACATGCCATTATTTAATTTATCATTCATAAATGCAAAAAACATCCATTTTAATGGTGATTAAAGCAGACATACAGAGCGTATAGGGTGACTTTGAGTGTAATTTGGCCCTGGAATATGTGATTCTGATTTATTTTAAATAATAGAAAATGTGCTTCAACAAATTTGAATTATTAAAAAAGGAAAATCTTATGAGCTGATTGTTGCTGGACGTTTTTAAAAATAACACGTCAAGGTCTTATGTTTTATCAAACAGCCTCATTTACATCCCAGGTACACCTCCAAGCCCTGGAAAACTGCCTGTTTCTGTTATAATTCAGCGTTTATCCTTCAGAATCTGATAAAATTCAAAATATCTGCAGTCAAATTTTAATCAGCCTTGGTGCCAAATGGTGGGTAAAGTGTGCTGGTGGAGTGAGACTGTCAGCAGGGGGAAAACGGAGCTCCTTGCACTTCCCCGCTCACCAATTGGATGTCACGGCGCTGTCACCGTCGTCCCTGCACTCTCATTCGTCCAAAAAAAAAATCTATTACAAATCCTCGACGAGATAACGAATAAGAACTAATCATTTAAAAACAACAACAACAAGAAAAGATGCAAATGAACACCACCGACAGCAAGAATTTTATTTTTTTTCCCAGCAAGAACTCTGTGTAGTGTAGACCCCCCTTTCGAATTTTATTGGATGCCGGGGCTGCACGTTTTTTTTTTCGGGAAGGAGGGTTGCGTTCGGCAAATGTCAAATCTCTGAAGCAAGTAGTTGTTTTTGTTGGATCTCTCTCCATCTCCATCTCTCCATCTCTCCATCTCTCTCCCTCCCTCCATCGCTTCCTCTCGCAGTAACTCCCCTCCCTCTCTCTCCCTCATCACTAGGCAGAATTAAAGGCTGGGGGAGGGGCAGTTTATGCAGACTGTGCCGGGACTTGTGATCCACAGATTTGATATTCACATTAAGAGAGAAACTGGCTGCTTTGATGTGAGGGGGGAGCAGGTCCCAGGGGACTGCTGAAGTAGCACACTTTTTTTTTTCTTTTTTTTTTTTTCTTTTTTACTGACACAGCACAGGCCGGGGGTGGTGGTGGTGGTGGTGTTGGTGGTGGTGGGTGGGGTGGGGTAGCAGATTGTTGGGGACACGGCGTACAGAAAGACAGTGGGTGGGGAAGCCGCGATACTCCTCCGTTGATTAGATGTAACCCCGACAACCTTCCCCCTACTTCTCCACCCACCAACCACCTACTTATGCCAGACCCCTGAGGATTTATCCATAAGCTTACACCTATCTTTATCTCCCCCGCAGCCCACCAATATTCAATTCACACCCCTTTCTTAACAGCGCATCTCCTCCCACTTCCTCCTCCTGCGCCACTTTATGTTCCCACACACGACCTCTTGTAGCAAATACACAACTTGGGGAAAAGTCTCCCCCCCCCGAAAGATGAGAAAATAAATTGCGAGACACTTATAATCTGTTTTTTTTTTTTTTTTTTTTCAAAATCAGCGAGAGGTTTATGACAGATGTGCACGTTGCGTCACTACATTTTACTCTTGACCTTTATGAAACGCAATGATTCTGATCGTTAAATCAAATGAAGATGGCATGCTGTGGATGTTATTTCACCATTAGAAGTAAATGGTTGAGGAAGGAGAGTGGAGAAGTGGTGTTTATGCCTCTTGGTTGGGGCACACGGAGGCCCGGGTGTGAGAAAGATTTGGGAGTTCTTTCGGTTTGTTTACCTTCTTATCACAATACAGTTGCGAGTGTTGTGTCATGTGTGTGTGTGTGTGTGTGCACACACATCCTGGAGAGGCGCAGATCAGCTGCATTATGCATGATGAAACCTTGCATAGGTTATGACTTCTGCCTCTGACATACATATTCATGCAGAGTTCTCCGGCAGGATGTATAAAACAGTGGCTGCAGCTGTGACAGCCCAAAGCTTTAGCTCCAGCAGTGCTGTTGGTGCTCCCGACACCTTCCAGTCGTGAGGGCTGGTTTTCCCTCTCTCTCTGGCTCGGGTGTCTGAGCAGGGTTGATGAAGCCCCCCTCCTGGGTGCAGGTGAGCTGTGGAAACCCCCTTGCAGCTTTGTTCAATACCGAGATCAGCGTGCAGGGCTGTCCACACGCTGAGCGGGTCAGATCCTCTTGGACACACACAGCTGGGAAAGGTGGTGCCACTGAAAATGAATGTTATTTGCTGCCTCATGTTGTTAAAACCTTAAAACCCACTTAGAGGTTCCTTTGTATTTCAAATAATTTAGTTAAATCACCATAGGTTCATGGGGGAGTGTGACCTGACTTTAACTTAACCTGCCAAAAGCTCGCACAAGAATTAAAACAAATCTTTCCCTTATTTCTTAATGTTAATCAAGCAAAAGTTTGTGGGTTTGTGTGTGTGTGGGGTGGCAGATTTGACATTGATTTCGCTGAGTGTCAAAGATTCAGAGGTCGCTGTCGAGTTCTGAACATCATGTACATCTGTGTGCTAGGTTAAGTGCAAATGACCCGAAACGAATTACATCATTGACAAAGACTTTAACCACTTAAGCTCCAGGCTTTCAGTTTTCCTGCTATAAATAAACAATAAATATGGAATATCAACCACAATGGTTATGTATTTAAACCTGGTATCAAAAGAAATCTACAACATGTGAGGTGACTACGGAAGAGTCACAATCAATTTATGTTGCTGTTACAGAACAAATATAGTTGGAATATTGCAAAAATGTAACATGGTGTACAGATATTTATTTAGTACAGATAAAAACACTTTGTTTAAAACTTAAAACAAGACAAAACTATCTCAATTCAGGAAAAAAAAACTCAAAATAAGATAAATTATCTGCAATGCAAAATGTAAATGATAAGAGTTCAAAGATCAATTATTTGTCCATAAAATCATCGATCACATAGAGGATCGTTCCAGAACATGAAGAATATATTCTGTAAGATGTTTAAAAAGGAGATTATAAAGGAGACAATTAAATAATCACACAAACAGCTCAAATCCAAACTAAATATCAAAATATTGGTTAGTTGCAGCCCTGCTAATGATATTATATTAAACTATTTTCTTAACATTGTGTTTTACTACGGATAAAAATACTTTATTTAGTGTTGGAGCTGAGGTTTTCTCATGCAGTAAAACCAAAAGCTGCCCTTGTATCAGGGAGTTTTGGATTTTAACAGGTTAAAGCATGTTTCTATTTGGTTCAAACCATGAGAAAGACATGTTGACGATACCTCACTGTTGGTACAGGTGGTGTTTTGTTGCAGTGGCGTTTTAAATGGTCGGAAACTCAATGTAGAGTTCCTGAGCGCCACCCGATGTGACGCAGTAATGACGCTGTGACCCTGACTCACTAAAACAGCAGGTGTTCATCCAATCTCCAACATGTCAGCCACACAATTCTCTCTGCACTGTGTGACTTTCCACGTAGGCAGCCGACTTGCTCCTGGTTTTCACCTTTTATGCAATTAAAACACACTTGCTCACCTCAGCAGCTTTTTTTTTTTGCTTTTTTCTTCTTGACACCTGCAAATATGTGGAACAGTGTGGAACAAAATCTGGGGTTTGGTGACTTAAAGTGTCTAAATTTAGATTGTTCAGTGGGTCACTGTTGTTAGGTTAAATTGTTGTATTGTTTTTTTTTATGCAGTCACAGCTTTCAAGTGCTTGTGCCACCATGGCAACCCGTTCTGTCTCCTCCCAGTGTGACTGAGCGCTGAGAGCTGCTTTTGGAGTGTGTGTGTGTTTGTGTGTGTGTGCATGTGTAATTCGCCTGGTTTTTTGACAGACTCTGAGTGGTGGGAGTTTGCTCTGATCCCCTTTTCTATTCCACTTCCCGCTCCATCAGTCCCTGGTGCTCCCCAGCCCCCCAGTGCCCAGGCCCCCAGGCTATATAATCTACTGTTGGAAAGGTTCTCCTGCTGCCCACCCCCCCCTCAAGCTCTCAGGGTGACCCCTCACTCCTCCACTTTAGTCCTGTCCCCCCATTGGGAGATTATAGATATTGCAATCTTTAATATGGGCTTTATGCTCAGGGGCCATTATCAGTAATCTGCAGAGGGGAGGGAGTCTGACCTGGTTTTTTCAGCCCACCACTGGACTGCCAGACACATTTCATATACCATCTGTAACATGTCGCCCAGATTTATCAATCTCTAGTCCAGGACCTCTTTGAGAAGAAGCTGGAATTATTGAGTAACCCCCCTCTAGATGGAAGAGATAGCTGCATCTTTCTAAGATCTGGTGTTGGTGTTGATGGGGCTGATTGATTCTGCCAGGATTTGTTCGTTCATGTTTTCCTGTTTACGCAACTCATAACTTTCAAGATCCCAAACCATGCACCTTTCCAGGTTTCATTTGAAGTTGTGATATCCCTAACATTATGTATCTGTTGTTTTAAATCATCTCATTGTGGTTTTACAGGGAGATGGGTGGTGGCTGTACAGGTGTGAGATCATAAATTTACAGAAATACAAACAACCTGTTTTAAGGTGTGGAGTGTTTGATCCATAGAAAAGTTAAATCCATACATGTAAAAGATGTCCGTCAGAAAACATGAACATTTCTGCTGAATGGGCATATTTTTCAGCCTGTTTGCCTCCCAAAACTTAAACTTTTAAGTTCTTTCACAAAATATTCCTTATGTATTTTGTACCAAAAACAGTTGATTAAAACAATTGACTGCAAACACAAAATATACAGTTTTATGTCATATCGGTTGATTACATCACTATCAGAAAGCACGTCATCAGGGAGGATTAAATATAAAACCACAAAGACCATCTCATCTCACTGCAAAACAACATTAAACCTGTTGCGACTGATCACTAAAACACCCGAAACTTCAGTAAAACGTTTTCAGACGTCATCTAAAATCACTGATTATGTAATTCTAAATTTAATGTGGACAGCCACTAAATCTTAATCTAGATAAATCAAAATCCATCGAAAATCTATTCTGTGAAGCAAAATGTAGTATATTCAAACAACTGAAAATCTATGCTTATTTAGGTGACATTGTTTTGAAAAGCAAGGTAAATAAATTTGATATTTTTTGTTAAATAGAAATAAATAGATTTAAAAAGTTATGATTAAAAAACTACTGCTGTATGTCAAGGGCTGATTTCATCCAATTTGGATCAAAGTCCTTATTCTCTCGTATCTGTTCGCATCTTCCAGGACTTTTCTGTTCTGTCCTGAACATAACCAGGGTTGAACATGTGGTGGGATGTGTGTGTGTGCGTGCGTGTGTGTGTATTAGATGACATAATTGAAAATCAGAGGTGGTTAATATCCACATCTGTCCGTCAGCAGTGTCCCCCCTACTCATTTCTCCGCTTAATCTTTTCTATAATGACCCCAAATTTAAGAGATGCCCCCTCCTCCTTTCTCCACTCTCACTCTTCTTTCCTCTGCTGTATGTGTTTAATCTGAGTGCCAATGAGGAACACATTCCTGTACGTGTGTGTGTGTTCACGAGTGTGTGTGCGTGTGTGTTGTGTTAAATATGTAAGGAGATTAAATAGACTTAAATCTCTGTGTCTGGCATAGAAATTCCAATCACATAACCTATCAGTGTGCTCCCTCCCTATCTCTCTCTTTATTTGTTTGTGTATGTGCACACACTATACAGAGGTAACAGGCTCCTCCCCCAACGATCCACCTAAACCACCACAAGCTTTAGCCCAAATCCCTGGCTTTCTGCATCACATGACCTGATGTTTGCAGCTGGACATTTGACATACATTTGTTATGATTATTTTGCAACACATTTTGAAGGACATTCCCACTCTGTCCACCTTTCATCCCTCAGTTTGAGTCAATGGCAGCTAGAGGTGGGAATCTTTGCGCACCCAGCGATTCAATTATGATTATATTATATGGGATAATGTCAAAACTGTCATGCGGTGTCCCCTGTTGAGGGCCAACCTTCAATTTTGTAAACTTTGGATCTACATACTTGTATTCCCAATACATTCCCATTAATTCCAATAAATTCCCATGAAAGGTTTCCAACTTTGAAGATTCCTGGAATTTTGCAACCCTAACTTTTACTAATTAATAGATTTAAATAATCTAAATTTGGACGGTTGTCAATGCCAACCACTAATAGCAGTGTGTGTTTATTGTTTGTTGTTTGTCTGACATTGTGTTGTTGTTCTTGTGCCCCTACAGTACACAGTGAGGATGTGGGCTCTACCAGGCTGTACTTTGTGAATGCCTCCCTGCAGAGGGTAACCTACTCCAGCTCGGTGGGGGTGTCCCTGCCCTGTCCAGCAGGGGGCACCCCCAGTGCCATCCTGCGCTGGTACCTGGCCACCGGCGACGACATCTACGACGTGCCCCACATCCGCCACGTCCACGCCAATGGCACCCTGCAACTGTACCCCTTCTCGCCCTCCGCCTACAACAGCTACATCCACGACAACGACTACTTCTGCACTGCCGAAAACCAGGCGGGCAAGATCCGCAGCCCCAACATCCGCATCAAAGCTGGTGAGTCGGGAATAAGTCAAAGAGGGGAGGGGGTGCTCTGGACCAAAAGCGAAACGCAACATGATGAGGAACGGAGCATAAAGTGACAGTTCCGAAAGCATAAAAGTAGAGCAGATGTGATTGGCAGCTGCGCAAAAAAAAGCCCAACCCACACCCCACACACAGATTCACCTGCCCTAAAATAGCCCGTCTCCATCTGAACACAGATTGACCTAGAACACAGTCTGCAGAGAGAACATCTGCATCGCTACTACACCGAGGCCTCAGCCTTCCCTCACACCTATTTGACTGAGCCGGCGATGAACCGCTGCACTTTACACCGACACAACCCCTCTAACTCCCGTCTACATGGCAGCGCACCATCTGGAAGGATGAAATCCAAAACACAGCCCCAGACAGTACTTAGAGTTAAGTAGCAACTCCAGTGTGATTTTTTAGATGATATAACCCAATTCAGATCAGATGATGGGGGACAAAGTGTGACAATAGGATATTTCATGTTACTGCCTCATCCTTTTTGACAGTCCTTCACTTTATAAAAGGTCAGGACAGGAACTTGATTTTTTTGTCAATGACTTTGAAGGTTTGTAAGGAGTGAAAAGACTTTTTCCATAACTCCTTTTGGAACTGTCAGCAATTTATTTGAATCACAGAAGAAATTAATTATTTTCAAATTCAACTAGGCATGACAAGGCAAGTGTATTTCTATGGCACATTTCAACAACAAGGTAATTCAAAGTGCTTTACATAAAACATTAAAATCATCAAGATGCAATTTGAAAACGGTTGATTAAAAGGGGAAAATCAAAAATGTAAATGAAGAAAATAAGAACAATCACAAATTAAAAATTAAACGAGATAAAAAATCCAGAAATTGACATTAAAAACAAAAACAAGCAAAATATAATTTAAAAACAGTTGATTAAAAAATAAATTAATTAAAACAAAACTAAGAACAAAGTTACAGTGCAATGAAAAATAATGAAGAAATCAGCATTAGGCAGCAGCAAACACAAGTCTTCAGCTCTGCAACAGTGCAAATTACAGCAGACTAGAACAAATACTCAATAAACACCAGCAGAGATTGGAGTTTGTCTATTTTTGGAAAATTTGACCAGAAGTTGCCTCTGTTGCCATCTTATTCTCTCGCCTGTCCTCCTTCTCCTCCCGACTCCCTCGTTCTTCAAACTGTCCTCTTGCGCTAGGCTAAATATAGCCAGAGCACACTTCTTTAATTATCTCTCATTAACAAACCTAATTGGTGCTTTCCATTGATTAGGCAGTGAGAGGCTGCTTTAATAAGCCAGACCTCATCTAAAGTAAAAGAGTACGTCTGGGGCTTTGGGTTCCTCCAGCGCTAGAACACGCAGAGATACAGGAAGAAGAAGACGCTGAAATTTGATTGCATCAAATAAAGCTGCAGCTGGATGATACTGCATCTATTGTGTCCCCCCCCTTCTTTCATACAGGCCAGTCAGCCCCTCCCCCCTCCCTCCTGCCATCAACATCTGTTTTCATATTCTGCCTCCCAACACCGAACTGAACTAATACTCATATTCATTCTAATACTAATACTAGCGCCAAGTTGAGGATTTGAGCCAGGGCCCTGAGCTGCATGCCAGCCGGTTGCTGCCTTCATTCCCACATGACCCAAAAGCCTGGCCTCGGGAGACGAGGGATTAGCGTGAACCAAACATCCTGCAGCCAGCGGCCTCTGTCGGGCTCCGGCGGCTCTGGTGCGCAAGGAGTGGTCGGACAAGACATGGAATTTTGGTTTTCCAGGGCTTAGATTGGCGGTTGAAACTGTGATTTTATTCGAATCGCCCTATCCGCATCATTGCTAACGACAACGGTGTTTAAGCATGATCACGTCACAGCTGGCTCCTTCTGTGTTATTTCAAAGAGGATGCCACGGATCTGTCTTACTCCACTCATCTGTTTAAAGAAAATGTAAATTTTCCATGCACTTGCGTGTGTTTCCCTCCTGCAGCAGGAACGTATGCACGCTGTCATCGTGTCTGTTACTAGGGAAGGGACTCCAAACCAGTTTCTTAGCAACCTTCGGATACGTCCTAGCGTTCATGTGATTTTGCTAATGAGTCCCCGCTCATTCAACAGAGTGTGAAATATTGCATGAACCTGCATAAACTGAAGCACCGATACCCCTTTAGCTCACTTTGTATGCGCTGCTCCCTGTTCCTGTATCCTCATCAGGTCCTGCACAACAGACTCTAGATCAATGGCTTGCGATTATGTCATGATATATCTAGAAAATCATTTCCTGTTTAATGGCAGCTTTGGATTTAAGAGTTCAAACAACACACAAGAGTAGGCCAATAATTTCCATTGAATAAATGTGGAGAGCTGCTGCAAGCGATGAAACCG
Organism: Lepturacanthus savala; assembly: GCA_030544235.1. Classification (NCBI taxonomy): domain Eukaryota; kingdom Metazoa; phylum Chordata; class Actinopteri; order Scombriformes; family Trichiuridae; genus Lepturacanthus; species Lepturacanthus savala. Next base: position 4,288,524 of record CM060479.1, on the reverse strand, counting down.
TGTTTTTCTCTGGAGTGGTAATGTGGTGTTTTTGATAATGTAAACATGAGAAGAATATTGTTTTTTTTTTTCAGAACTGCTACAAGGTCACACACACACACACACATACACACACATATATTTTCTCTACATTAACATCATCTTTAAGGTTGACCTTTTTATGATTCAAAACTGCAGCTCTGAAAATATAAGAGACCACTGCAAAATGATCAGTTTTTCTGATTTTACTACTTATAGGTATGTGTTTGGTCAAAAGGAATATTTCTATTTGAGTCTATAAACTAATGACAACATTTGCCCCAAATTTCAAATAACAATATTATCGTTTAGAGCATTTATTTGCAGAAAATGACAAATGGTCAAAATAACAAAAAAAGATTAAATGTTTTCAGACCTCAAACAATGCAAAGAAACAAGATCAAATACATTTTAAAACATCATAATACTAATGTTTACACTTAAGAAGAATTCACAAATCAATATTTGGTTCTTGGGTGACTTTATTCCACTCCTGGTTCCTCTTTAAGCAGAATGAGGTGTACATGTGTTGGAATTCAACAGAAATGGTTGGAATACATGTAGAGATGCTGATTTCAGAAAAAGAAATGCAGTAGTCTCTTATTTTTTTCCAGAGCTGTATGTATTTTTCCCACCACATTTCAACTATTTAGCGGTAGGGAAATCATTTTACCTGAGATATCAGCGACTTGGACGTCACATGTTTTGTGTGTATAGTTTTCAGGGAGCCCTACACCGTGCGGGTGGCGGACCAGCGCTCGATGCGGGGCAACGTAGCTGTGTTCAAGTGCCTCATCCCCGCTGCCGTGCAGGAGTACGTCAGCGTCGTGTCCTGGGAGAGAGACACCGTTTCCATCGTCCCAGGTAAGACATCACACGAGTGAATTTGGATGATCAGGGTGGGCAGGTGGGGTGGTATTTTCAGGATTTGGATATGTCTTTATCTTGTGTGTGTGTGTGTGTGTGTGTGTGTGTGTGTGTGTGTGTGTGTGTGTGAGTGTGTGTATTGATGCATCTCTCTGCTCTATGTTTGACTGAACTCTTAACTCGTGTCTTCTGTCTGCTCACTGTTCTGGATCACTGATCTGGACCCCTCCTCCTCCTCCTCCTCCTCCAACCTCCTCCTCCCTCCCTCACTCTGCTCCGTCCTCCTCCTCGTGTCTTAAACATTTCCCTCTCTGCTGTCAATACTTTTACATCTCATCACATATGATTCCCATTCCCTTAATGTCAAATCCTGACTTTAATTGTGGTTGACACTATGTCGCATGACTATTCCACAGTTCTCCCCGTCAGATCTATTTCTGTGCTCTCCCTGCTTGTCTTACCACCATGTCCTTGAAGAACAGGGCCACAATTAGAGACACTGGATGTCAATAGTACTGTGGCCTCACATTCATCTTCATTAACCTCATTTGTCTGCGAGTGTATGTGTGTAACACCGAGAGAAGGAGAAACATGTTTTTTTTTGTGTTTATTTGTGCTGTCTAGTTGTGTTCAAATGCATTATGTATATTTGATTAAGTGATTATATGCAGCGTTGGGTGTGTTTGAAATGTATGCATGATTGTTCTTTAACAATTTGTACATTTAAAATGCTTGAAATAACAATGCAGGAACAAGGGATGAGAGATAGAGGGGGAAAATGAACCAAAGGAAGAGAAGCAAGGAGGGTAGTAGGGCAAGAACGGCCTCAGGTCCTGGCAGATGGCGTTTTATATTATATGTATGCAAAACACACGGAGACTGTGTCACACATACACATGCACCAAGGTTGCAGTAGTTTGTTATTTTCTGACATTTCTGTGTTCCTTTTTATTCCTGTTTTAACAAATCTTTAGTGTTTTGAGTTACCGTCCTGCCAGAAAAGCTTTAAAATTACTACGATAGTAAGAAACTACCAAAAATGCTTGTGGTGCAGTTTATATCAAAACCGATGTATTACATCCATTTTGTTTATGTCTTTCTGCCCCAGCAGTGCTCCACTTTTAAATTCTGGCTTGTACTAGTTCCCTTTTTTAAACTCAATTTAATCAGATTTTATTCTTATATTATTGCTATTTTGAGTAAATTGTCTGTTAGTGAATTATTGAATTATTATTTTTTGATTTGCTGTTTCACCACAAAATCAACAGTGATTCCCTACTTTCCTCTGATTGGCTCATTGACTCGTTATGTCCTGTCATGTTTATTTCACAGTAGCAGGATGACTTCCCATGATTCCCACACATGTACATACAGTCGATCTAGTTGGGTGTGTGTATTTATGGTTTCTATGTATGGGCTGTAGCTGTGTATATGAGGCTGCTGTGTGTAATTAGGGGTATATAGGTCAGTTGATGAGCAGTGAGTGTGAGGATCAGATGTTGAACATGGCGAGCTGCTCACTGAACTCAGCAACAACAGCAGCAGCATCACACACACAAATATGACGTTTGTATTCAACCTTGACCACGACCTCCCCGCCAATCAAAACTGTTCCTCATCCTTACAGCCAATCATTGCATTTATCTCTCAGCTGCAAAACTTTTCAGAGAAATGCCTGCAGAACAACAGCAAGAATCTGAATATTGAATGATTGAGTGAAGTTATTCAATCATGACAACACAAAACAGCACAACACCAGAAAAACATTGTGCACAGCATTGATATTTCACAAAAAAACAATAATCATGTGTTGAACAATGACTTAAAAGACATAAGCAGATGCTTATAAAAGCCTATTCTATACTACTATGCTGTAACTGCTCTCTCACATGGATGCTAGCAATATGCAAACATGCACCCTAATGCATATATTGACTATCCATACACATTAGATACATTAGGTTATATAAATAGTTCAATGCACAATGTTATTGATGCTGATCTTCAACTCTTCTCTCTAACATCAATGGTCTCTTTCTCCCTCTCCCCCCTCTACTTGGAAAGGAAAGTAGTGTCTAGATAAGTCTAATGAAGATGTGAAAATTAAAATTGATTTTGTGACTGAGAGCATGAAAGTGAGTGGGTGGTCGCCTCTCCTGCCCCTCACTGTTTCTTATTCTCTCACGCCTGACTTAAGAATCACAGACTCTGAGAAGGTTAGTTTAATATAAGTTTGTGTAAAGTTTCCCCATAAATATGCTGCACAGGATGTTCAGTAATAGTTTGGTCATAATTATACACCGCATCTGAAATCCAAAGCATTTGTCCAATGTTGAATTTCAAACAGTCCATAACTTACGAACTCAATAGGTTCCGAGATGCTGTGCCTAAGCTGTTATATAATGAATTTCGATCTATAATTGCCATTTGAGGTCATTTAAATGCAATTACTACTGTAAATAAGAAAGCACTATTCCCTAAGACTTACCAGAAAACAATTACAGGACATAAAACAACCGATAAACATGATTATACAGTACTGTAACTTACCTTTAGAGTGAAGTCAATGTGTATATGTAGGCAGTAGACGAGGGTTGCAGCAGAAAGGGGAAATAGTCAGATGTGCCGTGCACTTCAAAATATGGCATTTTACGAACATTTGCAGGGTTCCTACAGGGTCTTAAAAAGTCTTAAAATTTATGAATTGGAAATAATAAAAAGACTCGGAAAAGTCTTGAATTTTGATATCTGGGTCTTAAAATGTCTGCCGTACTACCAAGATGAGGTTATAGTGAAAAAAAGATTTTATATGGACTTAATATGTATTTAATACCTGAAAATATTCAATAAAAATCAATAAATAGACTTGTTTATCATTCGGTTTGCTGTAGTTCACCATATTCACAATGATGAAACAGCTACAGGTGAAGTTTCAGTCAAAAATATTTTATATGGACGTAGTATGCATTTAATACAAATCTAAATGAACAAATTAAAAGAAAGGGCTTTACTTTGCTGGGAGGTCTGGGAAATGGATATTACGTTTTATATAAAAGGTCTTAATTGAATTTAATGTGAAGAAACCTGTAGGAATCCTAATTTATGGACATCATTCAGCAGTTGTTTGTTTCTACGAATGTTCATAATTCGAATGTTTGTATCTTGGGGAACTGCTGTATTTTGCTTCAGCAAGGGCCTTGTCTCACAAATGTTTCTTTTATGCGTTGATTTTTTTTATTCTGAAAAAGCAAAGTTTGATTTGTATGTTCACGTTATATAAAAAAGGAAGGAAACAAGACTCTGTGCCCAAAGGTAGTGATGCAAGTCCTCCACCTGAGGCTGAATCCCACCACCCCCCTTCCTGTCTTACCTCCACTCTTTCTGTTCTCCCTCTTCTCTTCTAAAAGGAGGTTAGGAATACAAAAGTGAGCAGCACTGCCCACTTTGAATTTAAAACATAATTCTAAACCACGTATTTCCTCTCCACTTCATACCTGTGCCTTTGCGTGGAGGACTCATTATGTTCAGGCTCTGATCAGCAGCACAAGCACATAGCGGTCTGAAGGTCGAAGGTGATGACATAACACAACATGTTATGTTCAGAGGCCGTGCCCTCTGAACCCCAACAGGTTCCATTTTGTCAAACACACATGTTCCCCATCTGGAGCCGTGTATGTGTGTGTTTATGTGCGTGTGTGTGTGTCCCCTTGCCTGCCCCACTTTCCTGTCCAGCCAGGACAGTGAGGGGGTTTAAGAGGGGAGGGGTGCAGGCAGACTGACCTATTTCCTTCTCTCTTCCCTGTCCCGTACCATCCCTGTAGTTAAGCCTTGTGTTCATGCGTACATGTGTGTGTGTGTGCATGTATGTGTGTGTGTGTGACCCTCACGAGACAATGGAGGCCTGCTAGTCTGAGCAGCGATCTGAAGGAGGAGAGCTGGAGCGGAGACAGAGAGATGGAGGGTTTGTGGACGGGAATAAAAAGACACGGAGAGGGCTCAGCCTGCAGATCGAAAAAAATGCCAGTCTAACCAGCAGAAAGCTAATGAGTGGCTCCGATGAATAGAGACTGGACCAGCAGATGGCTGTGGCCACATGGTGGTCCACAGAAGATGCCCAACTATGCTCCATCTAATCCACCTGCCACGCAGCTTGGTCTTGTTTATGTGTTTGCACAGTAATTTGATACACATGGTGATAAAACTCAGTAAAACGCAATAATTACAGCATACAGATGATATAAGAAATGAGAAGGAAAGGTATGTTCAGTCACATCTGGGTAGTTTAGCCCCTTGTTGTGGAAGTAAAGTTGGATTTAACCCCTCAGGATTAGGCCTTAATGTGAGCTTGGATTCTAATGGGTGTCACCGGGTGGCGAGGTCACTTACAGGCTACATTACTGATCAATCCTCTGCCTCTGGGGTCTTTGCTGGAAGCTCAGCATAAACACAACCAAGCACACTTACAGTGTTTACTATGATCTACATTATTAGCAATTAAATAAATGAATCAAATAAAAGATTGCAGTTTATTTCTTTTTCTAAAATAGACATTTAACAGTGAAAAGAACGATCCTAGAAGTTATAAGCAAAGCTTAGAAGAAGCTGAAACATACTAAAAACTATATAAACATATATAAACTATAAAGAGTGTACAGCAGTTCCCCAACTTACAATTGCAGAAATGAAGAACAGTAGCATATGCATATAGACTATGGAGTAATAAGGGCATTTAAATGACCTCAAATGGCAATTATAGATTGAAATTTATGTATAACAACTTAAAAACAATTAAGTTTACGAACTGCCCTTGGGACCTATTGTGTTCATAAGTTAGGTTCTGTCTCAGAGTCTTAAAAAAGTCTTAAAATACCTTAAAAAGACTTGGAAAAAGTCTTGAATTTTGACATATGGGTGTTAAAATTTGTGCAGGATGTAACTTTACCGTACTACTACAGGCAAGGTTTTGGTGAAAAAATATTTCATATGGACAGTGCTATTTACTATATGAAAATATGTATTAAATAAATATTTTAAATAAGAATTTCATTCTAATTGTGTACTCACAATGTCCTAACTATGAATAAACAAATTAGAAGAAATAGTTTTACTTTGTCAGGAGGTCTGTGAAATGGGTATTGACGACATTGATGACATTTTATATAAAAGATCTTAAAAAGACTTTAATTTAACTTGAAGAAACCTGCAGGAACCCTGTGTCTGTATATGGATCCACATCCATACTGATGCTCTCTCTCAGTAATTAAAAAGTTTGTGTCACAAGGCTCCACACAGGTGCAGCGAGGAGGGAGGTGACAGAGGCAGAGGGACCTCATGGAGAGCGGCGGTGTGCGAGGACACAATGTCTGTTTGTAAATCTGTGCTTGTGCACTCGGAGCAGGAATATATTAATAGATACACTTGTCTGGGACACCGCAGACTCTTGTAAACACCGGTCTAACACACACACACTTCGAGAAAGAGCAAATGTTCAAGCCTCCCCCCACTACACACACATACACTTTCCCCTCAGAAGAAACACAATAAAGCCATTTTCATGTTTTGCATGAACCTGCCTGCATATGGAGCCGCTCATTAAACATTAACTCGGGCTACATTAAGGCTGCGCTCTGCTCAGGCGTCCTCGGTGCAGGACGTGGTGTGAGTGGCAGAGGAGGTCGGGGGAACACGTGGTGTCCCCCAGGGCTCGTGGTGCATAACCCCATCGACTGTCGCCCTCGCTGGTCTCACACAATCCCGCCTCTGTCCCATGTGGCTCACGGCAGGGCATTGGGTGGGGGCGAGTGGGGGACATTAAAGACTAAATCATGCAGCTGATAGAGTCACTATTATGTAGATACACAAATGTACTGTATTGGAGCTAAATACAGAATGAAAAAATAAGATGGAATTATATTTATTTTTTTCCTTATTCCAGTACTTATCTCCACACTTTTTACAGATGTCACTTTTCTCTTGTTGGAGTGTAATACATATTAAGTAAACATGTTAACACTGAACTGGTTTGTAGCCTGAACCAAGGGATTATTGATAATCTACAATACACAGTGTTTTATACTTCACAAAATCTCATCTTAATGGAGACACAAAATCAACCCAGTTTTCTCAATAGTTATTAACCCTCTGTTGCATGAAATATTACTTAGACATGGTAAAATGTGTTTTGGAAGTTTTTATTACTTAAAATGGCCTAAATAATAGATATATTTAAAAAAAAATATGCAAGAAAAAGTCTCAGGATAGTTTCATGCTATGTAAGTCAGTGGGACTCCATTAGGTTGTATACACGAGGGATTTTCCATATTTGCATATTGGTGCCATATGGCAACACATCTTTTTTAGCGTATTAGAACAAAAATTAACATCAAAATTGAATTAAATGTAAAAAAAAAAAAAAAAAAAAAAATTGTTAAAGTTTACTAACCCTAAAAAATTGTATTTGTTGAACATTTTCCAAAATTCTGAAAAAATAAAATTAAAAAAAAGCCAACATTTGTTTGTGTGACAGTGATGCTTTTCTGGTCATGTGACCTCATAAATTGTATGTCCTTCAAAAATAAAAGCCCCCTTTTCATGCCTAATTATAACCATTAACCATTTCCTGGTCACACCAACAGTAGTATTTCTCTCCTGACCTTGTGACCTCCTGGGTCTCTATTCCCAGATGTAAGACTTCAAAGGGAAGTTAAGTTGCACTTTTAGAATCTACAGGGGCATCCCCAAAACATATGAAAATGACTGGTTTTATTTTCCCTCCAAAGTATCCATGCACTCTATGCACTTATTTTTTTACGTATACAATTGTTCTGCAGGTTGATTCACCTTTATTTTGTGCTTCTTTCATCTTCTCTGGACACTTTTGCTTGTCTCACATTTGCCCCAGTGTGCTGGGAGCGGCGGAGGAGCAGGGCAGGAACAGATGGGGTGCTGGCAGCCATCTTTTACTCAGTTATAGGTTGAGTAGGCACGTGGGTGGGTGTGTTAATTAGCACAAACAAGTGTGTGTGTGTCTGTGTGTGTGTCTGTGTGCGTGCGCGTCGTCTGTGTGTGCAAAGGGGGCACAATAGGCATAATTATCTCTGCTTGAGAGGCCCAGTTATGGGGGGGTAGCGTGGAGAGGCGGAGTTCAACAATGGCCCAACCACGGGCTTTGTGTGTACAGAGCAGAGGGCTGACAAGTGTCGGCTATTATTGACTATTTACACACTGCTGCACACGCCCGCTCACGTGCACTTAACACAGAAATGTACACACACTATCACCGCCTCCATCGCTTTCCCCTGCCTTTTTTCTCTTTGTGTATCCACCACACACACACACACACAGGCTAACACACATAGGCAGTATGAGCATGTTTACAGTGTATCAGTGTCAATCAGTGTAAGAGGGAGAGATGGGAAAGCCCCTGCGAGCACATCACTCTGACAGAAGTCTGGCCACTATCTCGCCCTCCGAGCCAGTTTGTGTGAGGAAAGTAGAGAGAGTTGGCGCCGTGTGGTTTTGATTTACACGTTTTTAATCGTGTGTCTTAAAAGATAATTGCAGTTTATTAAAAACCGGGGTCTTATTTTCGCATCCTTTTCCATCGTTTCTGTTGGTTACAATAACACTGCGTTCGCCAAATTAACTTCTGAGATCTGGGGAAAAACAATATCACCGCGACTTGTAATTCAGGGTTCCCACATGTCCTGGAAAACCTGGAGAATGACTGACCAATTTTCCAGTCATGGAAAACATAAGGAAAATTAAAAAAAAGGTCAAATGTCGTGGAAATTATTAAGTCATCCTGCACAAAGCTTCTCCGCTTCTAGCAGCGCCCCACGTGACACTACCAGCCGATCAAATTTGACTTTGTCGCTAAGATTTAGAGACTTTTCAAACGTCTTTTTATGCATAAAGAATAGGGGCACCCTTAAAAATGAGAAAAGTAGGCAGTGAAACTTAAATTACCCTATTACATGTTCATGTGAACAGCTGACATTTTTTATTTCCACTGTTGTTAGCATAAGTGAATGTGATTTAACATAGCTAAATTATCATTAAAGCTATCAATCAGCCACTTTGACTTTATTCAAAAGTCTTTATTATCATTATCCTGGATAACCAAATATTTGTTGGACCCACAGCTTACATACAATATAATTATATATATAGAATAGAATAGAGGCATATGTTAATAAATAAAAAGTATTGCACATTAAGGCACACATTAAAGGGGAATGTATTAGTATATGACATGATAACTTGTCTCTGTCGCGGCTGAGAATGTCCTGGAAAAGTCCTGGAAAATAATGTCTTTTCAAGTTAATTATCATTATTCTACTACTCCAGAAAATATTTATGATTTGTTGAGTTTTGATATTAGTCACCAGATTTGAGGTCATATCCAGACCATGTTTTTGTTTCAGTATTTTATCAGATGAGAGTAACTAAGTCACTTCTACTCACTGGCTCCAGGAAGGATAGCGATTATTCTGACCTTCTCATTTCCTCAAATCTTACACACTCGGAGTCGCTAAGGGAAGTGAAAGCAGGAAAGCTTGTGTCAAGGCTTAAAGAAAGCGAGAGGAGGGTTTATGTGGCCTGGATTGGGTTAAGAAATAGGATTTGAGTAAAGAGGTTTTCACCCCTTTTCTCCTGCTTTCTTCCACTCTTTTGTTTAGGCTAGCGAAAGACGGATTAGTGCGGGGAGATTACAGCAGGCTCTACTTAGAAATTACATTCAAGGAAATGCTTATTTACTCAACAGTTCACCGCAGTGGCAACAAGTTTTGATCCTGATTTGCCCCCTCTATCTTTTTCTTAGTCATTTTCTCGCTAATCCTCACATTATAACATTATTATATGGTATCCCAGTGTAATAAGGGACATAAAAACTAGAAACTGGATGGTTATGTCATCAAATCAGATACAGTTAATGAACTGGGTTCCTGCAGGGTCTTAAAAAAGCCTTAAAAGCATTGAATTTATGAATTTGGAAATAATGCCTAAAAAAGACTTTTGATATCTGGGTCTTAAAATTCTTGCACTAGTATCGCATCCCCATTAAAAGGTAAAAAAAATGTATATGGACATAGTACACATTTAATAAAATATAAATGAACAAAAAATGTTTTTCTTTGCCGGTAGGTCTGTGAAATTACCCGTGAAATAGGTATGAGGTTTTATATAACTGGTCTTATAAAGACTTTATTTAACATAAAGAAACCTGGAGGAGTCCTGATGAAGCCACACTGTGGATTTGTTTTGTTATAGATTTCAAATATAAATGGATGATGGAGACATTTGTTCCTCTTACTGTTAATGCAGGTGGTTTTCCAGAGACCGACAGCAGACATGATCAGGGATCAAGTGGGATCCCTGGTGGTCATCCAAGTGCCATGTTCCTACATGACCTCTCAATCAGACCTATTGATCCGCCTCTCTATTAGCTGTCCAAACACACGTAAAGGCCAGATCAACACATCGGGGCCTTGATTGACTGCGGTGGGTGGGACGGTGAGCGGATCTAAACGCCGCTCCGGGGTTAATGTGGTAGAAAACTCTGAGGAAAAAAAGAGGCCGATTGGCTGTTGTTTGTTGGTGCGGTGGATTAGTATTTACATAGTAAATGTCATGTGTAAACAAGTCAATAATTCAACAAGGTTACAGCATATTTGCTCTTTCTGTTTCATTCTACAGTGACCCTCTGTTTAGACTTCAGCAGTTCAGTGTCCTGCATATACTATAGGGACTTTATTTCATAAAAAAATGACATTTATTAAGGATCATAGAGAGTAAACTGTAGTCAGCTTTTCCTTTTAGATTGGATACGTTCCCCTGATCTGATCTTGCTCTTCACTCCAGAATTCAGCAGTGTATCTACATAAATGTACACTATATGTATAATAAATCCACATTTAGTTTATTTATTTGCACCATGTTTTAAAAGAAGATATAAAAATCAATTTATGACATAGAATACAGTGTGGAAGGAAGCCCAAATGGCTCATATAAGGTCCACTCCCACTTAAAAATAAATGTTAATGGCAAATCAGAGGGTAGGAGAAATAATAATAATCATTAAAGAGAGTCTATGTAGTAAATCTACACTATGCACACATTGCCATGTTTATAAAGGGAGCCACTGTTTCTTTTTAATTAATTAATCTTTCAAAAACACATTTCAGATCTATCAATCAACCACAGGTGATGAAGATACCCTTAAATATATTATGAATTAAATAATGTGCTTTAATTTGTCAAAGTTATCCTGAAAAGATAAGAAGAATACAGAGATAATAACAGCGAGCTGGAGAACATAAGACTGCTAACTGGTCTCTTATAAATAAAACAAAACATATACAGTAGTCAGGAAACGGCAGTGTTCACACCTACAGGCTATTTAGTCTCTATAGATCTGTAGACTGGAAACACAGACAGAGGGAGAACATGAAAAAGAACCAAACCGACAAGTTCTGGATTAGAGCTGCAACCAACGACTATTTTGTGAGTTATTTAATCTATTGATAATTTAAAAAGATTAATCGATTAGTTGTTTTGTTCATAAAATGGGGTAAAATGTTGGTCATTGTTTCCAAAACCTGAAGATTCAACCTAAAATGTCTTTTTTATCCAGACCAACAGTCCACAACCCAAAGATCATCAGTTTACTATTATAGAAGACTAAAGAAACCAGAAAAGTATTAGATTTGAGAAGCTGAAACTAGAGAATTTGGAAATTTTCTTCATAAAAATTACTCAGCTCTTAATGTAATACTTGGCAACTAATTGATTAATTGACTAATCGTTGCAGCTCTGTTCTGGATTCAAACTCACTGTTTATTCGCTGTGAGAGGACAGTGCTCACCACTCTCCCTCAGGTGAACAAAAAAACTTCTTCATGGCACCTTAAACAAGCAGAAGCATCGTAGTCTGACCTTTGACCTACACATTAAAAATGAGAGGTCTTGATCAAGCCTCATTCCTGTTTGGCACATTCAAACTTCATCTAATTTTAAGCGGGGAATCTCTTTCACTTTCAGAACCATTGATAAGGATGATGATGATTTTGTTGTGGACGATTGTCTCTAACTTTTATTCTGAATGTATTTATTATTATTTGGCTTGTGGATTCCGACTGTCCTTTCAATTGGTGTTTGTGCAGGAGTTAAGTCCCCCCCCCCCCCCCCCCCCCCCTCTCTCTCTCTCTCTCTCTCTCTCTCTCTCTCTCTCTCTCTCTCCATCCATGCTGGGCAGTGACACTCCTCTGCCACCAGCACTCTAATAGGGAGGGACCAGGCAGCTCACTCAGTGCCGCTAATGCTGCTCACTGCCCCGGGCCATGGGCTAAGCTGGAGTATACCGCATCTCACACACACACACACACACACATGAAAATACACACATATGATGCCAGACACACACCATATATCCAGCACTGTCTCTTATCTGCAGCTAAATCAAAACAACGTGGAAGGACGAGATGTTTGAGGGACAATTTTATTTTAAAGAACAGAGCTACTTTAGTGTTCATCAGACTTATGGTGCACACATGCAATTAACAGCTCAATATGAGTTAATGGGATATCCAGTTCGGGGTAGGTGTTTGGACCATGGTGGCACGCTTTCTGTATGGTGCATCGTGATGTGTGTGTGTGTGTGTGTGTGTGTGTGTGGGGTTCCTCTCTCCTGGGACTCTCATTATCACTGCTGTCCCAGATGTCACCACGCACATGAAACACACGTCATGAATAATGGAGTCCTATTTCTACATCTCTCACCATTTTCCTTCTCCTGCTATCCTCCCACCCTCTTTTTTTTTCCCGTTCCCATCCCTCGTTTCCTCTGATGCCTCCACTGATGCTTAATCTCCCCGGCGCTCCCCTCTATCCGAGACGGTCCATTTAGCTTTATGCGGCATCGTCTGCCTGTCTGGTTAGGACGGGTTTATGGGGCGTCTCCGCAACGTTGTGTTGAGTTATATGTACGCGAACGACGTCTTTTGCATACGAACGGATTTTATGTTTCTCTCCCATTCAGTCTCTCCACGTAAGGCCGCCCCCCGACACCCCCTCTACATCATCCCCTCCCCCCCGGTGTTTACTGTTTAAAGTCACACAGGGCAAATTGGGACAGAGCAGTCAGTGGAGCAGAAGAGACGTGGTCCCATCACAGTGGAAACTGGACTCTGGCTCTGTTTGTTCTACTCTGCCCTCTCCTCAAACTCCAGCCTCTGTCCACACCCCCACCCTAAGCTCTCCAGCATCCCCTTTACTCACGGTGAGTCTGCGTTTGCAGCACAACAAGGCAGAGGCAGAGAGAGAGAGAGAGGGACATGATTGAAAGACGAGGTAAGCGGTCAGAATTGGTTAGGAAAGAGGACAGCAGTTAGGATTAGACAGTGAAGCGTGGCTTTTTAATGAAAACATGACAAGAGCCGCAGCTCCTTCTTCCATCTCCTTTCCTTCCCCCCCTACAGTCGTCCCACGACTCGGCCCTTTTCCAGAAAAACGAACGAGCGGAGAAGAGAAAGCAAGAGAAACCGAGCTTTCCCCCGATAACGCTCACGCAGTGTAAGCCTCAACCGCCAGCGTGACTCGTGCTCCGTCTCAACAGTTGGGGTCGTGTTAACAAAGTCTCTTTTATGGAAGGAGATGCGGCGGGGTGGGCTCCCGTCGCACAATTAGTTGTTGCACATCAGTTGTGCCAATAAATCCCGCTTTGAATGTGAATTGAAAGGAGTTAAGAGGGCACCATTCATAGATGTTAAGTAAGTGTGCGGCGGAATAAAAGCCAGGAAAGTGTATATATTTAATTGGCTGACACCTGCTTCTACTTGGGTTTTTTTTTAATGTACACAGCAGAGCGGGGAGAAAACGACGGGAGGGTGGAGTGGGCGCTCGCTTTGAATACAGATGCAACACCCCTTTTTCTGTCTTTTTTTTTGCATAAAGGTTTGAAAGGAGGGGAGCACACAGACATGGACTGTTATCTCCTCCACAGTTCCTCTCAGCTCTCCTTTTCTTTTCTCCTCTACTGTCTTTTCACTCATTCCACCCTAAATCAAGTCTCCGAGGCCGATGGTGCTTATTTTCTGCTTTAACACATTCCTCCGCTGCAAAACTGGACGAGTGCCATTCACTGACTCCACGGTGCTAATTTTATAACATAGTTTATTATTTTTTCGTTCCAGCAGGGAAATATTTTTGTCCTATTTTAAGCTCGGTTGGTGATTCTGTGTGTGCGTTTTTGTGTGCGTGCATAGCATGTCTGCATTTGTGAGCACCGTGGAGAATATCTCCGGAATACACTGCTTTTTTTTCTTTTCTTCTTCTTTCTGTGACAGTCACAAGTCTTTGATCCATCCCTCCTCCCGTCTCTCTCCTCACCTTCTTTCAAATTCTTCTCTGCAACTTGCCGATGAGAGCGAGCGTAAAGGCAGAGATACAGAATGCAATTTTATGACATCAAACTCAGAATATCTCTCATTCAGTTTAAAACATCTGTGTTGTTTTTGCAAAATTACAGCATGTAACTAAACTTTCATGTTCATCATGGTTTCATTTGTGTTCTTGTGTACATGTGTGTATTGGTGTTTCAGGAACATGCGGATCTTAAACCAGACTGTTATAGAAAATTGCTTGTCCATCATCATTCGTTCCCTGAGGGACGCTCCCAAACGGATCAATAAAATCGTATCTGATCTAACGTATACATAAATGCTCTGCTCAACAAACACATGGATAGATGCGGATTTTGTAAAACATTTATTTCCACCCTTGTTCAAGGTTTATTTATAGTTTATTCATAAAACTCTAAGAGTACCCTGCAAAAAACTGAAATCTTAAAAGGTAAAAAATATCTTGTTTTTTAGAATTATCTTATTCCATCGGCAAATAATTTTGCTTATTAAGTTTATTTTTCTTGATTTTAGTCAATTTATATCTTTTTTAAAGAAAATAAATCTTGTTTTCTTAAAACAAGACCAAACTGACCCAAATTAGGGGAAAAAAAACTTTAAATAAAATAAACTATCTGCCACTGGAATAAGATAATTCTACTCAAATGTGGACTGATTGTACCAAAAACAAGATATTTTCACCTGTTACAGTTTTTTGCAATGTAAGAATTGTTTACAGTCCTGGTCAAAGTTTAGAGTTACTGCACATGTTTGTCTTAATTATATATATTCTTAAAGTTTATTAGAGTTTCTTTTTTATTATTATTTTTCCACTCTTCATATCAGTTACAAAAGGCCTCATATTAAAGCCTTAGTAGTTATTTTAGCAGCATGTAACAAGAGTGATACCTTAGACAGCGAAAAAACACTTTGCACTTTTCTTTTCTAGGGTTTGAGGCAGAAAAATTAACAATCATGTACAACTAATCTACAGCTGGCTTTTAATGCAGGAGAATACAACCTTCAGATGACCCTTTGAATGAATGTTTAAAGTCAATTTCCTTCCAAGCTACTTTAAAAGGATAAACACATTGCGCTGTAGGCCTCTATCTGAGGATTTACACTGCTGTCAGTTTGTGGAGGAGTGAAACCTCTGACCCTCAGCTGCTTTGGCACATTTTCTCCTTGTGCTAACTTCTAGTCATCATAATGAGCTGAGAAAACACACTAACCTTCATTTAACTGGGAAACCCCTTCAAGGCAAGCAACCACTGCCTTTGACCATCAACAGTGTTGGGTAAGACGAAGACACAGGGGATTAGATTGTAGTGATCTGCCAGGAGGAAAACAAGGATCTGAGTTCGATAGCTCATTAGCCTTTTCCAAACTGATTAGATATGGGGTCCATACTGGGGACTCCCATAGGAACACCAGTATTTTTACTCAGAGCTATAACTGCATGTTCATTTTCACATACAAGAAAAGCTGATTTTCCCACAGGTTATAAGAGTAATAAGTAATAAGATAATTCCTGCTAAGAGAGTAAAAAGGTTGTCTCCTAAAATAGACTAGTCCTGATAGTGTGGAAAATTGCCCCTCTAAAGCATGTAGGTCAGATTCACTTCCAAGAGCTTAAATTAGTTTCCTGTTGAGAGTCGAGAAATTAGTTTCAGACCAGCACATAAAACTGCTAATGACCAGGCCTTAAGTATTTTTTTAACTACTTTCTGAGAGGAGGTGAGCCTCACAGCCTCATTTTAACATCCAAAACAGTTGATCTCATTCCTGAAGTATCCTCATTTTAAATACTAAACCAGAAAAGCTCCAGATTGAGCAAACCAAAAGTCTGTGTGTCATGCTAGAGCTTTTTTTCTTTTTTTATGGACGAAATAGTCACGATCACACTCGAAACCTTCCTATATCCGATGAGTGTGATCACATTGTGCTTTAATAGTTGCTGAAAGTCTCCTGAAATCGTACCAGGATGGCGGTGAGAAGACCCTAGCAACAGGGAGAGGATGAAGAAAGCGTGAGAGTGGGAGGGAGAGGGAAAGATGCAGAGCATCAATAAATAATGGCCCCACTGAGGAGGTGGAAATATGGGCCTCGTTATCTTTGCGCCGACGCCTTCATTTGCATGTGAGAAAATGAGGCTGCTACTAGCTCACACACACACACACAAAGTCTTGGACCCACATAGTATATATCCTATTTATAGACTCTCTGTCATGCTTTTATTTTTTCCTATTCTCTCTCGCACATTTATACTTCCATTATTTTCCTTTTTTCCTTCCTACGCTTTGGAATTTGTCATAGCAGCAGGTCTGGCCTGTTGTGAGTGTGCGAGGCCACGGGCATTTTGTCGGATAAGAAAATAAAAATGAAAGAAAAACCTTTATTGGATGAGAAGGGTTCGCTGAGGACATACGGTACGATTTAATATGAGTAATGCCCCGAACACACAGTCGCACCACTGAGCCTGCAGTCACTCCAGCAGCTGGATTTAAGTGCCTCGCTCATAGGCGTCGCTCGTGTATATTTCCTCCTTTCAACCAGCCTGAATCCTTAAATAAGTGTGTGTAACCTAATGAAAAAGAAGTAAAAGCCACTAAAGTTGGCTTGAGAGGGTAGAAATATGGGAATAAATTATCAATTTATGTGATCACTTTTCTAAAAGTAGTTTAAGGGTCAGTGACAACTCATGGTTGGTCAAGAAGACGTTTTAAAATACAGTTTTAAGAAGCATTCATCAGGTCTCTCAAAATGTTCATTTTGTGTTCATGTTGCTTTCTTGTCATTTAAGGGTTACATCACATGGCAGTTTTGACATTGTCCTATAAACATGTCATCAAATATATATATATATATATATATTTTTTAATTTAATTTCACTTTTAATAGTTCAAATTTTCTGTACTATTCGATGGTCCAATATCTGTCATATGCACTTTTCTGCATTGAAGTTTTGATACCTCTAACATTATATATTTGTGATTTAAAGTAAAATAAAAAGCAAGCAGATTGCTGCAGTCCCAGAAAGCACAGGTCGTTTTAGGTCTGTCTCATTAATATTCATGATCCTCTCTTCTGATTGGCTGATTTTCACTTGAAAGACTAAAAAAAAGTGGGTGTTAAGGTGGGGGCAGGTGAGCATTGCAGGGATCCTCTACAGGCGGAGGGTGCTACTGTGTGACATCACAAAGTCAAGCAAGTACAAAAGAGTCATGAAACAGCAAAGTTTCTAACATTTCTATATATACCTGAGTGTTTGATGCATTGGACAATTTTTATTCTAACTCTTAGATATTTTCTACAGTAATAAAAAACACAAAATTATTTGTATGATATGGGAGCTTTAACGTATTTTTCTGTCAAAAATGGCCATTATTCTTCTGATTCAGCAGATACTAATGAATACAGTTCCTCTCTGGAACCTTCTGAATGAATGGGCCTCATTGAGACTGTGACCAACCCTCATACAATCCTGTGCATCCTCTAGGCAGTACAGCTTCTTTCAAAAAGCTTCTTTCTGGTTGAAAGGATTCCTTAAAGAACCATTTATAGTCGATAGAAATATGTGCAGTAAACCTCCAAATAGTCCGTTCAGGACATTTTTTATAGGTCCATGGGCGCTTCCATGTTTTTTTAACCTAATGGTCCCTTTTGGTTTCGTAGTTCATGGCGTGTGCAAACCTAAATGCTCAAATGATAGTTTGGATTGCTATTAAAAGGCCACTCCTTGAATCCAGGTCAACATACCAAAAATAGTTGGACCGGGTTTAAATCCCACGCTAATTTGCATGTCTGTTTAGCTTTTAGTGTTCTTTCAATGAGGGTAAAAAAAAAAAAATCAACTAGGGCATTTCTCTGTGCAGCTCACATCTTTCCTCCAATCACATGAAATAGAAAAAGACCATGTTTGAGACATCATTCAGGCTGCTTAATGAATATGGATGAGTTAAATCAGAGCAGACTTCAGGTACGTGTAAAAATATTCAATACATGGCAAATCAAACTGTCATACCCCTAGAGAGAGGCTGCAACATTAAAGTGCAATGCAAAGTGTGGCACAAGAGGAAAAACAACATTACGCAACACCCAACAACTGCACCCTTTTCTACTCAGAGTGCCCACGTGTGTGCATGTCTGCATGTTTTGCTGCAGATCTGTGTGTGTGAGTGTGTGTTCGAGTGTGTGTGATCGAGTGTGTGTGTGTGCGTTTAATGCACATTGGCTCTGTTTCTCGTTATCTAGTCAAGTCAGCATGAATAAAAGCTGAGGGAGCACAGTGATTTAGTAATTAATATTTTACTCTGTCTGCCACTCTGCTTGGAGACTGAGAGAGAGAAAAAAAAGAGAGAAAAAGAGAGTGAGAGAGGGGGGAAAAGGGTTCACACAAAGAGACGAAGAAAGTCGACTAAAGATGGACTGATTCTCTGAACAAGCCACTCACTTAAGATGGATAGAAAGTGAGGGAAATAATGTGATTGAATCAGGAGCACGTCCCTGCAGATGGGATGAATTCAGTCCCCTGGTAAAGACAGAAACTGTGTGTTTGACAGCTCCATCTGACTCTCTCTCTCTCTCTCTCTCTCTCTCTCTCTCTCTCTCTCTCTGCCTATGTCAGAGTGTTGTGACAGGCAAGTCGTCGGTGTTGTGGGACTAGCGGTCTTAAAGTGCTTATTATCCTGTAAGGCTTCGTTCTGGGGGGCAAACAAAGGCTGTGGTGAAATTGCAGCCTGTGCCTCCCCCCGGGTCACACGGTATATTCCCTGCAAACACATGCACGGTCTATAACTGCTGCTTTCAGCGTACCTGCTCAACCCCCCTGCAAGATCCTGACAAACACAGAGACTTATTGATAAAACACTGATAAATACACAGGTGCACGTGAAAGGAGCCAATCCGGTTATTAAAGTGCAAATGATGGTTAATGTCTGTGATAGTTAAAGGCTCAAGCTTTAAAAGCTTTAAAGCTTAAAGTATTCTGTTGACACAATTTGAAATATCACACTTATGCTGAACAGTCCCATAATATAATATGATATATCATATTTTTTTAATGTGATGCACGCATTGGACATAAAGGGATGTGTGGTCTTTTAATTTGTAAAAAGCGGTTTATTTTTAGAAATATTCAATGGGATCTTTAATGCCAAAGAATGGTTTAAATTACCGTAAAATGTGAAGCTTTATCCCTCTAGTCCAGCAATTCTCAAGCTTGGGGTCCTGAACCCAGTTGGGGTTCTTTCATTTTTGGAAAAATATGAATGTGCAAAATTAATATAGGGTTCAACCAGATGTTAGAAGGATGAGGAGTGCTTGGTGTCAAAGAGACGTTTTATTACTTATGATAAAAAGTATATTTATTGATATTTTGTCAATATGCATACTACATCCATATAACAGAAATATTTTAACCGAAACCTCACCTGCAGCAGTTTGGCATTGTGAATATGATGAACTACAGCAAACAGAGTAGAGAAAAGTCTCAGCAGTAAAGATGTTTAAAATAAAACATGGGCTGTTTTCTCCCCATTGTTTTTTTTCAAGGCTTTCAGGTACATGCTGGTTACAGTTTTCTATAATGAATTAATTAATATAATTAAAAAAGATTTATATAAAAAAAGATGGCAAATTTGTTGAAACAAATGTTTTCAGTGGTGGCTTAGGGTTTGGAAGTAAAATCCAAGTATTCAAGAACACAAAAACCAATACAGTCAGTAAGCAAAAGAGAACGTGTGTATATGTGTGTGTATGCAAGATTTAATATGCGATATTGACAAATTTGCAGCACCTACCTGGCCTAACTAGTGCTCATTACTCCATATTCCTCTGCTTCTGGTTTCACTCTCCTCTTCCATTCAGTGAGCACAGCATGAAAACAGGCAGCTCGCATCACATAGTGGCACACTTGACCTTTGTCCCTTCCATTTCTGTTACGCTGCACTCGTACGAGCGTTAGTCGGTTTGCCGTCGATAATGCAGTGCCTAAGTGTTTTACATTGTGTGTAGAGGGGATAGTAAATCTGTCTTTGCTTTATCTGTGGGTGGTGTAAGTGACCGCTGCGTGTCCTCCACGCCTTGAAAGAGTGCCAGGTTTCGGGGGGGGGGGAGCGACATTATCAGGCAGGTAGTGCCAACTGTTCCGGCAGCTGTTTGTTCTTAGCTCAATAAGGTTTCGCAACGGATCGGCACCAGAACGATCATCGTTTCCCCCCCTGGATGTTTCTGTCCGTCAGCACTTTTCCCTTTGGGTAGGGAATTAATATTTGTCTGTTTTCCTCAGGTAACAGGTTCTCGTTGACCTCCTTCGGGGCTCTCTACATCTCCGATGTCCAGAAGGAGGATGCCCTCTCTACGTACCGGTGCATCACCAAGCATAAGTACAGCGGCGAGACGCGCCAAAGCAACGGAGCCAGGCTCTCTGTGATGGGTGAGCGGCTTCTCGTCTAATTTACTCAATTCAGTCAAACGTTTCCTCTCGTCCTGACAAAATAATGACCCCGTCTCCACCCTCCAGACCCCAACGAGTCCTCGCCCACCATTCTGGACAGTTTCCAAGCAGGGGAGGTGTACGCAGGCCAGAGTGTCGAGCTCCCCTGCACGGCGGGGGGTTACCCAGTACCCACCGTGCGCTGGCTGAAAGATGGCCGCCCGCTGCCCTCGGACGCCCGCTGGACACGGCGTTTGACGGGGCTCACCATCAGCGACCTGAGGCAGGAGGACAGCGGCAGCTACGCATGCGAGGTCACCAACAGCTTCGGCTCGAAGGAGGTGTCTGGACAACTTCATGTTATAGGTGTGCAAGCACGGCTAAACACACACACACACAATAGGGGTGTAAATCCCATTTCATTTATGGGAATGGACAGTAAACAGTATGTTTTCAGAGAATAATTTCTGAAGGGAACATGAAAAAAATACTATTAATACTAAAAATATTATACTACCATAATAATCTGTCGTCTTCTCTCTCTTTCTAACACTCCTTTGCAACTTCCCTTGCAGGTTTAGCTCTCAGCATGTTTAAATGTTTTAAACAATAGTATTAAAAGTAATAAAAGTAGTTATAGCAATGTTCATGAATGATCATAACTCAGACTTTGTCCACACTACAGCACGTATGATTTTTTCTTTGCAGATTCCAAAGTTTTTTTGTCTACACACACAACATTGCCGGAAGTATTTGCATCTGCATGGTAACGTGATAAGTGATGATGAGTGAGTGCTCATTAGTGACAATGCTAGCTGCAATATATGATTGATAATTTATAAATTATAGATAATAAAATGGCTAACAGTGGATCTACCCATATGGATCTACTCTACACAAGTTCCAGGGTCGATAGAAAACTTCTACATCGGCTACTGGCCCCGCCCACTGGAGAACAGCATCCAGACCAAACCACTTTGAGAAATGGGGGGTGATCATAATTTTTCAACAATTAAGAAACACATTGAGCAGCACTTGTGTTGTACATTTATCTAAAATTTCTTTATTTATTTGTGTTTGCAAAAGATTTTTGTGGGGACATCTTTGTGAAAATGGGGGGTGGGGGGGCATCATGGCCGGGATTTCCTCCTATGTCTGACATACTCCCACACTGTCTTTTCAGTGGATCTGCCTAAAAGATGCACACAAACTCCTTTCTTTTTGGTTTGAGGCACACATATAAGTCGCACCTAAAGTGTGTATGTAAAAAACGCTTGTGTGTGTGCGAGCTGTGTGACGCCCCATCATATCAGGTCTCAAAAACAGGAGACAGGGCCGTAATTGACTGAGACTGAATCCGTAACCCAGCTGCCAGCATTATTCACCATCAGAGGGAAGGAAGGGCGGGTAAGACGGAGGATACAGACAGTGGGTCAAAGAGGGGACGATCAGACATCCAGACACTGCTGGAATGACATTATCAGCCATGTAATAACAAGATAATAAGAGAGGCGGAGATAAATGTACATTGTGTAAAGTATACAAAGAAACAAAGAGCGGGAGAAGGCGAGACAGAGGGAGAGAATAGAGAGGCGGCAGGCTTTGCCAGTGGGCACATCATGGCAGCACACTCTGTGACTCTGACAGGGTGAGGGGGGGTTTGGGAGGCACAGCAATGCCCCCCAGCACACACCACCAGCTGCCTTATTGCTCACTGACATTTGCACACACACACACACTGTCTCGCACACACACAAAAAACACACTCGCGCAGACACACTTACACACAAGTGGACAGAGATGTGAAGAGATATCTCCAGCTGCTTTTTTAATGAGTGCGTCGAAAAGATTGAGTCACCACCACTGATTGTGTGCTCTCTCTCTCTCGGCTTCTCCCTGTCTCCATGAATGCAAAATGCCCGCTGCATGAATCCATGTGTCACGTTTTTTAAATCCTGCTGAATTATTTTCCAGTCACTTTAGAGATGAGAAAAATTGGTATCATTTTTTAAATAAATTAGTAAATCATTTGTGTGTTGCAGGAATAGTAAACTCTGCAAAAGAGTGGAAGTAGAGTACAAATTTAATCAATAAGAACTAATAAACCCTTTTATGTTTGATTGCACAATGGTACCATAACATTTTATTATCATTGCATTTTTAACAGAAAACCCTTAAGATAATTTCAAAAAACGTGCAGACATCAAGTTTAAATAACGGGAAAATAAAAAGTATTTTTAAGTAGCACATAAAAATATAATATGAATTAAAAAAATATGCCTAACAGTGAAATATAAAATGGAAAATGCACAAACCAAAAAAGGCACAGCTAGTAATAGTAATAGAATGACAAGGGGATCAGTGAGTGGAAATCAGTAAAAGGGATTCACTTGTGGAATGCCCTACCAAGTGAAATAAAACAATAAACCAATGTAAAAGTATTTAATAAAAAGATTAAATCCTTGAAAACAAACTATGTGTGTGAACCAAAATGGGAACCCAAGTCAGAGTAATTAAATTGTTAAATTATAATTTTGTATGACTTTGACACTGTAATTCTGCCATTGTCTTAGCTTGCATTTGTGTATAGAATCGTGAATTTGGCACTGCAAACTTGGAATTGTATTTGTTTAGAGCTTCCTTGTACTTTATACAATTTTAACTTTAGGTAGATAAGTATAGATAAGCGATAAGTGGGGTTGCAAACTAACTTGTCCCTGAAAAATAAACATAAATAAATAAATAAAATTGCACATTTGTCTGCATGTGTGTTCAAAATGAACGTTCAGACTCTGTGTCTTTGACATTCCTGACCTTGTGTCTGTGTCCATCACCTCAGATCCGCTACGAGTGACCTTGTCCCCTAAGAATCTGAAAACTGGCATCAGCAGCACACTGTTCTTCACCTGCACTGTGGAGGGCTCCCCGGAATACACCGTCACCTGGTACAGGAACACGGAGCCCATCGTCCCCGACCAGCACATTTCCATCCAGGGACAACACAACGACACGCTGCAGATCACTGCAGCACAGAAGTTCCACTCCGGAGCATACCAGTGCTTCGCTTCCCGCAAGGGCCACACTGCTCAGGACTTTTCCATTATTCTGCTAGAGGGTATGTGGACGAGCACTGTCAGTGAAGTAAATAAGTACAGAGCTGAGTGGTATGACCAAAAATGTACCACATCACTGTATTTTTAAATATTATATCAGTGTCACAGTATTTTACAGTTTTTTTTTCATGCTTGACTAGGTATTGACCCCATTTCCTAATAATTTTGAGAATAATTACTGCAGGAAATTCAGCTTAGAACTGCTTTTCTTGTTGTAGGCAAACACATTTTAGCAAACGTATCGTTGAGTGACGTCTGACTCACGCTTTGTGTTGCCATGCCAACATTAACGTTACCTGCAGACGTGGAAGTGGACCCAGAGTTTCATGCATTCTTCATATTCCAGGACGTGTTTGTGGCGACCGAGTTGCTAGTGCTTCCTGCGGCTACAACTTTAGCTCTGACAACATTTACAGATCATGGCTGTTTGATCAGCATCAGATTTTTTTAAACCCAAAGTACTTTCGCACAGCCAACACGGTTCCTCTTTGTGGTAGAAGTTCCTCTGTGTCTTTGACATTTTCTCGGTTCCATGTTGTTTACCACTCCAGCTGTGCTCTCACATGCAGCTTGTTTGGTACAACTGAAAAACAGTCCCTCCTCTTAAACAATGTCCTGCAGTGCGACGTTCCTCCACTCTGTTCACAATGTCTTGTACACTAGATATTGGGGTATATGAAAAATTCATATCATATCATATAAAAAAACACAGGTATTCGATATGAAAAGGTATGCCACCCAGCCCTAGATCCCTTATAAACAGGGTGGCAGCAGGCATTTTATTACGGCACTGTAATACGATCTGTCTTAAAGCTTCCACTTCTACTGTTGAATTCTTCATTTGAATACTGGTGCATATATTATAATCACAGATGTCACTGATAGTATAGATCCATAAATAAGATAATGTTGGGTCATTTGTCATCATAACAAGCCACAAAACCATCAGCATGAGCAGATTTTACTTCCTGCTGCTGCTGTTGAACTTGCTCCTCTCACTATGTCCTTTATTTAACTTCATTCTTGTTTTGGATTTTAATTTCAGTTATTTGATTTTTAATCTTGCTTAATTTAAATAATGTTTTCTCCTTTTTGATTTGTCCCCTTTCAATCAACTGTTTCTTAATTAACCCACTACAGTGTTGCCATATGGCAACAATTACTTTATCTTAATTTTTCTAAAAGTCTGTGATATAAAAATCTATGTTTTTACAGTTAATTGTTTAAAGGGGACTTTTATTTTGAAAGGTATACAATTTATTAGGTCACATGACCAAGATCCTGTTTGCATGGATATTTGACATGTAAGCATCACTGTCTCAAGGTCAAGGTTGTCTTTTATTCCGAATTTGGGAAAATCTCCACCACATAAAAAGTTGAAATTGAATTTAATCCAATTTTGATGTTTTACTTTTTTTTTCTAATATGCTAAAATTGATTTGTTGCTACATGGCAACAATATGCAAATATGGAAAATTCTTAGTGTATACAACCTCATTGAGTACCATTCACTTACATAGCAGAAACCTATTTTGAGACTATGTTTATAACTTTTTACCATGTCTAAGTAATATTTCATGTAATAGAGGGTTAATATTTTCTGTAAAGCACTTTGAATTTATTTTGTCTTTCTCTGTATCTCCCTCTTTCACCACGCAGATGGTACTCCTCGTATCGTGTCTTCCTTCAGCGAGCGGGTGGTGAACCCCGGCGAGCCTTTCTCCCTCATGTGCGCGGCCAAAGGAGCCCCGCCCCCCTCCATCACCTGGACGCTGGACGACGAGCCCGTGGTGCGAGACTCCACCTACAAGACCAGCCAGTACACGCTGTCGGACGGCCTGACCGTGTCGCACGTCAACGTCAGCAGCCCGCTCATTCGGGACGGAGGGGTGTATCGTTGCGTCGCACGCAACTCGGCCGGTAGCGCCGAGTACCAAGCGCGCATAAACGTAAGAGGTGCCTGTCTGCTTTTCAATATAAATGCACTCTACACCCTGACTCTATACAAACACAATGAGGGCTAGTGAGAGGCCTAGACTCACTGTACATGCATCAATCTATCTGTCTATCTATCAGAAATACACACTTAGAGAATTAATGAGTAGGTGAAAAATCAGCACATATCCTCAATCAGATTTCAGCAAAGGGAGCATAACTAACCTCCCTCTCCACCTCTCAACTCGCCCCGATCACTCTATCCCTCAACCTTTATCTCTCCACCTCCCGTCTCCGTGGCTGCTCCCTTGCTCTGCCATGACCTCCCTCACCTCATCTGCTCCTCTCTCTCCGACCTCTGTCTCTCTCTCTCTCTCTCGGCCTCCTCCCTCCATCCCCTCCCCCTCTCTTCCCCGTGTCTCCAGGTCCGCCCCGAATCAGACCCATGCGGGACATCACCGCAGTGGCGGGCAGGAACACCTACATAACGTGCCGCGTGATCGGCTACCCGTACTACTCCATCAAGTGGCTGAAGGACGGCATGCAGCTGCCCGACAACCACCGCCAGGTGGTGTTCGAGAACGGCACCCTGCGGCTGACGGATGTGCAGAAGGGCGCCGACGAGGGCACCTACCTGTGCAGCGTCCTAATCCAGCCCCAGGTGTCAATCAACCAGACCGTCCACGTCACCGTCAAAGGTAAAATGAATGGATTAAAATGGATAAAAATGCACTGCCAAATGATTTTATGGGGAAAATACAGCAAATGTGAAGCTATAATAAGGGATTGTGAAAGTACTTAAGCACTCCATGTAGTAAAAAATAGACAGCTCATGTGCATTTTCAAATTTGTGCAGTTTAGCTTTACATTAACCAGTCCCACCAGGATTTTATGATTTGTTTTTATGATTTTTGCAATCAAAATCAGATTTTGTGGTGGTATTTTTCATTCATTCATAATTTGTGCCCCTTTTTTGTACTTAACCCCATTAAAGGGCTAAATAGGCTTAAGAGAAAAATGAATAGATGCTTTGTCCCAAATTGCGTAATTCTGCACTTACACTTAATATTTTAAGTAGGGGTTGGACTTGATTAAAAAGATTAATCTAATTAATTTCAGGTTTTGTAATTAATTAATCGCAATTAATTGCATAATAATATTTGCCCCAAAAGCAACATTTTATGTAAATGAATTTTAGTCGCATTTTCTAAACCCTTATCTTCAACCACAGATAGTGGTCTACAATCCTGAGAATCTCCTCAGTGTTTCCAATGCTGGTTACTCATTTTCTTCCTGATGAAGCCAATCATTTGTTTGAGTTTGGGCTGTTTGTTTGTACTCGGACTAGAACCAGAAACACCAACAGCTCCAAAGTTTCTCTGCTCACTGTGACATGTTGCATTTAAATGGTATCATAGGGGTAGTGCTTCTGTGGTGTGCAAACTCTTTTCTGCACACTTTGCAATAAATGATGCCGTTGCCAACACTTACATCTGGTCATTTTTTGAACAGAAATTTACAGTCCAGCAAAGCACTTTCATTGTTATGTGTCAGTATAATTTACATGAAACACAACATGGTGCACTGACAAATTTTTAATACATTATTTTCTTTGTAATTATTTAATTGTAATAAATGCATTAATGTCCCACGCCTAGTTATTAGGAAAAAATACAGCAAAATTGAGGCTATATATATAACCGGACAAGGAAGTATTTAAGCACTCCATGTAGCAAAAAAATATTATTAGAAAGCTCATGTGCATTTTCAAACTTGTGCAGTTTAGCTCCACATTAACGCTGCGTGACAAAGGTTGATTTGCATGTTTTTGGGATAGATCCGTGTTCCAGTGTGCGTCTGTATTTTGTTTTGTCTGAGCAGGGTAACGATGGCAGCGGGGCAGCTGCAGAGGTGTTTAAGGGTGTGTGCATGTGCCTGCGTGTGAGTGTGAGTGTGTCTCTGATTTAATTAGATGAATAATAATGAAGCCTAGATTAAATCCCCCAGATGTCTCAGCTGTAGTACCCCCACCCCAACCTCCATTACTATGGCAACGGAATGACTTCCTCCTGCCAATTGGACTCTAACCAGAGCAGCTATTATGGGCTGCAGGAGATGGGGGTTGAAGGCAAGGGAGGGGGGGAGAAGAGGGGCCCACTGGCCAATGACCTTCTCTCTCTATCTCAGCATTGCTCCAGATGGCCACACTGTCACTCTTCCACGTCTATCGCTGCCTTTATTCCACTGACTCCCTGCACTCTTCCTCTCTCTCTCTTTCCCCAGTGCCGCCGCTCATCCAGCCCTTTGATATCCCCTCTACCTCAGTGGGGAAGCTCATGTACATCGCCTGCGTGGTGTCATCCGGGGACATGCCCATACGCATCACCTGGCACAAAGACGGCCAGCTCATCGTGCCAGGCTCCGCCTCCGGCGTCGCAATAGAGACCAAAGAGTTCATGAGCTCCCTGCAAATCTCCAAGGTGACACTGAAGCACAACGGAAACTACACCTGCATCGCCAGCAACGCCGCCGCCACCGTCAGCTGGGAAAGACAGTTGATTGTTACTGGTGAGAGCAGAGAGTGACATGATGAATTAGGTCAGCTGTGATGTGACAGCTAGGGAGCTTATTTGAAAAAAAAAAAATCCCCATTTTAACGTACGATTTTCTAGTTAACAACTTTTTGTTGTGCAGTGCCGCCACGTTTTGTGGTGCAGCCCAACAACCAGGACTGCATCTACGGCAAAGCTGGAGTTCTCAACTGCTCTGTGGAGGGTTACCCACCTCCAAAAGTCATGTGGAAACACGCCAAAGGTAAAAATCTGCACATCATCCCCATCAACACCACAATAGAAAGAGCCAGGGAAGGAATTTCAAGAGGGCTACAAGGGCCATGGCTCTCAATTTGGCCTTGTACCATTGAAAAAAAATATCTGCAAGAAGGCCACAGTGGCTTTGGTGCCCTGCCTTAGTTACTTTTGCATTTTTCAGTGACTTTTCAGAAATAAAATACACAATCAGTGGGTTTGTTTCAAGCCTGGAGTGAACTATGATGATAATTAGACACCTATCAATCACCACCAACCAGGAGACTTTATCAAAGGCTGTGAAAACATCTTATCAATAGAGATCTCTGACACGAGTGCTACTTTTGAAATTAAAAGTCAAAGGTTTTCTTTGTCATCTGTTTAGTTTCAATCAATCGATCAAATTTATTTATGGAGCACATTTCAAACAATTATTAATTGATCAAATTGTTTCACATGTACAAATTAAACAAAACATATAGAAGAGCAGTGATCAACAGTCAACAGATCTACAGTGATCAAGTAGGAGACTAAAAACACAGGTAAGTGATGTCATGGTGGTCCAAATCCTTTTCCATACAGGTATGTTTTGTCAATAATTGAGTTTTGAGGAAAACTCAGTAATTTTCTTTGATCAAGAATGAACTTAAAGTTACTGTTCTAATTCATGGCCTTGGTGCCGTCAAAAAAATGACTCAAATAAACACAAAAGGCCAAGTGGCCTTGTCCCTAAAATAAAGAAAATGAAAATAAAGGCAGTAACTTGCCTTTGCTTGTGTGCTGTTCCATACAGGTGTAGGAAACCCTCAGCAGTACCACCCCGTCCCTCTAACTGGCCGCATCCAGATCATGTCGAACGGATCTCTGCTCATCCGACATGTGCTTGAAGACGACCGCGGTTACTACCTTTGTCAGGCTTCCAACGGCGTGGGCTCAGACATCAGTAAAAGCATGATCCTCACTGTCAAGAGTAAGTGTCAATCATTCTCTCTCCTGCTTTAGCTCCTTTCATAACCACATTTTTTTTTAGGATTGCACACACTGTATACAGAGACAAGCCTGAGCGTTATGGCGGGGGAATCAACTCTTCTAAGATGCACTTTTGCCCGAGGCTAGTGTGGCCTGAACCTAACAAAACCTCGACTGTGTCCTGTATATCCTTAACTGGGGGTATCTTCACTATTGATTGATGTGCTGCCGGTGTGTGTGCCTATGTGAAAAGAGCTGATGAATTAGTGATGAAAACAAAACCGCAGGAATGGAGGAGGAATACAAGCAGGAGTATGGAAAGAAGAGGGAAAGACGGCAGACAGGGAGGAGGTGGTGTAAGAGGGCCAGTGGGGCTTGAAGCGTGAAATGAAAATTGAGAACGGAGGGCAGGAATAGAGATGTCTATACATCTGTAATATATCCTCGGTTTCCAATACCAAATCACTGTTCCCTCGTCTCATTACGCCGCATAATGCTATTCGTCACGCTGACGTGTGCGTGATTCTGTTCAGTTCCTGCCATGATCACCAGCCACCCAAACACCACCATGGCGAGGAAGGGCCAGACCAAGGAGCTGAACTGCACAGCGAGGGGCGAGCAGCCCATCATCATCCGCTGGGAGAGAGGAGACACCGTTATCGACGCCGAGAGGAACCCCCGATACTCCATCACCATCAACAAGAAGGGGGACGAAGTCATCTCCACCCTAAAGGTCAGAAAGAGCTGTGGTTCTTAAACTTTTTCACCTCAAGGACCCTTAAACTCACAACAATTAGACCACAGACCCCATCTGATAACCCCATTTTTCTATGTTTTTTATAAAACTGTTATCTTCTATGTCATTGCTTCTCTGTATCTGAGCTGTGGTAACGCACAAATTTCCCCGATGTGGGATCAATAAAGTTTCTAATCTAATCTAATCTAATAAGATCTTTGCATTAGATGTTTTATAAGAGAAATTGTAGGAAACCACATGACCTAAATTATGAAAGAATGAAACTGCCTGAACAAAAATAAATAAATGAATGACTCAGTTCATAAATGAATATAATATAAATACATTTCCTTTAAATTTTCCATTTTATTTATTAAGTTTTAAACGTATTTATTTATTTATATATTCATCCGATCATTTATTTCTCTGTGTTTCCACCTCAGTAAATAAAATGGAAAATAACATTTGAAATTAAACAAATTCAATGTGAAAATAATACACAAATAATAGGAAATAAATATGTTAATGGAGTATAATTAATAAATAAATGTTGTTTTTTTAATATGCCAGTCCTCTTTACATTCTGTCTTTTTTAATTATGGATGGAATCTTCTTAGAGCAAAGAATAATATACACAAGTTATCTGTTAAAAATATAATTGAGCCTAATGAACAGTTGATTTTTAGCGTTGGCGGATTTGTCCACAGCTGTCTTGTGAAATAAAAAGTAAGACCGAATAGGGCAAATTAAATCAATAATACTATAAACTCTCTCAGCCCTGAAAGGAATAGTTTGACGTTTTGGGAAATGAATCTATTCACTTTCTTGCTGAGAGCGAGATCACATCAATACCACTCTCAGATATGTCCAGTAATAAAACAAACAGCAAGACTAGGCCTGTCTTACCAACACTTATAAACCTCACTAATTGATAAGCATTTGGATTTTGTGTACTTTCTTTTGTACTTTAGCTGTTTTCCCTTGTTTCTGAACTAATCTAACCATAAGCTGATTGGACATTGGTATCGATCTTCTCATCTCAGCTACTGAATCTATTTCCAAAAGTATTTGGACATTAAAACTTGAAGGGATTTCTTTATAAAACATGAGTTTTAAAGGTGCAGTATGTAGTTTTCTACATGAGCCTTAGGTTTGGTTTAAATATATGATTACAGAAGGTTTTTGGAGATGTTTTTTGTCTGTTTTCTTGCATATTGTAATATGACCTGTTTGTGTTGATCCTCACAGCTGAATCCAGCCGAGCGAGGAGACTCCGTCTTCTTCTCCTGCCACGCCATCAACTCCTATGGAGAAGGTCGAGGACTCATCCAACTCACTGTGCAGGGTACAGTATACCTATCATTGAAATTAGCTGTGAGCTTTAGAACTCAGTATCGTAGCAATATTACGGTCCCTATTATCAAAAGGACTCACCTATTTTCTCTCTCTCGTGGGCACACAGAACCACCGGATCCCCCTGAGCTGGAGGTGAGGGAGGTGAAGGACAGAAGCATGAACCTTCGCTGGATCCAGAGGTTCGATGGAAACAGCATCATCACCAGCTATGACATCGAGTACAAGAACAAGTCAGGTAGGTTTTCTTAAGTCTACAGGTCAGTTTTCATGCTCTAAATGACAATAAATGTAGAATATCTCTACCACCACAAAGGTTATGTACTTAAATCTGGTATCAAAATGGTAACTACTTGTAAGGTGACAAAATATTTAAAATTGTGTTTTACTACAGATAAGAAATACTTTATTTAAAATTTAAGACAAGACCAAACTCATGCAAGTCAGGAAAAAACCACAAAGGTTATGGACTCAAATCTGGTATTAAAATAAAATCTAAAACATGTGAAGTGACTACAGAAGAGTCAGAATCAATTTATGTTGCTGTTACAGAGCAAATATAATTAGAATACTGAAAAAAAAATCATGCTTTACTACAGATACTAAAAAACTACTAAAAATACTTTAAATCAAATCAGGAAAAAGAAAAGAAAAATTATTTGTCCATAAAATCATAGAAATCACATTAAGGTTCGTTGCGGAACATGAAGAATATATTCTGTAAAATGTTAAAAAAGGAGATTATAAAAGAGCCAAGTAAATAATCTCACAAACATCTCTAATATAAATTATATATTAGAATAGTGGTTAGTTGCAGCTACTACTGCAACTAAACTAAACTATTTTCTTATTGAATTTATGATGTGGATATTGACGAATACACTACTCACAACAAGTTAGGAATATTGTTAGAGACTGGGAATAAATATTTTAATAAATATTTTAATTTTAATAAACTAGGAAACTTTCACTTATTTCATTAAAATTCAGGCAAAATAGGAAAAGCACTGTCACATAAAGATTGCGTTTTACTACAGATAAAAATACATTATTTAGTGTTGGAGCAGAGGTTTTCTCGTGCGATATATGCATAAAACTCAATGCTGTATCAGGGGATTTGGATTTTAACAGGTTGAAACACACGTCTCACAAATCTCTCCACATTTGACAGACTCCTGGGATCACATGTACACCACCAGGAATATCTCACCCACCAACAACCAGGCCAACATCGTAGAACTGCATCCAGCCTGTGTTTACAGCATCCGTATGTACTCCTACAACAAGATCGGCCGCAGCCTTCCCAGCAAAGAGCTCACAATCAGCACCGAGGAAGCACGTAAGTGATTGTCCGCTCCTCCGTAAATCCTGTGAGTGTTTTCCTTTCCTTCTCTTTGTGGAACGGGTGAATTTTGACAGTAACACTTAACATCTTCCAACAACAGCACCTGACGGGCCACCGATGGAAGTAATCCTCACGCCGATGACGTCTCAGAGCATACGAGTCACATGGAGGGTAAACTCACTTCTGTTATCACTTTCCACCATGTCTATTATTATACATGCTCAGTTATAATTAGCTGAGTCACAGTGCAAAATCACTGCTGTATGCTGATTGGCTAGCATACTAATTGACCTTAAATCACTGTTGCTAGGTAGAACAAGTGTGATTAAAAGCAACACTCACAGGTTTTTTTTCCCTCCTTTTCCTCTGGAGGGCCGGGAGTTATTCTATGATAACATTTTACTAAGGTGACTTTTCCAGTTAGATGTCCGAATAAATAAGAACAAAATATTACTTTGGGGCGGCAGAGATTATATAATCAAAATGACATTATCCTTGATCTTTTACAGCTAATGGTAATTCATGTCATTGTTAATATATGTCAGCAACTAGCTGTCCTTCTCCAAATCTCTTTTATAGTACCACAGAAATAAGGAGGAGATAAACCTGTCTGATGTCTGTGATAATTCCTTGATGCAGCTTACTGTTTATCTAGCATTTTCTCACATTAGCTAAATTAAAATATGACTATACATTGTTATGTGTCCATGAAGACTGTGACACCAATGTATTGTAAATCTGGCCGAAGTTCTGCCAGAACTTACTCCGCTGTTATTGGAGCAAAAAGTGAAAGTAGTGGGATTTTGAAAGGATAAATGGTTTGTTTTGTCAATTTAATTTATGAATATATTGCATAGCGACAGGCTTAACTATTAATAGAGGACATCTAAGACGAAAAAATTTGTGCTGTTAGTGTTTCATGAGGGACACGATTATAACCCCTGAAATAAAACTGATTTATTTGTAGTTGGTTTTTAACCTGTTGAAATCCAAAACCTCTTAATGCAGTGGCAGCATTGCGTTGTATTCATAAATCATATGAGAAAACCTCAGCTCCAACACTAAATAAAGTATTTTATCTGTAGTAAAGCACAATGTTACTGTTACAGCATCAATATATATCATCAATATCCACATCATCAATACAATAA
Source organism: Lepturacanthus savala (assembly GCA_030544235.1). Lineage (NCBI taxonomy): Eukaryota > Metazoa > Chordata > Actinopteri > Scombriformes > Trichiuridae > Lepturacanthus > Lepturacanthus savala. Next base: position 4,254,395 of record CM060479.1, on the reverse strand, counting down.
GAAAATAGTTTAATATAATATCAGTAGTAGAGACTATTTAGATATTTAATTTAGATTAGAGCTTTTTGTGTGATTATTTAATTGGCTCCTTTATAATAAACATCTTACAGAATATATTCTTCATGTTATGAAATCATCCTTAGTGTGATTTCAATGATTTTATGGACTTTGCATTACAGATAATTTAGTTTATTTAATTTTTATCCTGATTTGGTCTTGTATTAAGTTTTAAATAAAATATTTTACCTGTAGTAAAACACAATGTTAGATTTATTTTGTTCCAATTATATTTGCTCTGTAACAGCAACATAAATTGAGTCTGACTCTTCTGTAGTCACCTCACATGTTGTAGATTTCCTTTATTACCAGGTTTATTTGTGGTTGTAGATATATTCCATATTTATTGCCATTTATAGCAGGAAAACTGAAAACTAACCCTGGAGCCTAAGTGGGTAAAACTGAGTCACTCCTGCTTCCTTGTGTAACCTGACACACTCTCACAAAGTGCTCAGAGATCAATTACATCAATTACAGTAATAGGAACTCAGATTATCCAGATTGCCAGAAGGCACATCCTGAATTAAAACACTAATATAAAAATAAAATGTATTCAAATCTTGTATATTTCAGCATTTTGAATATATTACTACCAGATTCCAAACCAGTACCTCTATGATTATAGTGTAATGCAGCTAAACAGGGATGAAGTTTGACACAAACCTTCATGTTTTCACCATATTTCTTTCAGGCTCCTAAGAAGGAGCTGCAGAACGGAGTGATCCGAGGCTACCAGATCGGCTACAGGGAGAACGGCCCGGGCAGCAACGGCCAGTACAGCATCGTAGAGATGAAAGCGACGGGGGACAGTGAAGTGTACACCTTGGACAACCTAAAGAAGTTTGCCCAGTACGGGGTCGTGGTCCAGGCCTTCAACAGAGCTGGGACGGGCCCGTCCAGTACTGAGATCAACGCCACAACGCTGGAAGACGGTAGGAAAGCCGCTAGATGGCAAGATGAAGGAAAAGCAATGTAGGAGAGAATGTGGGAGGGCAGAAAAGAATCCATACAGCATATCTCTTTGATTTTGCCAAAAAAGAAGAGTAAATAGAGTCGATTGCAACAACAGATGGCAGACACATAAATTAAAGCAGCCAGCATACACACACACACAAACGCTCAAACAAAATGGTAGAAATGGTAGAAATTTGAAGCACATCCCCCCATTATTCTTTCTACTTTAATTAGCACCCTCATTAGGCTGGTAGAGAGAGGAACAAGGAACCCCATTACTCTCTCTGCCCACTCTACCTCCTTTTTCTCTTCCTCTCCCTGCCATTGGTTCCCTTCTCTCATCCCACTCGTCCCTCATCTATTTTCCATCTCTAAGATTTTTTTTACACTGCTGATCCTCTCTTTTAGACAGAAATATATGGACCGTTGTGGTAATGGTAGACACCCTGATCATGGTAGCAGTAATAACGATGATAATTGTCCAGGAATAGGAAGTCAGACGCTGCCTCTACAGCTGCAATTACCTTAAAGATGAACATCAGATTTTATCCTCCACATCTCGGCTCACCCCACCCTTCTCATCTGCATTTTAACCCCTTAAGGTGCAGCTGTTTTACTATTCATGCTGCTCCCTCCCCTCCCCTACACCTCCTCTCCTTCTCTCCCCTGTGCTCTAAAAGCTAGAAATGAACAAGGAGCTATTGAGAGCTAATTCGAGCTCATTTGACTTGATTTATTTCAGCCGAGATCGCCCGTGGGTTTGCGGTGTTGAGTAGTCATCAGTTTTCAGCGCTTCGGCCACCATTAATACATCAGTCAACAGCAATAACCTTGGTGAAAGCATTCAAGAATCCTCACAGCTCATATGTTTGAACAACGCTAACGTTTTCCCCCCTTCGTTTTTGCCCCCCAGTGCCCAGCGAGCCTCCGCAGAACGTGCGAGCCATCTCGGTGACGTCGGACGAAGCGGTGATCACGTGGGCGGAGCCTCCACGGCTGACACTGCACGGTGTGCTGAAAGGCTACCGGGTTGTGTTTTGGTCCCTCTTCCCCGACGGAGGTGGGTGCTGTGGGGGCCAGGCCCAGTGGCCAATGCAGAGTAATTATCACCTATCTCATTCTAAACTTCACCGAAAACCCACCCACCCACCCCACCTTCCTCTCTGTCAAGTGTTGTGACTCTGTGTGTATGTGTGTGTGTGTGTCGGCACCTGTCTCATAAGGCACTTCCTTTTCCCGAGTAGCTTTGAATTAGTCTGTGTTTGCCCTTGTTTCTTTGTGCAAAATGTAGATTTCTGTGCGTGTTGTTGATTATTGTCCTAAATATTTGTGAACTGTTGCGGTTTCATGGGCAGCTCCCCATGATTAATGTTTTTAAAGTTTAGCCTACTGAAGAATTTGGTAAAAGTAATAAAATTAATATTAAACCAAAATCATGATCTTTCCCTAACCTCCAAAAACAGGTTCACAATGTTTCAAGTTTGCCTCAAAATAACATTGACTTATTTTGCTTTTGCTGATATCATTCCTCTTCCTCATACTGAACACTTTCCTAATTCAACTTTTCTTTTTTAAGAAAAAACTCAATTTTTATTGTTGTGAACAAGCCTCCTTCCATGCAGAAATCCATTTTAAAGATAATTTGAAGCTTCAGCTGTCCACATTATTTAAATCAATATAATGTTAGTGTCTTTTTATAATCAAATTCCTTCTTTAATGCATATTATCATCAGATACAATTTTTAAATGCATTTTTCCTCAAAACCAGGACAGTGTGTTGACACTGGATTTCCTCCAAGAACCTGAGCCAGTGTTGATTTGGTCACCTGACAATGAAAACTGTGAACCCGTACTTTAACCAAGCGCTGTTTTCCCCAAAATATATACATAGCAAAGCAATGTAGCAGCATGTCAGTGTTTTTCCGTGTTGTGATTCCACCAGATAACTCCTCTCTTAATCAGTTTTTCCCTTCCTGGTCTCCACAGAGTGGGGAGAGATGCAGAATATCACCACCACACGTGAACAGGTGGAGCTGCGAGGGCTGGAGAAGTTCACCAACTACAGCGTTCAGGTGCTGGCCTACACACAAGCTGGAGACGGGGTCCGCAGCAACGTCCTGTACATCCAAACCCGCGAGGACCGTGAGTATAAACACAAACAGAAACTCAAACCATAACGACGCCAGCATTTCATTTATTCATTCATATGGGCCCTCGAGGTTTTTGCAATTTCTGCGATCGCATGAAAATCAGAAATATACTGCACATTTCCTGATTTTTTCATGCAAAATAAACCCAAAAAGCCCATCTTTCACAAAATGCATGCAAAAAATTTAAGATCCCAAATCAAACACACTTCCTGGACTTACCTCTTGTTCTTCTACTACGTTTTAAAGACAGCATTGGAGCCCTGATCGCCTACACTCAATAGAAACAAGCATTGATTTTTATTGTCTGTTAACAAGATATTTCAAAAAATGGCCATGTGTGGCCAAGTTCTATAAACAGATGACTACATTTTGGTAATGATACAGAAGAAATCAAGTTTTTTGGATCACTTAAAATGTAAATGTAAAAGTAAATGGACCTTTAAACAGGTGCCACCTGATGGTGATCTTCTATCTTGTACCTGCATATGCTTGGTGAATGCCTGCACTGTTAGAGTGCTTTTCTAGTTTGTGTTACCATGAGTGAGAGATGAGAGATATTTACACCGGTATCACCTCTGTAGAAACCTTCCTCGCTACATAGCTTTCGCTATCTCCTGCTACATAGCTACCTGGTTCCACTACGTCACTACGATCCACACTCAAAATTCCGTCCAATTTCATACAATTTCATGCATAGTGTTTTATGTACTTAAAGTATTGCGTGTAAATGCAGAAGTATGCGATTTGGGACACAGCTTCTATTCATTTTTATCTTAAGCCTATTTCGCCCTGTGATGGAAGTAAGTGGCACAAGTGATGGGAAAATGCTACTACAAAATCAGTCATTTTGATCGCAAAAAAAAATCATGAAATCCTGGTGGGACTAATTCATATGTCTAAGTGTGGTAAAGTCCAAAAAAGAATAAAGCATGCATTGTGCTCGAGGGGTAAAGGGTAAAGGCGGCAGGGAGATGAGAGACGGGAGGGTGGGTGAGATAAAAAGGGTGCCGGGCTGTATCTCAAACCCGTGACAAAAGCTCATTTATGCCGGGAAGCTCCATTAGCAGTGCTAATGAGAATTAAGAGGCTTTGGGTCCACAGCTCAGGGCTGGTGGGAGACACCGGGGGAGAGGAGGGGTGCTCTCTCACGGCGTACAGCATCCAGGAATCAGCGCCTGCGTCCTCTCCACCAGCCCTCTGGCCATAGGCATAGGGATTAACTCCACTTGGATTAGAGAGAATTAATTTTGTGCTTACACCATTGGAGGCGGGATTACAGCCAGATCCATGTCTTTTTATAGAGAAGGTGGAGGAGGAGGGGCCTGAGGGGGTGACAGAAGATGGAAAGAGAAAAATAATCAAACGAATAAATAAAGATTGTAGAACGATGACATAATAGGACAATAGCAATGTGATATCATGGTAGCCAGGAAATGTTGTTTTTTGAGCCAGTTTACTAGACTGCACTGCAAAAACTGAAATCTTAACAGGTGAAAATACCTCATTTTTGGTTCAATTAGTCTAACATTAAGGTTTTCTCATGCAATATATGCATAAAACTCAATGCTGCCCCTGTATCAGGGGGTTTTGGATTTTAACAGATTATTATTTGATGCATGTTTTAAAATATTTTACCTACTGTCCCCTCACATAGTGAATTAAAACATTTGTATTTATAAAAAAGGGATTCATCTGTTTTATTTTTACTTCCAGAAAATGACTAACAGTACTCAGAAAAGCTGCCACAAAACATCTGTGCTGATATGAAAATTCTCTACATAACATTATAGAGGATTAAAAAGTGCAGCATTTTAAGAGAACACTGCAAAAACTGAAATATTAACAGGTGAAAATATCTTGTTTTTGGTACAATTAGTCTAATATTGATTAGAATTATCTTTTCACTGGCTGATAATTTAGCTTATTTCAAGTTAATATAAAAAACATTTTCTTAAAGAAAAGGATTAAATTGACTAAAATCAAGGAAAAAGAAAAAAGTTAATAAGATAATTCCACTCAATATAGGACTAATTGTACCAAAAACAAGATATTTTCACCTGATAAGATTTCAGCAGACACATCCTCTACACTACAGAAATGAAATGGAAAAAGTCTTATATTTGGTACAATTAGTCCAATATTGAGTATATTTAACGTAATTTATCTTATTTCAAGGTTTTTTGGGTCAATTTGGTCTTATATAAGAAAAACAAACTAACATTTTCTTGAAATACAAAGATGAAATGATGAAATTGACTAAAATCAAGAAAAAAAACTTGAAATAACATTAATTATCTGCCAGTGGAATGAGATAATTCTATTCAATCACAGTTTTATTAGTCAATTTATTTTCTTAAAACAAGACCAAATTGACCCAAAATAGGAAAAAAATTAAATAAACTAAAATATCTGCCAGTGGAAAAGATAATTCTACTCACTGTTGGACTAATTGTACTAAAAACAAGATATTTTCACTTTATTTTTCAATTTTATTTTTTGTAGTGTAGAGGATGTGTTTGCTTTACATTACAAAAAAAATAATATCAGGTGAAAATATCCTCTTTTTCCTCATTCCATAGGCTAATCATTTGGCTAATTTAAAGTTTTTTTTATTGATTTTAGTCAATTTATACATTTTTAAAGATAATTTTGTCTTGTTTTCCAAGCCAAATTGACCTAAAACCGGGGAAAAAAAATTAATAAAACCTAACCTTTTTGTAGTGCACTGTCAGTGTATTTGTTTGAGTGTATCAGCCCTTTACTGTGACCTCTGGTTGGTACAGTACACCATAATGCATTCATGTAGGTGGGGCTGGATACTTAGCACCATTGTGCCTCATTTCCTCATCCCTGCGCTGTCGGTGCAGCAGACTGACTGACTGGCTTGTCTGGAGTCCCGGGCAGATTTTGGGCACCAGATGGGACTTAACTCCCCGCCACACCCCCCCTCACACCGCCACTCCTACTTTGACACGGAGGTCCGGCTACGATAATGATGACTGCCTCGTCCGCCCCTCCCCTCCGCGCCACCCCCACAGGAACGGCGGCTATCGTTTTTTTTTTTTTTTTTTTCGCCATTCTTTCATCCCCACCTCCCCTCTTTTTAAAACCTCCCTCGCCGCGTCCCATCCCTTTCTGAGTTTGTGTCGTTTTTATATCCCCGCTCGTGTAAAGTGCAGGATGAAGGAGTCCGAGGGCACGGACCGGCTGAATGACTGGATCAAGGGGGCCTCACGTAGAGTAAAAGAGGAATCGGGGGGATGGATTTAGAGGGCTTGGTATTACACCGCGGTAGCCTCCTTCTGTAAAACCCCAGTTGAGGCCCACTGTCAAGCGCGAGTTATATTTATGGTGAGGATTGAATAGGCTTGACACCGTGAGCCCCTTTACTGTATGGCCTATGTGACAAAAGCCGCATTATTCACCTCTCAGTGTATCCAGCGTCCTGAGGTGTTTTTCTTTAAAAGCGCGCATCCATTTTAAACTCTCAACACGCCTCTAGCTCTGTTACTTGTTATCCAGAGTATTAAGTGTTTGAGCCGAAGTGGCCATCGTCTAATCTGTTTGTGGGTTTGAGCGTTAAGAGAATGTCACAAAGTCACAACCGCTGACCAGTGAATGAACATATGTCACTATATGCCGACTTCTTCCAAGTCCGCCCAGAGCAGAGCAGCTTAGCGCGGGATAAGACCAGAAATCTGCAAACAAGCCTGCTCACTTTAATAGGCATCGAACACCCAGCATGTGCATACACACACACCATGCTGATTTTCTTGTGTTTTTTCTATAGTTCCTGGTCCGCCGGCTGGCATCAAGGCAGTCCCCTCCTCTCCGAGTAGCGTGGTGGTGTCCTGGTTACCTCCGCACAAACCAAACGGTGTCATCCGCAAGTACACCATCTACTGTTCCAGTCCAGGCTCTGGACAGCCGGTAGGTTCCTTCATCTGTGGAAAAAAAAAATGTTGAGGAATTTGTGAACTTGATAAAAATCTACCGATCTATGTAATCTATTTACAAGCACAATTGTTAACACACTATGCTTGTGTGTATTTTTTTGTGTCACTCTTTCACCGTGTTTGCACCATTGCTTTATTTCCTGCCCTCCCAGATGAACAGATGAGGTTGTCTTGGCAACGTGATGAGACGTAGATATGCAAATGAGGCAGAGAGCAAGCTCACACATGCACACTGCCGCATCAGTAACGTAGACACACACTCAAACACACACACACACACGCAGACATCAAATTCCAACATTTTCTATTTATACACGCATGTGCGGCATTTGGGTTGTGGTTTAGATCATGTGCACACAAACACCAGCGCACAGTGAAATCTGATATCAGGATAGAATCTCACTTTCTTATTATTCACAAATACTCCTCCCTCTCTGTGCATGAGTGCCATGTAAATGAGCACGGGCAGGGAGGGAGGGAGGGGAGAAGGAGGTTGAGAGAAAGAAAGAGACACACCATTAGAGGTAGGGATAGACCGAGGGGAAATGAGGGGAAAAGAGAGAGATGAGGGGAGAGGAAGAGAGGGAGAGACGGGCAGGGAAGAAGGGAAGAGCAGAGGAGGGTATCAGTCACATCAAGATGAGAGTGCTTTTGTCCATCTTTTCATTATCTCCCTGTATCACTCCCTGGATCACCACAACATCGCCGCTGTGCTAGAGGAATGTTCGAAGGCACCCCCCTCAACACCCCAACACACACACACACACACACACGCTGCCTCCTCCCTCCCTCCGTCCCTCCATCCTCTCCTTTTCACTGAGCTAGACAGAAAGCGATAGAGGAAAAAGAGGGGAAAGCAAATGGTGAAGGAACTGAAGATGAGCACTGCGAGATGAGCAGATTAAAGAGATAGAACAGGGGATTAACTTGAGAGAAAGCAGTGTTTTTAAGCGTGCGTTGGCATGAATGCGTTTGCGCGCCCGCAGGTGCATGTGTGAATGTCGCCTCAACGTCGTGCTTGTAGGAAAGATATCCATGTGAACACATCGTTTAATCCAGGATTCAGGCACAAAACGCTATTTTTTTTCGTAACCGAGCGAATATGTCTGCCTAAATGGGCAGAAATAATTAAATTTGTTTCAAATTAATTCACGTTAGCGGAGTGGAGCGATCTGCTCTAATATATCTCTATCCCATAAAAAAAAAATAAAGAATGGAGTGAAAAGCCACACAAAAGGAAATCAAATCATTTTGGCACAGCATGGAGTTTCCATAATAAAAAACGGCAATCATCTGTGTGACACCCATAACGTGTAAAACATGAACATGAACCACAGTCCACACAAAGAAAGATAGATTGATAAAATAGAAATGCCTCGGACATCCAAAAAAACAGAAAATACACACTAGGGAAATACTGAACATAAATCAAAAAATCCAAAAACATGAGGATGCTTGAAATTAAATCAAGCTATGAATAAATCTACAATAGAACAACATCTGGATGTGTAATTATAAAGGTATAAATATACATTTAACAACGCAGGTTTCTTTGACATCAATAAAACATGTTTACTAAAATATACAATATAAAATTAAATTAAGTCAATTAAGAATATAAGCATAATTGTCAGTAAAATAAAATAAAAAAACACACTTCGGTACATATATTGTGTATGTGTTTATAAATGTTTATTATATATAGGTCAGTGAAAAATGATCTGAGGAAGTCAAAAACCTTTTAAAATACATTTTTAAAAGCATTTATCAGGTATTTCAAAATGTACATTTTGTGTTCATGTTGGTTTCATGTCATTTGAAAGTATATTTGTACCATTTTTTTACAAAAATCATATGGAATGTGTGATTATTTTTTACACGAAATGTCAAAGAATGATCAATTTTAAATATTCAATCCACCTAGAGTGTAAAACTAGTTTTATTTATTTTTTAAAAAACATTTTAAGAGAGTTAAGTGGCAAGTTTTAGGGTTACACCACATGACGTTTTTGTCCCATATCTATATAAATATAACAATATATGTGAACATATAAAATAGAATAATGCATCCCTGTAAATATATTATTCAAACTAATGAACTCACTCATTTTTAAACACCTGTACTATATTCTAGATATATCATTGACGTGATTAAACTGCTTTTAATCCTTAAGAAGGCAACAAAATTGGAAATGATGATGTATAGAACCATAATGTAAGTGTTAGAACATGGTTTTACCAGCAGTTCACTAGAATAGATGTGTTTTTTTCTTCAGTTCTTAATTATTTCCAGCTACCGACATGTCTAAACAAGTTCCTGCTTTTTTCATTAAAAAAAAACTTAATCTCACTTTCTTTAAATTCACATCTGAGCTGTGTAACATGGACTATTTGCTCAGCCCTGGTTGTTTCTTAATAAGAGCAGCCTGTCACATCAGTATTAGCTCTGTTTGCTAACGTGACACTTCTGTGCCCTCCGTCCCAGGCGCCCAGCGAGTACGAGGCCAACCCGGAGATGCTCTTCTACCGCATCACGCACCTCAGCCGCGGTAAACAATACCACATCTGGGCCGCGGCCGTGACGACCGCTGGCCGAGGCAACATCAGCTCAAAGGTCACGGTGGAGCCTGCTGGGAAAGGTGGGTCCTCGGAGCGAGCCTGTAGCGGAGGAGAAGGATAAAGAGATTTCTGAAAAGGTTACTAGAGAGAGAGAGAAAGAGAGAGATCTAAAAATGGCCACGAAACCGCAACACGATCTCCCACGCACACGGATCACTTTCATCACTATCTCTCCCTGTGTCTCTCCGCTCTGCCCGCTATTGATTGACAGCCGTGGTATTGATTGACTACCGGCTATGTTGCGAGAAACGCAGTTGTTAATTATGTGGTGATGAACAGGGCCTATCTAGTAAAATGACCCTTGGGGAGAGCGGTAGGAATCAATAGAGGGGAGGATCTATGGAGTAAAGATAGACTGGAACTAAGAGGTTAGAGGAGGGGCTGCAGCTATAGAGTGACGTGTGAAGAAATCAGTAATTATATTATACTTTTATGTGTTTCCCTGCAGTCCCGGCTAAGATCCTGTCCTTCGGGGGCACGGTGACCACTCCCTGGATGAAGGAAGTGCGTCTGCCCTGCAGCTCAGTGGGAGAACCTGCCCCCACCATCAAATGGACCAAAGACAGGTCGGTTCCATCATATTCCACTTACAGCTCTGTAAAAAACATAAGAGACCACTGCAGTTTACAGTTGCAACACATGCACGCCTCATTCTGCTTAAAGATGTATTGATTAGGTGATTAACACCTGAACCAAGAACAATGGTAAAGACTTGTGGGGAGTATGCCAAGACACATGAAAGCTGTGATTAAAAATAAAGGTTATTGCACCAAATATTGATTTCTGAACTCTTCTGAAGTGTAAACATTAGTATAATGCTGTTTTAAAATTAATTTAACCTTGTTTCTCTTGTTTCTTGCAAATCAAATAAATGCTCTAAACATCAGAAAAACTGCTAATTTTGCAGTGGTCTCTTATTTTTTTCCAGCTGTACAGATATTTGCCTCTTGTAAAAACAACAAAACGTCCTCCAGAATGAGGTTTTTAACTTCTGTGACTCTGATATTTTCTCAGCGAGGACTCAGCCATTCCAGTGACGGCCGACAGTCAGCGGCAGATCCTATCTAACGGCACACTGGTGCTGCGTTCGGTCAAAGCAGAGGATTCTGGGTACTACACCTGTACGGCCACCAACACCCTGGGCTTTGACACCATCATAGTCAACCTCGTGGTGCAAGGTAAGAAGAAAATGAAAGATTTATCTGAATGGAACAGATTAGAACACTACAATCTTATGAGGTGAAAATATCTTGTATTTGGTGCAATTAGTCCAATATTGAGTAGGATTAACTTATTCCATTGCTTGATTTTAGTCAATTTAATCTATTTTTTAAAGAAAATGTTAGTCTAGTTTTGTTAAAACAAGACCAAATTGACCCAATTCAGGACTTTAGATTTAATTTTTTGCAGTGTAGAGCATGCATCCGCTTTATACTATCCCCTATATAACAGAATTATCTTATTCCACTGGCAGATAATTAATCTTATTTCAAGTTTTTGGGATTTCAGTCAATTTCATCTTTTCAAAAACTTGAAACAAGATAAATTATTTGCCAATAAGATAATTCTACTCAGTATTGGACTAATTGCAAATACATGATTTTTACACTTGTTTAGATTTAATTTTTGCAGTGTAGAGGATGTTTTCCACAGAAAAAAACTGAAATCTTATCAGGTGAAAATGTCTTGTTTTTGGTACAATGAGTCCAATATTGAGTAGAATTATCTTATTAACTAGCAGATAGCAGAGAGCTTCTTTTTCCTTGACTTTAGTCAATTTAATCCTTCCTAAAATGTTAGTCTTTTTATATTAACTTGAAATAATATAACATATCTGCCAGTGGAATAAGATAATTCTTCTCAATATTGGACTAATTGTACCAAAAGTGAAATATCTTCACCTGTTAGGATTTCAGTTTTTACAATGTGTGTCGTTTCTGCTCAGTTGTTGAGTTGTGTGTGTGTGTGTGTGTGTTTGTGTGTGTGTGTGTGTGTGTGTGTGTGTGTGTGTGTGTGTGTGTGTGTGTGTGTGTGTGTGCTTCCAGTTCCTCCTGACCAGCCCCGGCTGACTGTCTCCACCACCTCCACCTCCTCCATCACCCTGGCTTGGATCCCTGGGGACAACGGTGGAAGCTCCATCCGAGGTACGAAACACCTGGAGATGTCACATCAAAGATTATCCCTCATGTGACAGATCCTGTTCAGTGGGCTTCAGTTTTACCAATGCTGCACATTACACTATAAACAATAACATTAATATTTCTGTGTAAGAAGTAGACAAACTAGAATTGCAGCTGACCGTCGCCCCCTGGTGTCCAATAGATGTAGCGGCACCACAGATCCTCCAGAGTCTTACATGACTTGTTTTTGCAGTAACTCTGGTAACTGTGTTTCTGTTGTTTCTGCAGGATTCGTGCTGCAGTATTCCGTGGACAACACGGAGGAGTGGAGGGATGTGTTCATCAGCTCCAGCGAACGTTCCTTCAGGTTGGACAACCTGCGCTGCGGAACCTGGTACAAGGTCAAGTTGGCCGCCAAGAACAGCGTGGGCTCAGGGCGAATCAGCGAGATCATCGAGGCCAAAACACACGGCAGAGGTGAGATGGAGAATTGATATTCTTGATATGTCGTTGCAGAGGTGGACTCATCTGCACATCTTGAATTTAACCACTTTCCTGCAAAAAATATGGAATATCTCTACAAACACAAAGGCGATTGACTTTAACCTGGTATCAAAAGAAATCTACATTTAAGGTGAAGCATCAGAATGAATTTATGTTGCTGTTACACAGCAAATACAGTTAGAATATTACAAAAAAAAATCTAAAATTGTATTTTACTATAGACCAAACTCAACAAAATCAGTAAAAAGAAATTGAAATTGAAATTATCTGTGATGCTCAATTTGATGATTATTTAGATAAGAGTTAAAATATCAATTATTTGTCCATAAAATCATAGAAATCACAATAAGGATTATTGCACAACATGAAGAATATATGCTGTAATGTATAATTACCTCATTCCACTAGAAAATAATTGAGCTTATTTCAAGTTTTTTCTTGATTTTAGTTAATTTAATCTTTTTTTTTTTAATGTTTGTCTTGTTTTCCTAAATCAAATTGACCCAAATCAGATAAAAAACTTGAAATAAGCTAAATTATCCGCAAGTGGAATAAGATAATTGTGCTAAAAACAGGATAGATAACAGGAAGATTTCAGTTTTTTCACAATCAGGGACAACTTTCAACTCAAATCTTGAATTAATATTAAGTGATATTAAAGAAAATGCAGCTTCACACTATTACTTTGATGGCCTTTCTAACCTTGTTTTCCTCTTCTCCACAGAGCCGGTGTTCAACAAGGATCAGCCGCTCCTCACCCACATCAACTCCACTCACGCGGGTCTCAACCTGCAGGGCTGGACCAGCGGCGGCTGCCCCATCACCGACATGATGCTGGACTTCAGGCCCAAAGGGACCTGGGCCTGGCAGAGCCTCAAGGCCAACTCTACCACTCAGCTCTTCCTCAGCGAGCTGCGCGAGGCCACCTGGTACGAGCTGAAAATGAAGGCCTGCAACAGCGCTGGCTGTGGAAACCAGAGCTCCCAGTTTGCCACCACTGACTACGACGGCAGTAAGTAACACCAAAGGTGACAGATTCAGGAAAACCTGAGAGTTCTCTCAGTTTTGGTGACACACTTCATCTACGAGAAGATCATTTGATTAACTTACACATAATAAGTTAGTAATTAAGAGACTCTGTGGATTTTTGGGGTAATAAATATTAAACTAATGAAAATGGTGTTTTTTATTTGTATAGTCCACAATCACAAATCACAGATTCGCCCCAATGGGCTTTACAGTTTGTCCTTCTAGATAATTTAAATGCCTTTCAGCCTTATTTAAAACTGATATTTGGTTAAAAATCCCAGATCTGGGTGGAAAAATCATTGACAATCCACCTACGTTCTTAAATTGCTGCTTGAATCTTAATTTTTTTGAGGAAAAAAAATCATTGTCAAGTCAGTTTTATTTGTTCAGTCCAAAATCACAAACCACAGATTCGTCCCAATGGGTTTTACAACAGCAACACAACATCTCCTGTCCTTAGAACCTCACATCTGACAAGGAAAAACTCCCTAAAAAATCACTTTAATATGAAAAAAGCAGAAAAAAGCTCAAGTAACAGAGAAGGGATCCCTCTTCCAGGACAGACAGGTGTGCAATTTTTACTTATTTAATTAAAATCAGACCAAATAGGAAAAGCACTTATGGAAATAACTATCCCTAAATTATTGTGAGTAGTGTATATTAACTCCTTTAACCTTCCTGTATTAAATGATCTCTCTTCCTTTCCTTTACCCTCCATAGGTACAATCCCTCCCATTAAATCAGCTCGTGGGGAAGGGGATGACGTGAAAAAGCTGTTTTCCATCGGCTCCCCCGTCATCCTGGTCACTCTGGGCGTTGCTTTGCTCTTCATCATCCGCAAGAAACGCAAGGAGAAGAGGCTAAAACGACTCAGAGGTGAGAGAAAGGAAAAGTGAGAGAGATATCAATGTATTTGTGTGCAATGGATTAATATAACATAGAGTGACAAGTTGAAATGATTATCTTCACAGCCGACTATAATCTAATTAAGATATTATCTCCTCATAGATGCTAAGAGCCTCGCTGAGATGCTTATCAGGTAAGACACAGCTGTTGTTTAAAGGAAGTCATAATATTCTCATCGGGCAGGCACATGCATGTTTGGAAAACCTTATACTGTAAGTCTGACTAAGATTTCCATGTGTGTGTGTGTGTGTGTGTGCAGCAAGAACAATCGCAGCATAGACACTCCTGTAAAAGGCCCTCCTCAAGGACCGAGGCTCCATATTGACATCCCGCGTGTTCAGCTTCTCATTGAGGACAAGGAAGGCATCAAACAGATAGGCATGTGGTTAAAAATCATAAAAACATATAATCTTCTAATAGTCTATATTCGATAATTGATCATAAATATTGTTGTATTTTTCTACCAGGAGAGGATAAGGCGGCGGTGCCAGTAACAGACACCGAGTTCAGCCAATCAGTGAATCCGCAGAACTTCTGCACAGGCGTGTCTCTTCACCACCAGGCCCTCATCCAGAATTCAGGGCCTTTGATTGACATGTCAGACATCCGCCCTGGCACAAGTGAGTTTTTTTTATTTCTGGGATGGAAACTCGTTGAATTTGCAGGTTCACGTTCATCCTCTTCAGTCGTGAAGATGAGAATCAAAGCGGCAGAAAATTACCAGTGGATTTCCATTGGAAGTTAGACTGGGGAAGTTTGGAAAAATGCATATTTATCTGAGTGTGATACAGCAGATTTAGAGCAGATTTGTAGCATTCTTCATTTATGTTTTTCCACAATATTCACACATGTGCAAAGACTTTCCTCGAACATCAGCTTGAGAGAAATAATTCCACACATAAGATGACGAACATGATGTTTTTCTGTAGGAAAAAATAACCAAAAAGCTTGTAAAGCTCTAAAGTTGAAGTATAAATTCTTGTGTGGTTACAGAAAAAAAATGTCAATGAAATGAAAATCAACTTACATTTAGGACCTAACTTAGCAGCCTGCTAGCTACTCTATGAATACATTTAATATTTGTAATACCATAATGCATCCCGAGAATCAATGCATGGATACACAGCCTCTGATCCGTGTCTCCGCTCTCAGATCCCGTGTCCAGGAAGAGCATCAAGTCAGCCCACAGCTCCAGGAACAGATACTCCAGCCAGTGGACCCTGAGCCGGCCGAGTCAGAGCCAGTCCACGGCCTCGGCCCGGACCCTGACCTCAGACTGGAGGACCATGGGCTCCCACGGCATCACGGCCACCGAGAGCGACAGCTACAGCGCCAGCCTCTCCCAGGACACGGGTCAGTAAACATATATCATTGACTACACCACCGGTCAAAAGTCTTAGAACACTTTTTCAGTTTTTATTAAAATTTGCATAGTTTAATGTCTCATCTGATGATGATGTGACAGATGAACTCCTGACTAACTAGGTCTAGATCATGGGGTTATGCTTAGCTCACACATTTTTACATTTTTATTTAAAATTGAATCAGTTTAATTCCAATGAAAACCTTCTAGATTTATTTATTTACTGTATATATGACAGGAGAGAGTGTATTAATACTGTCCCATGTTTAAAAAAACAGAGAAATATCCACAGCCTGTATTCAGAAACTGTGCCTTAAAACAAGCAGTCATGACTTATGTGAAATTGTGATGTCACTACTATACAGTCACCACCAACAGCCATTTAAAGAGGAGGAGGAAGAAGCTGGAGAAAAGAAGTGGGAAACTATACTGAGATGATCTTTGCTGCTTCAAATCTTGTTAGGGATGAACAATTCACAATAAAATACAGGAAAGTAGAATATGAGACATTTAAATGGTACAAAAATAATCAGTTAACTAAAAAAAAAAGAGAGATATCAATTATCAGGAATCCAGTAATAGTTAATAACTTAGACATCCAGCTTTTCTGCAGTAATGGACTTAAATAAAGTGTGGAAAGTTGATCCAACCAAGTAAAATCAAGGTGTTGTAAGACCTTTGACTGATGGTGTATATATATATATACACTATATACCTGTATATAAAAGCAGATGTTAAGGAAATAGTTCTCGAAGTCATATATATATATATTCCTGTTTTTTTCCAGATAAGGGTCGTAACAGCATGGTGTCGACAGAGAGCGCCTCCTCCACCTACGAGGAGCTGGCGAGGGCCTACGAACACGCCAAGCTGGAGGAGCACCTGCAGCACGCCAAGTTCACCATCACGGAGTGCTTCATCTCCGACAGCTCCTCCGACCAGATGACCACCGGCACCAACGACCCCGCCGACAGCATGACCTCCCTCAGCACGCCGTCCGAACCCGGCATCTGCCGCTTCACCGCCTCGCCGCCCAAACCGCAGGACTACGACCGTGGGAAAAACGTGGCCGTGCCCATCCCCCACCGCGCTAACAAAAGTGAGCAGAAACGGTGGAGGAGTTCTCATTTTGACTCGTTTTAGCACCTTTAATAAAACTTGATTGTTCTTCTGGTGATATACACTGGTCACTGTGGTGTAACCTAAAATACTTGGTACCAGTTTAACTCTCTGAAATAGGTTTTAAACATTTTACAACACATTCTATCAACTAGTTTTATATTCTATGTGGATTATATACATTATATTTAAAATAGAACATTCTTTTTCTGTTACACCACTTGTCCAAAATCACTCAAAATTATTGTAAAAAAAAATATATACAAATGGACTAAATAACAAGAAACCAACATGAACACAAAATGTAGGTTTTGCAATGCAAATTAATATGATAAGAGTTCAAAGGTCAATTATTTGTCAATAAAATCCTATAAATCCCACTGAGGATCATTATAGAACATGAAGAATATATTCTGTAAGATGTTTATTATTAAATAATCACACAAACAGCTCTAATCTAAATTAAATATCTAAATAGTCTCTACTACTGATATTATATTAAACTATTTTATTATTGTATTGATGATGTGGATATTGATGATATATATTGATGCTGTA
Organism: Lepturacanthus savala; assembly: GCA_030544235.1. Taxonomy (NCBI): domain Eukaryota; kingdom Metazoa; phylum Chordata; class Actinopteri; order Scombriformes; family Trichiuridae; genus Lepturacanthus; species Lepturacanthus savala. The sequence goes on along the minus strand of CM060479.1, from coordinate 4,237,060 downwards.
ACAGTAACATTGTGTTTTACTACAGATAAAATACTTTATTTAGTGTTGGAGCTGAGGTTTAATACTGGGATTTAGGAATAAAACAAGGATTTTAACATGTTAACATGTACTTTTCTCTCATTGATCGCCACTTGTCTTTGCTGGAAAACCGACAAAAACTGACAAATCGTCTTTTCAAAAGAATTCTTTTGCACCAATATTGCAGATGCTACAGATAAAAATACTTTATTTAGTGTTGGAGCTGAGGTTTTCTCATGTGATTTATGAATAAAACTCAAAGCTGAATCAGGGGGTTTTGGATTAAACAACAAAACACCTTTTTTTTATTTTTAAATGACTCGTCTTCTTTTTTTTTCCCTCTCAGGCGAATTCTGCAACCTGCCCCTCTACATGAAGACGGATCCGTTCTTCCGTAAACAAGGGGAGCTGCACGACCCGTGCCCGGCGGTGCCGCCGCGGGAGGCGTCGATCCGCAGCCTGACGCAGCGGGCGTACCACACCCAGGGCCGCCACAAGACTCTAGACCCGGCCAAGCAGCAGGCCCTGACGCTGGGCCACTCCGGGCTGGGCAGCCTGGGCAGCACCGCCACGCTGCCCCAGAGGACTCTCGCCGCCCTCGGCTCCGGCGCCGCGGCGACGGCGTCCACGTCCAGCACGGGCAGCAACCCCGCCGGCGGCGGCAAGGTGGGCGGCTCCAGAGACTCGCTGCTCGAGAGCAGCTCCTCGGCGCTGGGGAGGCTGCAGAAACAGAGCGTGGGGGCCTACTCCAAGTCCTACACCCTGGTGTAGTCCTGCTCCTATTGCACAGACACGCACCCCCAAAAAACCCCCAACTCTGGTACTCTTCTAGTCTGGTACTCTTCTAGTCCGGGCCAGAAAGGGCATGCAACCACCTTTCTCTAAAAACCCGACTTCCCCCCCAGCTTCCTGTCTTTAATTTTCCTTCGGGATGATAGGTTGTCCTCCCCCAGACAGACAGAGACCCAGCTATCCTTACTGTTTTTTTTGTTTTTTTTTTCATGTTCACCTGGGACTCTATTAAAAATCAAAAAACGAAAAAAAAACGAAAAAAAAAAAACTACTAACTCCAACTAACAGTTCCAGCCGGCTGGTGCTCAGCTCCACTCAGTTTGTTTTTTGGTTCTTTTTCCCAGTGGAAGTCACACAGCAAAAAAAAAAAAAAAAAAAAATTACAGGAAAGTGGATTCCGTGGTTGTTTTTTTTTTTTGAGAAATATTGACTATAATCGAGGAGCTAAAAAAAAAAAGCTCTAATTCATGAAGATGAAGACTACGATAGCCAGTATGAAGCTGTGTGGCCGTCCTGTCTCTCATTCACACACACACACACACACACTGTCCTCCATAGTTTGAGTATGACTGTCAATTTGCAGGACTTCCAGTTAAGTTCCCTATTCTTACTGTATCTTTCACCCTCTATGTGTCTCTTAAAAAAGTCCCAAATATCTATTGGCAGATTTTAAATCCAAAAGAAATTATTCAGGTTCACTTCCAAGAATGATAAAAAAAAAAACCTTCTATCTCTGTAATGTTCTCCACACATCTCTCTCAAACTGAACAGTACCGAACTTTATCAACAGATCGTCATGACAACCCAACTGAACCAGCTATAATTTCTCACATTACAAATAGAGAATATTTGGTATTATAAAGAATTTTACATATATATTTCTATGTAGGTATATTATTGACATTTAAGTGAAATTATGACAAAGTATAAATGGTACGTACTACACTAGTGTAGTAGTATATTACAGCAATTTAATGTCAAATTTAAAGGATGAGACAATCGCTCAATCATGAAATTTAAATAAGAGGAAATTTAAGTAAAATGTTGGACTAAAGAAAGAAAAAAAAAGTTTAGTATATATACAGGATGTTCTGTATGATGATAGTGTTTCTGTGTGTGGACAGAAAGTGTCCCCATGTCCACATGGGAAAAGCACGATAGGCTCGTTAAGTTTTTAATTTCACGTCCTGAAAAAAGGCTGAAAGAGGCTGAAAAAGGCTGAAAGAGGCTGAAAGAGGCTGACTGGGGGGATAAACTATAATATCGGCCGCTGCAAAGTGGCCACGGTTTTTTGAGTTGTGACACAGTATTAAAGCTTCATGTACGTTTGGTATTTCATTTTCAAAATAAAACGAAATAACGGACATACGACATGCCGGTTTGATATTTCCTTTTCAAAATAAAACGGGATATTAGAAGTACTAAAAGGGCAGAGTGTTGGTTTCTGCAAATTCCTTCAAAATAAAACCTTTATTATTATTATTAATATTCCTTATAGAGGTTCCAGGGATTGTAGGTGTGACAAGGTGTGTGTCTCATGTTGGGGAGGGGCATTTTCTCCCTTATTATTATTATTTTTAATAATATTAATAATAATAATATAGGTTCCAGCAGAGCCATGTATAGAAAATGGATGGATGGATAATAAAGGCTTCTAGCCTATTGTCTGTTGGTGATGGCGACCTCTGCTGGTGACTTTAAAGATGCTCAGTGAACGTAAAGGCTTTTCCACAAAATGCATTCACACATTCAACAAAAATAAAAGTATTAATTTTATTGCAAAGAGGTGGAAAATATCAAAGGGAAGTTAAGAAATAGGAGATATTCAATGTTTAGCTCCTAACGTACCAGCTAGCTAATACGTTTCTATTTAATATTAGCAAGTTAAACATTAGCACCATTATTATAGGTAAAATAGACACAGCTACTTGGCGGAGGGATCTCAAAAACGTACATTTAGTGCAACTAAAGTGTCCCTCCGCCCCGTGGGTTAGTGAATAAAGTAGTCCTGAGTATTAGCTTCATATCGTGGTGAATGTGCAGGTCACAACTCGTCCACCACAGGGTTTAGGAGTTGCTGGGCTGTGTATTCATTGAGTTTGATGAAGGAAACCAAAAAATACCATTAGCTGTAATAGTAGCCGAGCAAAATAAAGGTAAATTGTTGAACTATCCCTTTAAATCTGGTTGTTTTTAGCCAAGATTCTGCTGCATTAACTATATTTAACCCTATTTATTGCATGAAATATAACGTAGACATGGTAAAACATGTCTTGTATGTTTTTATTACCTAATAATAAATATACATTTTGGATTTATTCCTGTTCATTCCCATGGAAAGTCTCCAATTTTGAATTTTGCAACCCTAATATATGCCTATGACGTTCTTCCAAACAACCAGCGGTTAGTTTAAAGTTTTATTTTGAAGTTGTTCTGCTTCCTGTTTGTGGTTTTTATGTTTTCATCACTGGGAAAAAAAAGGAATTTGCAGAAATCTGACCTTTTTTTTTCCAAATTGATTTTGTTTTGAAACAAAAAAACAAAAAGGGAACTATTTCCGATATCCCGTTTTATTTTGAAAAGGAATTATCAAACCTACAGGTCGTATTTTCCCATATATATTCAGTTTTATTTTGAAACATCGAACTGACAGAAGCTACAGGGCCCATTAAAGCCTCTGTTTGTAGCATGAATCGCAGCGACTGAAACGCTGCACATTTATAACCCGACGACTCCTCAGTCAGTCACCACCGCTCTACAAAAGAAAAGAAAAGACGGAAATGGAAGGAATCCCAGTCACGATGTGAATGAAGTAAAATAATATAATGTTGAGAGATGCTATATGTCAGGGAGTTCAGTTCTGAAAATGATATAATGTTCACTCAATTGATATCTTTGTTGTTGCCCTGTCTGAAGTACTGTATATGTCCCGTTTGATTTTCCTCCATCCCGCTCCACTTTTTACGTTATTCTACATTCACACAAGAACCTATTGGAATACAATAGTGCTTTTTGTGGCTTTGTATTCATTTTAGTCATTTGCTTTGTTTGTTTAGGGGAGGGGTTTTATTTTATCATCATAATTTGGGGTTTTTTTTGGTTCCAGAGGTCAAACAGTAAACGACCTGTGGCTAAAAACCAGTTCAGCGATGAAGTGAAATCAGGGACTCGTAGCTCTTTTGGTCACACAAACTACTATTGTGTATATACTGGACTCCCCCGTTCAGATAAATTAAAGTAAAAAAAAAAAATAATAAAAAAAATCCCTACCCTAAACATACTAGATCCATCATCGCTACCTTTGTCAGTGTTTATAGATTAAGTCTTGTACATAAAACACAGTTTTGTATGAAGAGCTATTTTCGTCAGAATAAATCAGGGGACACATCAGGGTTGAATGCCCCAATTTCAAAAATTGAAATAGTATCAAAAATAAAAATATTTTACTTCTGAAATGGGCAAAAAAAAAAAAAAACATTTTTCTTTCCCTTTATGTTTTTGATACTAATTTGTTGAATTTTTATTCTTTTTTTAAAGGTCTTTTGATGTCGTCATTCGTCCTCTTTACTTTTTTTTTATTATTATCATTATTTTGTATTTTGTTCATCCTCAAAAAAAAAGTCATTGCATGCTTGCTAAAAGGGAAAAATTGAAGGAAAAAAATGTATGAAAATCAAAAACATAAAAAAAAAATGTTGAGGGTATCCCAAACATTTGTTTGAGTTGCTTGTTATAGCAATTGCTTGTGTTCAAAAGTACATTTTCTATGAAAAGAAAGCAAAAACTAAAAAGATCATTCTAACACCTTGTGCAATAAAGCTATCTTTCATACGTCACGGCTTCTGTCATTCTCAACAGGTTTGTTGATCTGAATAAAAAAAGAATATTATTAAGAATATTATTAAAATACTACAAGATCAGAATATATGAATTTACTCAATAATTGGCCTATTTGGTCTGAATTTTAATGAAATAAGTACAAATTCCCTTCGTTATTACTAATAATGAATGAGAAGAAACACTATTTTTATTGGTTTAATACTTATTACATCAATATATCCCTTATATAACTTATTATGAATAGTGTGTATTAAATATATTATTGGATTTGTTCTCATCAGGGGTGTCAAACATGTGGCCCGGGGACCAGAACCGGCCGCTAAAGGGTCCGACCCGGTCCACGCGACAAAAACTGAAATATTTATAGGTGAAAATATCTTGTTTTTTGGAATTTTATCATTCCACTGGCAGATAATTTAGCTTTTTAATTTTTGATTTTACTAAATGAAATAATTTCTTAAGAAAATGTTTATCTTGATTTCTTAAAACAAAACCAAATAAGATAAATGATCTGCGAGTAGAAGGATCATTTTACTCATTATTATATAGTATAATTAATCACTTTATAAAACTTGAAAATGTCAAAAACTGGATAATATTTTCCTACCTTGTTTTTTGTATAAGTTTATTTAAGTATTGTGGAGAGAACAGGTTAAATAATAATTTATAGGACATGTTAATTAACTCTTAACAGTGTTAAATGGTTTTAAAACTCACCTTTATTAACAAAAATCAAGCTGTTATACGATGAAATAATTTCAAACAGCTGGATTTTTGTTACTAAAAGGAAATTTCAACCCATTTAATAATGTTAATGGTTTATTAACATGTCCTATAATACATTTAATTTGACCACAATACTTAAATAAATTGATATAAACAATTTAAGAAAATGCTGTTTTCAGACTATTAACCATTAATAATCAGTCCAATATTGAGAATAATTATTTTATTCTACTTACAGATAATTTAATTATATATATAATAAACAATTAGACTATAATATTACAGATTTCCACCTGTTAAAGACTCTTAACAGGTGGAAATATCTTCTTTTTGGTACAATTAGTCCAATAATTGATCGATAATTAATCTTATTTCAAGTTTTTTTTCCTGATTTGGGTCAATTGGGTCATTGTTTTTCTTAAAAAAAAGATTAAATTGACTAAAATCACGAAAAAAATGAAATAAGATGAATTATCTGCCAGTGGAATAAGATAATTCCACTGAATATTGGATTATTTGTACTAAAAACAAGATATTTCCACCTTTTACAATGCAACAGTTCCTGTTTCTTCACAGAAATGTGAACTTTCAGGACTAAATGGTTTGTAAAATAGGAAATAACATCACCTGCTGCTAAAAACACTAAATATTATTCAATGAGTGAATGTTCTGAACTGAAATGCAGCAACATTTCTTATGTCATTGCTCCTGTTTTAGAAATTGAAGGTTAATTAATCATTTATAAATATTTAAAGCCTGGAAGTGCAACGAATGACTCGTATTTGCTTTTGCATGAGTGAAAACATGAAGATAATATGTGTGAATTATAGAAACAGCCTCATCCTTTAGTAAACAGGCTCTGATTCAACTGCCTGAAGCTGTTTGGAGGCTAAAAAGTATTAAAACATTCAGCCACTAGATGGCGACATCACATTAAAACGAGCCGCTGCTGCACAGATGATAGTAGATACTGTGTGAAAAGCCTGCTCCATAGAAGCAGCCACTCATGACGGATATGCAGTGAATTATTGATGCCTGAGTCATGCACCACTGACCAAATACTACAGCTCGGCTCTTTCTGCAGGGAAATCCTGCTGTTTAGAATTATACTCGTTTATCTCGTCTTATATCGTCGTTCTATTAAAATAAACGGGTTGTTTTATGAGGAAAGTGTTGATGATGCTGCATCGTCCTGATGTGAAAGGATCAGACTCTTTATGTCCTAAAGGTCAATTAATATTAGATTTATTATTTTTTTATATAAATTAAATGATAAAATCAGGGTAAAATGACTCTAAAACTCTAAACATCTTGAATTCATTGATGTTTTATAGTAATTTAGTCTAAATTAACATAAAGTGCTGTGCATAGCAATAATTATCTGCTTTAATAATCAATTAATTAATTGATTTGAGACATTTTTTTAATTGGAAAATCTCCAAATTCTTCTCTTCTCTGATTATTTCCTGGTTTCTTTAGTCTCTATAATAGTAAACTGATGATCTTTGGGTTGTGGACTGTTGGTCGTTATGAACCAAACAACTAATCGATTAATCGTTTCAGTGATCAATAGATTCAGAATAGTAGAATAAAACACATTATTGCAGAGAACAGCATTAGAAATATAACAGAAATATAAGAATTTATAGTAAAAACATGTCTAAAAGTAAAAAAAACCTGAATGTTCTGATACAGATTAACACAAACCTATTTATTGTTCAAAAATCCTTTTTTGAGATTTTTGGGTGAAAGTATTAAACATGTGGCTTCACTTCAGGTTTCTAAAAGTCGTCATGACAATAAAAAACAGGCACAAATATATATTAAAGTGATAAAAAAAGGAGCTGATATTAGTTTAATTTAACTACTGTAAGTTTAGTTTCACTATGGAATGAAAAGAGTTGAATAAAGTCACAGTAGAATGTTCACAAATTGACCTAAAATCACTTTATTTAACCCATTTAAATGATTTTTTCAGTTTTCATGCATATAATTACATCAGATGACCATATTTTTTTCCATTTTGTGCTATTTTCTTTGCAGAAAATATCATTTTAATGACTATTATAGTTGCAGCTTACACACATCTGCCTTTAAACTAAAACCTATTTATCCCCGTGTTCAAAATTCTGTTTTTGGGGGGATTATTCTAGAGATTTGAATAATTTTGGTTGAAAAATCATAATAATCTAAATAAAATGACTCTTTTCAGGAGGAAGTTGGTGACGTCACATGACAGGAAACACTTTTGTTGCTTAAAACGTGTCATAAAAAACAAACCTATAAAATAATAGTCATAATTTAAAGGCTTATAAACTTAAATAAGTGACATTATATGGTTCTACAGTCATTCTCTGTCAAGGCCTTTTTGATTGAAATGATTCATAAATATTATATAAAGTTTTTGATGTTTTCCCAACAACTTTTAATATGGTGATGATATTGAGTTTCTATTACACAGACTGGTTATATTTAGAGGAAATATGATGTTTTAATCCACTATTTCACAGATAAATACTGTAGATAATAAGATGTTAATCAATCCAGCAGCATTTTTTTGAATTTCATGACTGAAACACACACACACACACACACACAGGAAGCCGGGGACAATTTTACAAGATTTAATTTATTAACTATTATACAGTTCACATAAGGCCTTCATCTTCAAACACTATTCTCAGTCAGACAAATTCCACGGTTTTCGCTTCTTGGTGCACAGAACATAAACTTTTCACGTTTCAGCTATTTTTTTCTCTTTTAATATTTGTTTTTTTTTTGTTCTAATTTCATGTTTTTTAAAACCCAGGGCAGAGGCTTCCCTCCTCCTCCCCCCTCAGTGTGTTTTTTTTTTAAATCATGCACTAAACTTAAGTGGCCTCGAACCATTCACAAAAATTGTAAAAATGGACTTTCGATCATTGAAATACACACTAGAAATGTTTTCTACCATTGACTAAAGGGTGGCGTTCCCCGACATACAAATAAACAACCATTATAGAGTAGTAGGAGCTTTTTGCTCGTCGAGTTTTTGTCAGTGTTTCAGGTTAAATACTCCCATGAATCATGTAGCAGGGGGACAGTAGCTTGGTTGGTTCGGAGTTAAGAAAATCCTTCTGTTTAGTCTAAAAGAAACAACAAAAATGACTGATTTTCAACAACAGCAATGCGATTTTCCAGAAGTACCAGTGTACAAGTGATGATCCCAACAAATAACCAGAATTTTATATGTCGACTGAATAGTTTCGGGGTTAAAACCATGAACAGTGCTGCTTGTTTTCCATTCAAAGAGGACGATGATATTCCAGCACAGAGCTACAACTTCACTAGTAGAAAACCCACAAATATTCTGATTTCTACTATAGCAGTGATAGTGCATTGAGAATACTAAACCTTCCCAGTTAAAGGTCTATAACATTAGATGAATACAGAGCTCGGTACACGTCCTATTAGTTTGAAGCGTGTGGTTTCCATGGACACCAGAGTTATGTTAGGACGAGTTTACACATTCAAAAAAAAATGGAAAAATAAAATTCCTTCACTTTTGACCGACGGCAAAAGAATTCCCTAAAACATCCGATGTGATAATGGCAGCTACGAAGAGACAAGAAGATAAAATAATAAAAAAAAAAATAGGTTTCACGTGGCTGAATGAATGAGGAGGAAAACAAAAAGGGACTTCTGGTTCAACTTAAAGAACATGAGGGTTGGAGCAGCTGATAATGTAATAACAGCCTATAATTACTAATAATAATGGCTGATTATTGAAATGTAATAAGCTAATAACATAATGAAAGTAATAACATGTAGAGCTGCAACAATTAATGGATTCATCGATTAAGTTACCAAATATTACATTAATCGACAGATATATTGATAATCGATAATCAAAAATGTCCAAATTCTCTGGTTCCAGCTCCTCACATGTAATTATTTCCTGGTTTCTTTATTCTTCTATAACAGTAAACTGATGATCTCTGGGTTGTGGACTGTTTTAGGTTGAATCTTCAGCTTTTGGGAAGCAGTGATCAACATTTTGCACCATTTTATGAACCAAACTACTAATTGATTGTATCAATAATCAATAGATTAATCTACTATCAGATCAGCTGCAGCCCTAAACATTTGCAATAAGTTATAACATTATTATTTCAGCCTTTTATATTTTAAAGGCGGCTCATTTATTACATTATCGGCTGCTACAAGGATTTAGTTTCTGTGCTGATGCCACATTTAATCACTAAAAGAAACTGTATGAACAATTAATCAACGTGGCATTTCTTCAAATTGAACACTACACTATCAAAAAGTGCTTCAGTAAACAAAAGTATGACCTGCCAGAGCTGTGGAGGCAGCGGTTATGGCTGTTTGAGCTGAGAAATTAAAAACACACACGACAAAACCAAAACTTTCTGAGGGAAAACAACAGTGTTCATTAAAGTGCATCCCTGGATGTGTCCCCCACCCCCTTTACCCCCCATTTCCCTCAAGTAGAGCCGATGGGGATGGAAAATAAAACCAAAAAAAACCCCAAAGGCGAACACAGGAACCTCTGCTAACAGCTGCCCGAAGGACCTACAGAGGAGCGGCCTAGAAATCCAGTGGCTGTACTTTCATGAAACAAAAAAAAAGAAATAAAAACACACAGATTAAAAAAAAAAAACACGGCGGCCACAAGTCACGACTTCCAGCTTCAGCACAGAGAATATTTCTGATTCTTCGTAGTGGAGATGAGGACGAAACGACGCCGTCCTGACGTCACATTCCAGGAGATCAGGATCTTCAAGAGGGTCAGTGAGGAGGGTTGCAAAATCCAGATGGAAGCTGGAAACTTCTCGTGGGAATTAATGGGAATAAATCAGAAATTTACTAAATTGGAGGTTGATACTTAACAGGGAACTTAAATATAGTTTGGTGGGGAAATATATTGCAGCATGAACTTGGTTAAAACAACTAGATTTAAAGGGACAGTTCAACACTTTAGAAAATTCACCCATAGTCATAACAGTGGAAACACAACTACTATTTTAACTGATTCATCGATTTGAGTCATTTTTAAGAAGAAAATGTCCAAATTCTCTGGTTCCAGCTTCTCTTCTCTGATTATTTCCTGGTTTCTTTAGTCTTCTTCATCAAACAGCTGGTAAAACAGGTGAAGCACCTATTGCTGGGCGGCATTTCCAAAACTATTGAACTATCCCTTTAAGAGCTAGGCCCCGTTAACGCTGTGAATTCCTGAATATCTTCCAGAATTCCCCAACTTAACTTCCCATGGAAAGTTTCTGGAAACTTACCGGAAATTGTGCAACCCTCGTCACCGATAGTGGAAAAAAAGTATAGACACAAACGGCAAGTTGACGCTTCCTATCCCCTTCTCTTCATAATCTACACTACTGTTCAAAAGTTTGGGGTCACTTAGGAATTTCCTTGTGTTTGAAAGAGAAGAACTGAATGACTGTGACTTTAAACTAATCAGAAATACCCTCTATACATTATTAATGTGGTAAATGACTATTTTAGCTGCAGATGTCTGGTTTTTGGTGCATCAATATCTACATATATAGGTGTATAGAGGCCCATGTTTGCTCATTGCATCAGAAGGTGAATGGATGATTAGAAAACCCTTGATGCTAACATGTTAGCACAGCTGGAAACAGTTTAGCTGCTTAGAGAAGATAGAAAACTGCTCTTCCTTTGACAAAAGCAAAGTTTGAATGAAAAACTCATTATTTCTAACCTCATCAATGTCTTTATTATATTTTCTATTCATTGTTCAACTCATGACGGTAATAAAAGTGAATTTTTAATGGAAAACACTAAATTATCTGGTTGACCCCAAACCTTTGAGCGGTAGTGACATCGTCCATGATCAGAAATGTAGTGTGCAGGTGTGTGTGTGTGTTTGTGTGCATGTGTGTGTTGGTGAAGGTCCAGCATCATCATCATCATCGTCATCATCATCTTCATCCTCATCATCATCCCGGGGCACAGGGTGGTTTCATGGTCTCTCACAGTGTCTCCTGCTCGGCGGGGTGGTGTGGGTGTGGGTGGGGGTGATGCGGGTGCTGGTGCAGCGGCGGCAGCAGCGACTGCAGCGGCGACTGCGGCGTGGTGGGCGGGGACTGCTGCAGCGGGCTGAAGTGCGTGTTTGTGTGTGGCGGCGAGGAGCGGTAGCAGGAGTAGGCGGAGCCACCGCCGCCCAGCGTGGTGGTGGGGGAGGCCGGGAGGCCGCCCAGGCCCGTGGGGGAGTCCAGGAAGGGCTGGTTGTAGAAGAAGAATGCACACTGGTGGATGAAGCTCTCGATGATTGTCTGGTAGGTTCTCGTGGCCGTCAGCGCGTCCATGGTGGAGAAGTCCGGACGCATCAGGGTCGGCCAGAAGCAGATGGACAAGTTCTCACTGGTCATCAGGTTCAACCGACTCAGCTGACTCACCCTGGAAAACACAAGCATGGGTTCAATCACTCATCATACACTCAAACAGACTAGAGCTGGAAGGATGAGTTGATTAATTATTTTGATAATCATCTGTTCGTCTGGACAAAAAAAAAAGATATTTCAGGTTGAATCTTTAGTTTAGAGAAACAGTGATTGACATTTTACACCATTTTATGAACCAAACAACTAATCAATTGCCGTAAATTACCAAATATTAACCGATCAGGTCTGTAATTTGGAGAATAATTCCTTTCTGACAATAATATTGCTCAGCAAAACTGGGAAAATATGGTAATTTACTCTAATTATTTTATTTAACCAGTATGACTGCTGTATAACTTACATTTTTCTAAAGTCAGATCACAGTCCTGTAATTAAACGTGGCTGCTTCTCCAGAGTTTTCCTCTGCATAGTTTACCATAGAAATATTAATTTAATGTCCTACTTTTTCCTTTCTCTGCACCAGAGGCATGGTGACTGACAATTAATCAATATTACCAGAGAGGGTGTTCTTTACCGACACTGGAGCAGGACAGTGATGCATCAGGACAAACCTGCAGCGTCAGTGGTCTCGTCTTTTTCCTTGATTCTTGAAACTCAGCTATTATTTGGTAATTTACTGTAATCGTTTCATTAATCAACAGCCTAATCGACTAATCAAATAATCAAAATAGTGGTTAGTTACAACCTTTAATTCATAATGTGTTTATTTTTTACAGAAGGAGCAGCATTTGGGAGAAAAGCTTTTAGAGGACAGCAGTTACAGGACCTGCTATTCATTTCTACAGCTGATGGTTAGTTGCTCAATCAATTCATCGTCTCATTAATCAATAGATTAATCTAAATGTCAGGCATCACAGTGATTTCAATGAGGTAGATGCAACTTACTTGTGTAAGTGGCTCACTACGTATTTGAAGGAGTCATAATTCTCTCTGGGGAACTTCCTCAGAACGTCCTTCATGGTGTACAGCCTCTGTTCTCTATCGTTGATCTCTGCACACACACAAAACTCAATATTAAAACTCATTCTTACCAACAGTAAAACATCTTAAAACAAAGCACGTCTCACCAAACCCTTCCCTCTCCCCTCCTAGTGAAATAAGCTGTTATTTATTTTAGTGGGGCCCCTCCCATCGCAGCAGTGTTTTCTTACTGAAAGCGTCCAACAGGTCCACCTGCAGAGCACAAGGCACCAGGGGCTCAGGCAGCTCAGAGAAGAAGCTTTTCAGGGCTCCAGCCACAGTGTTTATGGAGAAGTCTTTCTCCACCAGGTCTAATCCGTGGTCTGCACACACAGAACGAGACGAGATATGAAAGGGATCAGAGGAAATTAACAGACGGGTCGGACCCAGCGACCCGTCGCACGTCATTTTCCCCTCGGTAACGCTCTGTTTATGTTTTCATTAGGCAGACACATAATTAACGTGTCAAACAGCAGCTCACCCTGTTCAAACTGCCTCTGCATGCTCTCCATCTCAGACTTGTTCCCGCTAACGCGGTACAAACCCTCCGTGTTCAGGCCTGAGGAGGAGAATCGGAGACGGCAGGGGAGGGGGGAACAGTGGGAAACGAGAAGAGCACAAACACTTCATTAGCCTTCTGCAAACAGACGTGACAGCACAGATACTGGGAGTTTCTGCAGCTGCAATTAGCTGAATGAACCAAATTACTTTCTCATCACATTGTGCTCATCAACAGGTGCATTTAACACAAGTTGTCTTCATATAGGTGACTATACAAGAGACCTGAACAATCTATTTGGATTGGAAGCTTCTAGAGATCGTCAAAGCTGCGTTTTTTGTTTTAACCTCCAAAAATCCAAAACCACCTGATATAGCATTAAGTTTTAATCATAAATCAAGGCTCATCGTGCCAACCGTTATTATTAATTAACCATTATACATCTTAAAATGGTTCAGCCCTACTATTCCATCAAAGATATTAATTCATGGTTAAGAATAAAAACATACAAACATCACAAGCACAGCAACGTACCCGTCATCTCAATGAAGCGAACACACTTCTCGATGAAGAGTGGTATGGGTCGGTCTGGAGACACCACGCTGGCCAGAGGAACCCCGAAGTAATTACTCTCCATGGGTTTAGGAATAGCTGGACGAGGCTTTGTTCTCGTTTTCTGAGAAGACAGATGGACAGATACAGGACTCACGTTTAGTCACAGATGTAATGTCAAGAGTTTAAACCTGCTATTAGCGTTTATATAGCAAGCATATGTACTAGTTCCTCAGGTACTCAACAGTGAGCTAAGAAAAGTCCTTATGTTTCCCTCATATCTATAATATCAGGATTATTGGTATAATGAGAGACAAGATATTACTTAATATAAACACATACATATATAGGGATGGGCAATATAAAATCAGCCTATTAATATATTGATATTCAATGGAAACATGATGTTTATGAGCCAAGGAGGAGCAGCATTGCTTAGTGGTTTTAATGTTTAATATTTTATTGAACTATTGTCTTATTGTATTGATGTGGCTATTGATTTATATTGTTTTATTGCCCAGGCCTATATGTATTTATACAGTTTCTGTCTGGGAGGAGGAGGTGGGAATACTGACCTTGGCTGTTCGTCGCAGGCTCTTCAGAATGTTCCTCTTTTTTGGGTCCTCGCTCTCCTCAACCAGACTTTCGCCTTTCAGGGTCCCGAAGTCGTCTTCCTTGGACTTCGGTAGAGCTCCCATCTCGTCGTCGCTGCCTATGAAGCTCGTTCGGAAGCTGCTGAACTTGCCGAGACGTTTGGACCGGTCCCGGTAGAGCCGTGGCTTCACCCCCGCTGCAGAGAACTTCCTCCTCCTCTCCAGAGAGCTGCTGTCCGCCTCGCTGTCCGAGCCGTTCCCGTTGGAGTGCATCCTGTTGGAGTTGCGGATGGTGATGATTTTGCCTTGCGTGCTGTCATGCGGCACAGAGTAGATGATCTCCTCGTTGCTAGGGCGTGGTTTTGAAACAGCGTCGATGGGTTCGGCGTAGTCCGAGGGGTCGTAGCCCACGTCCCCACCAGGAACCCAGGTGACAGCAGATGGCAGGGAGCGGCGGTGACCTAGCGTGTCGATGTACGGGTTGCGACTCACCTTCCGGAAGTCGAAAGTGACGCCTGGTTTGACTCTCACCTGGGGGGGTAGTTTGTTGTTGAGTTTGTTCTCAAAGTCTCTGATATCGGAGATGACGGAAATGTCACTGGAATCCAGGTCGGGTAAACCCCCACCGTGAGATGACAGCGTGCCGTCGTAGTACGGCGGCGACGGCTCCACGTCGTCCTCTGAGTCCAGGTACATGGTGACGGGACTGGGGGAGCTGCAGCGTGGCGAGTACACGTTTTCGTTGGTGCAGGCCTCGGCGACGTTGTCGTACATGTGTGTGGCTTCCACGATGTTGCGTTTCTCCACCACCTCCATCAGGAAAGGATGGAACATTTCTAATCGGTGCAGGCCCCCCACCACGCCGCCAGAGCCACAGACCACGCTGTTGAAGCGGCCTTCGATCTCGTGGGCCAGCTCCTCCCCTTGGATCTGCTGTTCGCGGGCGTAGTCGCTATCAGTGAGCTCCGCCTGGCTGTCGCCCACCGCCAACAGCTGGACTGGGATGATGTCCTGGACCTCACACAGGAACGCACACAGGGTCTCCAAGGAAGCTTTTCGGGTGACCGAGTACACGGCGATGTAGCCGTGCACCAACCGGCTCTTACGCAAAGTGAAGGAGGCGTGGTAGGAGAGTACGGAGAGCTCTATCGCCAGCTTGTGTCCGCCGACTGTCTGCTCCAGTAAAACCGATGTGCCACTATTAGACATGGGCCTGCAGTGCTGATGCATTAAAAAGGGGGACAGGAGCTGCTCGATGTCATAGGAGTCTCCGCACATTAAGCACATCACAATGCGGAGATCCGCCTCCGGGGCCGGCTGATGGGGGGAGTCTCTGAGACCTGGAGGCTCGGGGAGCAGTGGCGGGGAGCTGCTACTAAAGGACGTGCTCCTCCTGATGTCCAGGAGGCCCCTCAGCACCTGGTTGATTTGAGTCTCATTGACGTTGTGGCCGTAGCCGACACCAGGGGAAGCAGGGTCCAAGAAGCTGCACTGCAGCCTCCTCGCCACCTGCTGTCCCTGCGTTATTAGGTTTAAGGCAGTTTCCCCACCGATATCTACATATGATCCTACGCCTCTTTTGGTGACTAAAAGCAGCGATGTCGGGAGCTGAGCTAGCTGGCTATCCCGCCGACCTAGAGTCGATTCTCTAAGACGCTCGAGGCTTTCAACCACATACGAGAGTGACTCTTTCGAGTTATACAGACACAGACAACCGTGAGGGGTGAAAGTCGGGGTGTGGAAGGAATTTACTGGAAGACGTA
This sequence comes from Lepturacanthus savala, assembly GCA_030544235.1. Taxonomy (NCBI): domain Eukaryota; kingdom Metazoa; phylum Chordata; class Actinopteri; order Scombriformes; family Trichiuridae; genus Lepturacanthus; species Lepturacanthus savala. The sequence goes on along the minus strand of CM060479.1, from coordinate 4,220,877 downwards.
CATTTCCCTCGATGGGCCGCAGCATCAGCTCGTACATCTTCCCGTCTAACACATACCAGTCGTCGTTTGTGCAGAGGGCCCTAATCTCATTGGCGAATTCTCTGGCGAGTCCGTCCTTCCCCAGTATGACGAGGTTAATTCTATCGGCCTTGGTGTCCCCAAAATGAGCTTTCATATCGAGAAAGGGGTAACATGTGGGGAAACGTGAAACTAAGAGTTGTTCAATCTTAGAGTCTCCACAGTGAGGACTGCTGGGGCAGGTCTCTTTCGTGGGGTGATAGACAAAGTGGATATGCTTCAATACTAGAGCATCTCTTTCCGCTGGAAGCTTTTGTAGCACCTTGAACCTCTGTTCCTCCCCTAAAAGCTCCTGAATCGCCCCCATCTTCTCCTTGCTTGGTTTGGCATCCACCTCAAGCTCATAAAAAAGCTCAGAGTACTCCAGCAAGAGCTCCTGGAAGTCTTCTTTAGCGCGGTCGATGATCTCCTTCTGATGGCGGTTGTACAGGTCCAAGTACTCCGGCTCCTCCAGCCACTGGTAGAACTCTTCATTCATGATAAAGCTGCGAGCTTCTTCCCAAGGTTTCCCAGGCGTGACAAAGGGAGAGGAAGCTAACTTCTGCTTAAACTCCAGCCTCATCTCCGCCCGTCTGCACTCGTTACGCAAATGTTCCAAGTGGGCGTTGAATATTTCCTCCGCTTCCGTGGTCTCCAGCAGGTCTGAAGGGATCCGCTCATCCTCCATGTTGTCAATATGAGACGTATCCTCCCACGGTGAGTCCTCCAGAACAACAAACCAGTGGGGAAAGTGCTGCTTGGACTCTAGAACCTTCTGTACCCCGGACCAGCTCAGCTGATCTATTTCGTCCAGGTCAGGCACCAAGGAACTAAGTGCTAACGGAAGAGTGCTCAAGTATATTTTGCGACGTCGCTCAATATGTTCCTGCTTCAGCCGGTAAACATGCTGTTGAAAAAGCTTCTTGCATTTAGCTGTTCCCTCCAAGAACATGTAGTCTTTGTACTCTGGGGAGGTGTTCATGCGTCGACTGGTGTTCACCCAGGTTTCATTATGATTCTTTACTATACGGTTGATCAACCACTCATAGCGATCCTTGGCGTACGCTATCTGCTGACTCTGGAACTTCAGGGCTTCAAAGTAAGGAATGATCTTGAGCTTTCCCCTGCTCTTATCAATTAGTTGCACCAATGAAAGGAAGGCAAGGTCCACGTTTATATTTGAGCGTGCGGACGTCTCGACCGCGGGTAGACTCTTTTTAGTGATCGCAAAGGTATGCGCGTCTTTGATGTAGCGCTCGACTCCTTCGTCGCATTTAGTGAGGACCAGCACGATGGGCTTCTTGGTCTTGCTAAGTTGACTGTATATGTTTGTGACGAATTTCAGCTGGTCGTCGAAGTTGCGGTTCATGCCCCTGCTGACGTCGATGCACAGCAGGAAGCCGTCGACCTGCAGCTTGCCCTCGGGCATTTGTTTCTGCTCAAAGTCTTGCTCCAGGCCCAGCTGATCAGTGCACACGTACATTAGCTTCTCCGCCGACGCCAGCTTGGTTCCGGCGGCCCGTTTGATGTAAGGCTGCATCGCGGTGCTACGGTGCGGCTGAAACGTCTGGTCGTCGATGAACTCCGTTTGCTCAACCACGTGCATCCTGCACTCGGGACCTTCCTCCATGACCCGCGAAACCTCCCCCCAGAACAGGAAGTGGTCATTATTGACCACTCGACCCCCGAAGTCGCTGGTGCTCAGCACGGACGTGTGGTCCAGGTAGAAATCGTCCGCACTGGGTCGCACGAACCGATTACACAAGCAGGACTTCCCAACCCCACATTGGCCCTTCTCTTTCTCCGTGCCTGACAGACCCAGGACAATGAGGTTGTAAATGGGCGATCGGACATCTTGCTTTTTCGCCATCATAGTGTCCTGGCGCTCATCCTGTCATAAACAGGCACTGAATAAAGGAGTTGGCTTGAATGTTTGTCCATAAAGTTGCTGATCCGCCGGGATCAGATTTCAGTTTCTTCTGCAGGGCGCCAATTTAAAAAAAACAGGCAGAGGTTCTTTCATTCTTTCCTTGTTCGAGTCAGATCCTGAAAAAAAAAACACAAAAAAACAAAAAATAAATCAGACATCTAAACTGGACAATAACCAAAAATACATTTTGGGTTAAAAATGGGTTAACCAAAGGGTCAAATGACAGACTTTTAACCCCAATAATGAAAAGGTTTTACTATAATCACACGATCATGATGAGTAAAGACTAATAGGTCATTAAAATATACTACTATATGTGGTAATGGACATTAATTTTCCAAATAAAAATGTCAAACATTCTGTTTCCAGCCTCACAAATGTGAGAATATGATGTTCCTGATACATGATAATATAGTTAATATCCATGTTTTTGGCTGTTTAGAATATAATGTAAAAGGTAAGATTCCCTTTAACGGTATATTCTGATATTTTAAAATTAATTTTTCCTAAGAAATTTCAATTTTGCAAAGCACCTGATTAAATTATCCTTAATAACTGATGAGTCAATGATGACAATTTATTTCATTCTATTGTTGAAGAAATACAAAATGCTTTGATTCACATGTAATCAGCATTAATTACTGGCCATAATCATGATTGTGACTGCAGCATTAAGTCAAATATTATTTTTTATCAAAAACAGGAACTTAGGAACTGAAAAAACGTCAGAAAAGACATGATCTTGTCAATCAGATGCATAGAAACCAAGCAAATGCACATTTTTTTGCATTGATCATTACATTAAACTAATAAAACATCTCATGATTAATCCCTAACCATGATCAAAATCTTCACATTAACCTTATAAGAAAGCAGGGTGGGAGTGGTGCTCTTTGAATGGCTATGTCAGCTGATCGCTGAGGGGGTGACAAGCATGAAAATGACTATTTTATAAGCACCTCAGTCTCCATGTTTAGTCTTTCTCGATATGCCTTCAACCCAAACAGCAGCTACTATCTGCCCCCATTTCAACAGACCAAACAGCGGATGAATGAAGAACTTATTAACAGACCCAGACAGACACGTGTGATCCACGCCAAATCATCTCTGAACTTCTTCGGCCAGTTAAAAACACTCAAAGCTGCCATTATTATTCCACCAGCTGCCTTTATCATAACACTGGCTATAATACGGCTGCATGCAATGATTTCAATGAGAGTACGAGTCACTGGGGCCAGACATCATGACAAAATGTGGATTATGAGATTATAATGAAATAAATAACACGTCACATGAAAGTGACCAGCAACAAACAAAGCTTTTCCAGGGTCAAAAAAAAAAAAAGGGGCAAGTCCACTGGAAGCAGGCCTGACAGCCACAATGAACAGACAAGTTATTTGCAGATAAAAAATAAAAATTAAAGCACACACACACACACACACACAAGCAAAAAACCTGCTTTATCCATCTAAACACATTCAGATTACCTTAAAGCAATTCCACGTCTATAATCTACTTACTTGGATGAAAAAAAATGCTGTAAGGTGTGTGTTTTGCAGAGGATTAGGGTGCACAGAGAGGGGCTGACCACGCCAGGCCTGCTTCTCTACATAATGGAATTGCAGAGCTGGAAATGTGGCTGAGACTAAAACGCTACTAACAAGCTCTCTGCAAAAAAAAAAAAGATTTATTCACCAGCTGTGCACATGGACGCTTTTTTATTAATATCCCATAAATTAAGAGCATACATGCATACATACCATCGCTGTTTCTCCCCTTTCTCCTCCTGCATCTGTCAGGCCAGCTCTTGCCGCAGCCTTTCGCCGCCTGATGTGCACCAGGCAGCATAAAAAGCCGCAGATCAGGACTCAATTCACGGCTGATTTTTTTCCTCTTTCCCCCCCAGAAAAAAACACACTACGGCGTTAATTTCATTTAAATATCCCCGTCCCTGCGTCCTCCCGTTCAGCGGCACGTTGGTCAAATATAACCACGCGAAATGAAGGGAATAAATATTCCAAAAAAAAAATAATAATAGAACGATCCGATTTTTTTCTTCTGCTGTGCTGTTATTGTTTTAAATATAATAAATATCTTCAGGAATTAAAAGTCGTACAGGAATCAGCTCCAGTCGTCCCCTCCTCGGTTCACCACGTTGCTTTTTTCACTGATTATTCTGTCCATTGTTGTGGCCACAGAAAGCTGCGGCCAACCAGACAACGGGGAGTTTGTCGCGAAACGCGTCGCCGTGTTTTTTTTTTTATTTTTTTTTATTTTTTTTCTCCTCGTCGTGAAATCGCGCCGCTTTTTACCGCATCGGAGACGGTTCGGCTTCCCCCCCGGGGGACGTGGGTTTGTGAGCGGATCGCCGTGCGGGGAAAGCGGTGTTTTTGTGCCTGCGTTCTGGGTAATGGCGGCGGTCCTCCTCCTCCTCCTCCTCCTCCTCCTCCTCCTCCCCGGAGCGAGTTCTCCTCTTCTTTTCTTTGGGAAAAGGGAGCAGCGGCGGCGGAGTGACGGACATCACCCAGCGGCCCCGAACACAACTGCAGCTGGTCGCCGTTACTCAGTAATCCATTACTCCGCAGTTACTCCACAATCATCCACTGTATTGCAACAGCCAGTCCTTGGTCTAACACCGCTTTGCAATTATAGCCCTTATATTTTATAGTTTGTACTTTTTTAAGCCACTTTGTTGCCTCCTGTTCGTGATTTTATTCTATTTTAATGTATAATAATAATAATGTGTTTTCTGTTTGACCATTCCCTTTTAATGAACTGTTTTTTTAATTATATCTTGCTGATTCAAATAAAAAAAAAATAATTAAATGTTTTATAATATGACACAAACAGCAACGGTAGGCTAACACTGCTTACAACTGTTACATTTAGGCTACCGTTAGGCTAAAGTTGTTAGCCTACCGTGAGCTAACGTCATAGGCTAACGTTAGCATAGCGTTAGCCTACAACGGTGGCTAACACCTTTAGCCTGCCGTTAGCTAGACGGCTAACGTTAGATAGGTTAACCGTTCATTTAACTGTTTTTAATTATATCTTGCTGTTTTAAATAAAAAAATATTACAATTACATAATTAATAATAAATTACATAATTAATTACATTTTATTATTATTAAAATATTTAAAAAATATTTTAAATATTTAAAAAATATTTTTTGACACAAACAGTAACGGTGGCTAACAGCGTTAGCTAGGTGCTAACGTTGCTAACACCATTAGTTTAACTGTGTTAGCTAACGTTAGCTGTCTAGCTAACACAGTTAGCTAACGGTATATTAACGTTACCTTTAAAGAACACTGTTAGCCGTTAACCGTTAGCTAACGACTATTAATATTAATAATATTATAAGCCGTTAACCGTTTATATATTATAAGCCGTTAACCGTTAGCTAACGGCTAACGTTAGCTTGGTTAACGGTAGGCTAACGTTAGCTAATTGTAGACCAACAACGTCAGCTAACGTTAGCCTAGCTAACACCATGGTAGCTGCTTGTTGGCCGAAGCGAGTGAAGACGAGAAGGAGAATGAAACAGAATTAGAGAATTTTTAGGTTGATTAAAGGTTGGTTAAACTTGTAGCAGTAAACACCAGGAAGCTGCTTTTTGGTATGTTGTTAATGTTCTTTATGCATACCGTAATGTAATTGTATTTTTTCAATAAATGAACCTCGTATTTCATAGAATTTACGCCGCAAAATATGTAATATAGACCTATGGACCATAATTTCAGGTAAAACATATTATTTTTCTTTATTTTAATAGAAAACCTTTAATTTCCCATAAGGACAAAAGCTTTTATCTCATTTTGAGGGTTTTATCTCATATTTCTCTCTTTTTATCTAATCATTTTGACTAAAATTGTATAAATACACAAGATTTATACTGAAGTAAGATAACAAAGCTGCTTGACACCTTTGAAATTACCAGCTAAATATACTTAAAATATCAAAAGTACTTATTATACAGATTGTGTTATATTAATAGTAATATTATTTATTACTAATAAACACATGAGACATGTATAGATAGTGCCATATTACTGTCATATAGAATCATCATCTGTTTAATAGACTTTATACCTACACAGCCTTGTATACAAAGTGCATAAAACATTTATTAATAAAATAAAAGAATGATCATTTCAATAGAATATTAATACATATTTTATGTTAAATCTTAACCTGAGATTTAAATACTCAAGTAAAGTACCTCAAGTACTTGAGTAAATGTACTTGGTTACACCTTCCTGTCAGCTGTTTTCAAGGCAATGAGCAGATTTTATCTATGACCAAAGAGACAAACTAACGTAACATTAAAGGACTTTGAGCTTCATGTTTTACTGGTTAATCTGTAATCTCTAATGTTAATTTATCAGTAGAAATCATATTGTTGATTTACATGATTCTAAATCACAACAAAAACTAATGTATTCGGGTTGGAATCATAGATTATATGTTACTCATAGGTGATAAAGAACATTTAAACTTGCTAATTAAAACTGACCCAGGTAAAATAATTTTAAAGCATCCACAAGTGCCTTATTTACATAAAAAACTATTAATATCATTTCTATAGAAATTGAATCTAGACATTGATATGTCGCTGTGACAATTATATCTTAATTATCTAAAAATACTCCCAACCTGTGGTACAACTCCAGCCTCTACAGAGGACGGCACCAATCATCAGCAGCATCGTATCTGATTACTTTTGGCAGACAAATTATCTTTAGTGTTGCCGCCTCCTAGTGGATTTATGGGCTGTAATCTACCTGCGGTTCGGTGTCACCTTTGCAGCGAGGAGGCTTAACGCGGGTTAAGAGCTTTTCAAGCTTTTGTCCAGAAAATACCTCTGCTGTAATGTTATCCGTTTGATTTCAGAGCGTTTAATCTGGGCTGCAGGATAAAGAAAATGCTGCAAGTTCATCCTGGCGATGGATGATAAAGTCTGGGAGCCTCAACTTCTACTGTTCGTTAAAAACCAGACATTTACTGGAGCAGAATATGGAAGAAAGTGCAGGATGATCACACGCTTTGATTATTAACTGAGACCAGGTATGTTTATTTGCATGCATTTATTGTGTATTGTATGTGCATGTGTGTGTTTTGTGATGTGCAAATCATACATATGTCTTCTGATGCTTGTCCTATAGCTTTTTTAAATTAATAAAGTGATCAAAGAAACATGATTTGCATAAAAGTAGTAAAGTATTTTCACAATAAAAAACCTGTATTATAAATAAAACCCTACATTCAAGAGTTTATTTAAGTAAAAGTACATTAAAAGGAATAATATAGTAAAAGTTCTCCTGACTGATACTTTAAGAAATAAACATAATTTTACTGCTGCTGCAGGTAAAAGTGAATCTGATTCAATATAATTTGAACCATTTAATGCATAAAAATGCATAATATTAGGTATTGAATACTTAAGTATAGTAGCATAGCATTTAGTAGCACTTAATTGTGAAAAGATAATTAGATATTAATAAAAAAAGAAGACTTGGAGAAACATCTGAATAGACCATAGGGGCAAAAACAATTAAAGTTTGACCTGAAAGTAGCAGCAAGTGAGTGAAAAGCTCATGTTAACTAATCAAAAGGATTAATCCACTGTTGGGAGTTTATTCTAAATGCTGAAATTCAGTGTGTGATGTGTGTTCACTTTATTCTCAGGCTGTTAAAAGCCCTGTCATTAGTTTTAAAATCATCTTTTTTATAAAATTTCCAGAGATGAAAATGAATTCCAAAAGGTTTCATCTTCTTGGAAACACATTTCATTAAAGCATACAAAGCAGCATAAAAGTGCAATTGATATCCCCACCACTAGGCTGAGCCCTAAGCCTTCTTTTTTATGTAAAACTCTAATCTAATGATAAGATCCTGCTTCTTTTTTTCCCACTGATCATGCAGAGGAAGTTTCATTACTGCCCCGAAGCCTTGTGTTGACTGCAACATCAAAAATAGGCTTTAAGTCACTGGATCCGTCGTATATATTTTCCCTTTTGTGTTTTTGCTCTTTGTAAAGTCCTGTAACAAATTACAAAATGTACATCCACACAGCCTGTTGATGGGGGTTTTGTTTCACGGGTTGATGAATTTATTCAGCAGCCTATGTGGTGTAACAGGGATCTGGGGGATGAGTGGTGATGAAGGTGAGAACAGGGTGAAAGAGACAACAGATGGGTGCTGAGGGAGCTCAGCACAGATGGACAATACAGGAGGTGGGAAATGCCTGGCAAGAGCGTTATAAAGTCACAGAGGCTACTTTAGGTGACATTTAAATATATCCCATGTCAACTAAATAGGTTAAAATAGGCTAAAAGGAGGAAAAGAGATTCCTGATCCCATTTATTCTGTCACATACATCGTCTCTGTGTGTGGCAGAGAGAGAGAAAGTTGGAAAAAAGAGAAAAAAAAAGGCATTTTCCACCCCACCCAAATAAGTCATTCCCCGATGATTCATTGTTATACTGAATCGGAAAACCTTAGCCATATAAGTGCAAAATGAAGGACGATTATATCATTACATCTCAGACTCGGTGCGCACAGACCGGCCAGTTTATGACGAAGAAGAAGAAGGTTATTGTAGGATTTCAGGATTTCTTCCATAACAGGTCAGATGTTTTAGAATTTTTAACGTAATCATGTGAAATTGAAGTCAGGCAGAGCGCTGCATCTGTAAAGTGTTTGAGCAGCGAAGAGGCTTGTTTTTGAGAAATGTTTGCTTGAATAGGCAAAGTTTTATTTCTTGTATCCTGCAGGGTTTTTGAATTGAGTTTGACAGGAGTGGGCGTAGTGGACGTTGAGGTCGTTAGTGCATGGGAGGAAGTTTGTTTAAATCAATCAACTCAGGCTTATCATACATATTTTAAGAGGTGGATTCACTACATATAAATCATTGAGGCTTTACATACACATAAAGTTTAGAAAAGGGAAGTTCAGCCTGGAAACAAGCGAGTGGAAGATCTTGAACATCAGGAAACAGCGAGGAAGGAAATCCTTCTTACAGGAACTGACAACCAAAGATAGAACACTGATTCAAAAACAACTCAAAGGTGATATAACATGAGCTCAGGTACTGAAGTTGAATTTAAGCTGGTTATACTACAGATAAAAATACTTTATTTAAAACTTAAAACCGGACCAAACTAACCCAAATCAGGAAAAAACGTGAAAAAAGCTAAATTATCTGCAACGCAAAGGTCACTGATTAATAAGATAAGTGTTCAAACATGAGTTATTTTTCCATAAAATCATAAAAATGTGGATATTGGTGATATATATTGATGCTGTAACAGCAACATTATGTTTTATTACAGTTAAAATATTTTATTTAGTGTTATTTAGACTGAGGTTTTGTTATGTGATATATGAATAAAACTTAATACTGCTGCTGTATCTGGAGGTTTTTGGATTTAGGTTAAGTTGAAGTTTGCACTAAACATTTCATTTAACTGCTACTGCTAAAAAAAGATGCTAAAAGTATTTACACAACAAATGTTATGTCACTTTCATAGTAGTGTATTTAAAATAAACGTGCACTACACACTAGTTTTTAATTCATTATTGGGTTAATAGTAACATTGTGTTTTACTACAGATAAAAATACTTCATATAGTGTTGGAGCTGAGGTTTTGAGTTACTGGGACAGAGCAAATGAAACTATAACATTGCAAAAATACAATGTTAGGTTGTGTTTAAAGTATAAAAAATATGCTATTTAGTGTTGGAGCTGAGGTTTTCTCATGCGGCTTATGTATAAAACTCAATGCTGCCACCATATCAGTTTTTTTGTTTTTATTTTAGGGTTTTAACAGGTTAACCAGATGTGTTCCTGATGTTTCCCAGTTACACATGGTTTGGTATGTTAGGTCATGTCTGCTGTCTGAGACGCCTTTGTGTGGCTTTGGCCTCACAAAATAAATTTCAGGGTAACTTTTCATGATTAAATGATGATTCAAATAGTAAATTGGAATTAAGAAACACACAAACATGCCAGATGGGGAATTTTTTGAAAACAGGCCGACTGTTTAGTCCTAAATATTGACTGAACGGTCGTTTTTGTCCATGTGACGCTGTGTTGTTGAAGGAAGCAGCTTCTAGGGTCAACGTCCTCGCCAAATTTGTCCCAAGTGAGAGTCCTAAAGGACAAAAAATGAGGGAAACTAGGGCACAGAAATCCTGGTTTACTGTTTAAAAAGAAAATAACATCCGTCCCACCAATAACCACATAACCTCTTGTCCAGATTATTTGCTCACAGCACTGTTTGGCTTCGATAGGGAAACAGGACAATGCCCAGCACTCCAGCAAATGATCAATTATCTGCTCATTGTTTGAGTTTCTTTTGATTTCAGCGCTCTATACAAAACTGGCCTGCAGTGACTGATCATCTGAGGGGATGCTGTTGTGAAAAAAGCACAGACACATACAATTGAGAAGGAAACACAGAGAATGCATTTCCAGAAAGAAAAGGGGTGAGATGTGGACACTATTGGGAGCTCTGTTTAGTTCATGGGCCACATACAGAGAAATTTGATCAATAAAAATCTCCTTTTTATGTAAAGAAATACATTATAACATGATTATAACCTTTAATTTAAAAACAGGAACAATGACATAAGAAAAAAGGTGTAATTTCACCAATCTGAAATATGGTTAAATTGACTTTTTTATCTCATATTTAGGACTTTTTATCTTATAGTTCTAACATGTTAGCTCATATTTTGTAAAACTTAAAATAAATAAAATGATCTACAATTGAAAAATGATAATTCTACTCGATATTGGACTAATTGCATTAAATACAAGATGTTCTGCCCCGAACAGATTTCATTTTTGGCAGTGCAGTAGAATAGTAGCAAATGGGTTTTTACTGCAAGTTCTGACACGAACGTCTGCTTTGGTGTTAAATTACCTTAGGATCATAGGAATATATTTATCCAAAGAGACAAGTCAGACCAGTCTTTGTTTCAGAAATATACACTTAAAAAATATCTGCCAACAATACTCAATATCTTAGTAATAAAACTTGTCATTTTGTCCCAGTACAACTATAAAAAGTTATGAATTTTCTGTCTCATCAATCAATACCGTTGCCTCCAAAATACTTGTGCACATCTCCTCTACTAGTCCACCGAAGAATATTTAGTATTTTAAGCAGCAGGTGAAGTTATCTCCTGCCTCACAAAACATTTACAAAGCAAAACTATAAATATTTTATCCCTTGTGCCCCGAAAGATTCTCGCTGACTTCGCGTTTCTGTGTAGAAACAGGAACTGGTTCATATTTTCGTCTTCACTTTGTACAGTTGTGGGTTGGATTGGCCCCTTTAGAAGAGGGCCGGTTCTGCTTTTGACCCCCGTGACCTTTAGGGAAGGAGCAGCATGGAGTGAGCTACTTTCTCCATCTGGATGGTATTTTTTAAATTCTTCAGTGTTGGATATTTGATGATCCTGGCAGGGGAAAGAGAGGGAAGGGAATGAGGAGGAGGAGGAAACCAAAGGAGGGCGCTGTTCTCTTAAAGAGACCTTCCTAGTCATAGATATACATCTAAATATACGTATCTATGTTTACAGCCCTTCCAAACATTCGAGAATTAGCAGGAATATAAACTGCACATATGTTAACCACTTCAGCTCTGGCCTATTTTTCATTTTTTCTGCTACAAATGATAATAAATATGGAATATCTCTACAATTACAAAGGTTATGTACTTAAACCTAGTAATAAAATAAATCTACAACATGTGAGGTGACTACAGAAGAGTCAGAATCAATTTATATTGCTGTTATAGAGCAAATATAGTTGAAATATTGCAAAAAATCTAGCATTGTATTTTACTACAAATAAAAATACTTTATTTAAAACAAGACAAAACTGACTCAAATCAGGAGAAAACTTGGTGGTTAGTTGCAGCCCTACTACTGATATTATATTAAACTATGTTCTTATTGTATTGATGATGTGGATATTGATGATATATATTGATGCTGTAACAGTAACATTGTGTTTTACTACAGATAAAACACTTTATTTAGTGTTGGAGCTGAGGTTTTCCCATGCAATCTATATGAATACAACTCAATGCTGCCTACATATCAGGAGGTTTTGTATTTCCCCAGGTTAAATTAATGCTGTGTTTAAAGGTAAAACGTTGCGACTGTTGCCAGGGAGAGGCCGAGGAATACAACAGGCCGCCTTAATCCATCAGCTAAACATCAGCCTCGCTGTGGTATTTTGATGATGGTGTAAGTTATGGAGCGGAGCCACGAGGAGGCAGAAAGTCCTGTGGGTGAACCGCTTCCATAACTCACATCCAAGTGTATCTGTCTCAGCTTGTGGGAGCAGAAGGGAGGGAGCAAACTAAACAAGGACGGAATGAAAGAAAGAATGTACCCAGATCTCATGTGATTTTTCTTTTCTCGGTTTAATATAGTTACACAGTGATTGCGTGTTTGTAGTTTGGGTCTCTTAGCAAATTTTTCCAAAACCCTCTGAGCTCTATGCTGCTCCGGCTCTTTTGGCACCATTCAACAACATACTTTCCTTTGACTCCTTTTTTTTTCTCTCTTTGGTCCAGTTGTTGTGACGTATGAGTGGAGTTCCTGCCCTTGTTTCACGCAGCAGCAGCAGCGTTTAAAAGGGAAGGAGAAGGGAACCCGGGGAGAGGCGGACATTCACTTGACCTGTCCAAAAGGGGGAGGATGAATTGAAGGTATAAACAAGAGGAGCCGTTGGTGCGTTTACCGGAGAGGAGAAAGCTGAGAGAAAGTGCAAAAAAAAGGAAAGAGGAAGAGAAGAAGATAAGACGCCTCATTCTGTCGCCTGCGGGCAAATGTGGATGAGAAGTTAAAGGAGTTGAGGAGGTGTAGGAGGAGCAGCGGCCCGGAGGGGAACCACCGTCTCAGCCTTCTTCCAACAACAACAGGACAGGATGAGGTACCAAGGCAGGGTAAGACCATGATGCTGCTTGTTGGGTGTGTCTGTGTATGTGTTTTTTTTTTCTTTTTTACATTTAATGCTGCAGGTTTTACTATGTGAGTTTATGCGTCTACAATCCATGATCCTACAGCTCCAGCAGTCCACTCCCAAAGAGTGGAAAAATAGAATAATGAGTCTTTTTTTTTTTTTGCATGAGTGAGTCATAGTGTCTTTTTTTGGAGTTTTTTTTTTGTATAAGCTTCAACTCAAGCGGAGGGTAAACTTGGGAGTTTGCCATCACGGCCATTACTGGCACATCGGTGGTGGAGAGAACCAGCTGTGGTCCTGGAGCAGCTGGCCCTGGGACAGAGTGGCGGAGGAGACGCCTTATAAGGAAAAGACAATCCGATGGAAGCAGGGCTTAGTCACCGGGGCTGAGAGCCAAGTCCCACTCCTCACAAACCTGCACATTGCACCACAGTTCCATTAGACTCAGAAATACACATGAAGCAGTGTCAGGACTTTCATTTCTCTAACAGGTCAAACCTCGGGTCACTCAAATCTGCAAGGATCACATCGTATTCTGCTTAAATCTCCCTCTCAGTCCCGTAACCTTCACCGTATTGCAGCCACAGCGTCGCCACATCCTTTTAAGTTTCCTGTTAAGATTATGTAAGCCCAAGCGGTAAAAGTGTTTCCATGTTTTGAAAAGCCTTTTGGATGAGGCTTCCCCCATTAAGTCAACATTTTTTCCGCGTGTTATGGTGACACAATTCGCCCCTCGGAGACCAGAAAACAATGTCTTCTGTGTTTGGAGTTATACAAAAATAACGGTTCTTTGCCTTGGAAAGTCTGATCTGTATCGGTGTAAGGACAGATAATTGCACTTTTGCAGATTTGGGATGTTTAAAGCAGCCAAGAGGTGGATGCTGCACAGAGCCTGTCAGCGAATCAGCTACTGTACATCTGAAAAGCATCAGAGATTCACTTAAAAGGTATTCGATCCGAAAATGGAACGAGACATTCAGGCCAAAGGAATTTGTCGAGAGCCAGATGGCAGCCTCCCTCTGCGCCAGCTAATATCAAAACTTAACGTGAACGCTAAACTCACAGGTGTGTTACAAGTTTCATTATGATGTGCAAAGCCAGCAGGGAGCTACGTGACACTAGGAGGGAAAGGCTGCGACCACAGCCCGGCGGCAATTGAAAAACACAAGTATTCTTCTGCAATTTGAGTTTCCAAATGAGCGGAGAAAACACTGTGAATACCTTGAATCGCATTTCTAAGAACTGTGGGAAAAGTTGCAATTAACCACAAGTGCATCTGCACAGCCCCGACATCTATAGAATAGAATAGAATAGACTTTATTGTCTGTCTCAAATGGTGACAGAAAGTCTTCTTTACCAGGGCTCACAAACACATTCACACATTCCCATTAAGACACATTAAGAACAGGAATAATAGAAATAGATTTGCACATTTTTTTTATATTTAAATCTAGATTTATATTGTGTATATATTCTTTTGCACTACTTTTCTTATACTACCTCCAGAGTTTTTACAGTTTTGCTGCTTTTTCAGAAAGATTGAGAAGATGAGAGTCAAAAACTACAGTTTTAAAGAGCATAAATACAGTTTTAAAAGCATTCATCAGGTCTTTTGTGTTAGTTTCATGTCATTTGAAAGTCCATTGTACCATTTCTTTACAAACCGATATGTCAAAAGGTGTAACCGAAAAATAATAACTTTTAAATATTTAATCCACCTAGAATATAAAACTAGTTGATATCATGTTTTTTAAAACCTTTTTAAGAGAGTTAAACTATCTGGTAACAAGGATATTTTTTGACATTATCCTATATATATATATTATAATCATACAGGTGTTCTTTTTTCGAAATGTTGTCTTTATTTTTAAGGGAATACCCCTTTTTTAACCCCCACTGTATAATTCTATTCTATTCTACTGTATTCTTTTCTACTGAATTCCCTCCACCCCAACACTGCAGCAATAATCCTTGATCTCCACTCTCAATTATTTCACCTCTTGGCTCAGTTATAAATCAAAGTGCCAGTTTGGCATTCCAAAAACCACACATTACCCTCCGTGTTTGATATAAAAACATTCACAGCTGTTAACACACAGCGCATAAACCTTCAGTGGCACCCACTCAATTCCTGCCCCAAACCTGACCCTGAAATTCCTCAGTTGTATCCTTTAGGAAAATCTGACTGAAAGTGTAATTGCTATCTGCAGAAAAGCCCACCTGCAGGAACGGAGAACAATACTCCAAGGTGAAGCAGAGGGGAGTGGCTGCCACGTCCGGTGACTCCACTTTGCTCTCGCTGCTTGGCGATCTTCCACTGTTGTCCCCTTTGTTTTTTGAAGGATTTTCCTGCATCTCGCGCTCAGAGATAATGACCTTTTGCCGGTGTTAAGCCGGGCCAAATGAGACCCCAGAGAGGCTCTTGCATTCAAGAAAAACAGAAGTCCAGTGGAAGTCTTTCCCCCTTTGTTCCAATTTTCTGCTTGTTTTTTTTAATTATGGAAGCATAAAGTTAAACAACAGGGCTTCTCATAAATGTCTTTGAAACTGCAGCTGCTTTGCATTGATTTGACATCGCTGATTATTTATCATCAGAAAGCGTCTACTGACATTTTGAATGCATGACTACACATGTGACTGCATGTGTATTATATTTTGCTCTAGGTCATATCCGAGGATTTCATTCAGCAGACTGGTAATTATTTTCTGTCTGCAGGAGGATGATGTTTGCCATCACAGCAGGTTGACATGTACACAGACTTTCCCAATTACGTTGGGTTTAACCCTGTCTGATACAGAGCTGTGTGTACGGTGCATACATCATGATACACTATCTCATGATGATCACTCTCCCCTGTCTGTTTATCATGTGGAGTCTTCAAAAGTCATTGAATGTCTCTATTGTTTAATCCTGGCACAGCTCAGTGTATCTGCTCTTTGTGGATGTGGTCAGCAATTATGGAGACTTTTGCAATTTTTTGTCTTGCTTCATAAAAGGATCATATTTTGCAAAAAGTCGTGTCAGTTATTGAAATATTTAGCAGCAGATGTTAATTCTTTCACAAGAGGATAGATAGTGCCCGTCAGATGAAATGAGGAAGAGGTCTTTTGTGCCCCCTGCTTGTGGGCAGCGTGATTACATCCACAGCAGGTATCAGTGTCCTTCCTCTTCTTTAAATGCTAGTGCAGTCTCCATAGGAAGTACATATTCCTATAGAAAAATGGAAGCTTAAGTAGATTTTTCATGTTTAAATGAGGGTGTGTTGGACTGTTACATAGTTCCAGATTCTGTTCTGTTAGGTGATAGTGCTGGGATTTCCTGAGGGTCTGTGAACGTGCCTTGGAGTAAGACCTGTGTTAGGATGAGGAATAAAGTAGCAGCTAAACCTGAGAGACGTTTGGTGCAGGAAGAAACAGGACAACAGAATTTTGAATTGTAACGAAAGTGCTGGGAAGCAACATGAGGAGGAGCTGTGAGACGGAGCTTTACACTGGAACTAAAGGGCTGCTGCTGTGCAGCAAAGCAAGGCAAGGCAGTATTTGTGTATCAACAATTTAACTGAAAGTGCTTTTCATAAAACATTAAAAGCGTCAAGATAAGTAATTGCTTTTACACCTGTAGTTGCTAAGCATCACCTCCTCATGAATTGGAAATACACAACAGCATCTTCCAGCATACAATGGATCAAAAAGACTATGTCATTTCTGAAAGTAGAGAAAATAAGATACTCTACAACAAATGGCAACCGTTTGTGAACTTTTTTTTGCGACAATGTAATTCCGCCTCACACATTCTCTCACTTATTTCTATTATTTATATATTCTGTTTTCCTTTTTTCTTTTTTTTGCAATTGTTCGTTCTTGAAAATATAGATGTGTACAAATCTAAGTGTGTATACAAACCACACCAATGTATAGTGATGTATGTAAATGCCTATGTTACTCTTGTATACAGGTCAGGGACAAAAATGTGATGTGGTGTACCAGATAATTTAACTTTTAAATAACAAGAAACCAACATGAACTCATGTACATTCAAAGACCCGATGAATACTTCTTAAAACTGTATTTTATTTTTTGACTCTCTCATCTTGCCAAACATTATTAAACATAAGATACAATTTAAAACCAGTTGATTGAAAGGGGGAAAAAAAATCCACAAATAAGGATAGACACCATCCCTGTCATGCCCAAACTATATCTGAATGCTGAGGTTGATTTGTGAGTCACAGACACTCCATGAATGATTTATAGAATGATGAGATGACTCATGAACTCATTAATTCTAATTGCTCCACACAGATAGAACCAGAATAACCATTGACTGTTGTGCTGTTTGCAGGCTCAACAGCTTCACATGCGTAAACCTTTATGTTCCTGCAGGAGGTGGATGTGGAGGGAAGAGTGCGTCTGGTGATGGAGAGCGCCCTGACGGCCCGGGACAGGGTCGGGGTGCAGGACTTTGTGTTACTGGAAAACTACAACAGTGAAGCGGCCTTCATAGAGAACCTGCGGCGACGCTTCAGGGAGAACCTCATCTATGTAAAGAAACCGCCCATCCTCATACAGCATGTACCAAAACATTCCAGCTCCTGTGTGAGACATATTTAAACAGTGTTGGGCAAGTTACTTCAAAACCGTAATGCGTTATTTATTACTTGTTACTGTCATTTCAGAGTAAGTCATTACATTACAATATTACTGTATTTAAAATGTAAGGCATTACACTATTGTATTACTTTTAGGCTAGTTTCACCAAAATAACTATCTGTTCTGCTGTTTTGACTCAGACGTACATCGGCTCAGTGCTGGTGTCAGTGAACCCTTACAAAGAGCTGGATATTTACTCCAAGCCGCAGATGGAACGATACCGAGGGGTCAGCTTCTACGAAATATCGCCTCATATGTGAGTCCCTCCTCTTTCTCAGAAACTCCTCTGCTGTCAGTTCACATCCTAATTATCACACAGCGCTTTGTGAAGCATGAAACTCCCATCGTTTCTGCATAAATGATTAATAGATTATACAATGAAATATTTGTACACCATTATAAGTGTTTGTTTATTGGGATAAAACTTGATGGGGGGCCTCACTCCAGCGGTCGATGACATTTCCTGTGTTCTGGTGCATTTTAACACCCTGTCAGCACCAAGTTTGGCTTAAAATATGTTCAATATAATTCACTATATTCATTCATTTTGCTGAGGTGCACTGTTGATTGCAACATTTCTATATATGCAGTCAAATATAATAGGTTTGCAATCAAAAAAGCAAAAGATTTGACAGCAAATCTTAAAAGAGGTTTCATGTGTTGAGGTTTCATTTATTTTACTAAATCATATTTTGATTGCAGTCAATACTTTTGCTCTTGAATTTTTTCATTAATTGCAAATCTATTCTGTTTGATGCATAATATAGAAACAGATGTTGCTCTATATATCTGTAGCTGATATTCTCCTGCTTCTCCTCAGTTATGCCCTGTCAGACAACACGTACCGGGCCATGCGGACTGAGAGGAAGGATCAGTGTATTCTCATATCAGGTGAGAGTGGAGCAGGTAAAACAGAAGCCTCTAAGAAGATCCTCCTCTACTACGCTGTCAACTGTCCCACCAACGACCGCATGGCTGCACTGGGAGACCGCCTCCTCCAATCCAACCCTGTGCTGGAGGTATTTAACCTCCTTCATATCCTCCCTCATTGTAAAAAAAACCCTTAATGGTCAGTCAGTTTCCCCTGAATAAACAATAGTTATGTATAATTGCACAGTTAATTCAGGCTGAATTCTTTTATCAGTGTATGCTACTATCTGGCTGATCTAAAAAATGTGACCATTTAATTGTTTGACTTTAATATTCTATTGTTGCTCTTAATTCACTTCCTCCCCCTAATTTCCGTCCCCTCTAATTACTCAGGCCTTCGGAAATGCCAAAACACTAAGGAACGACAACTCTAGCCGGTTTGGAAAATACATGGATGTCCAGTTTGACTTCAAGGTGAAACACTCCCTCCTCGGCTTTGTCATTCTTTATTTAAATAAAGTCCACATCAGGCAGATATAACGTCCCGTCCTCCTCCACAGGGGGCACCGGTAGGCGGTCACATCCTAAACTACCTGCTGGAGAAATCCCGCGTCGTGCATCAGAACCACGGAGAGAGGAACTTCCACGTCTTCTACCAGCTCCTGGATGGAGGTGATGATGAGCTGCTGAACAAGCTGAACCTTCAAAGAAACCCTCAGAACTACCAGTATCTGGTCAAGGTGTGTGTGTGGCTGCAGTGTTGAGTGACGTCTGTGCTGTTAAATTACCAGCTGTGGTGTAATATTAAAATGTCTTTTTTTCAGGGAAACTGTCCCAGAGTCAGCTCCATTAGTGATAAGAATAATTGGAAAGTTGTGATGAATGCTCTGCTTGTTATTGGCTTCACTGAAGCAGAAGTGCAGGTCAGTACAACACGAACAGCTGTTTTTTTCTGTTTTTATTTTATGCAAATTTGAATGGATGAATGCATCTGAGATGGGGAAAATTTTGACAATTTGCATCATTTTAGAAACATTATTTTTAGCCATAAATACTTTTCTTTTTACACTTGCAAATATATCACTATACTCTCTTAGACAGGGCAGTAGCCAGGATTTTTCAAATACCAGGTCAACATTCTACATATAATATACAATATACTGGCAGCGTTTAGAGAAGGTTTCCCTAAATAGAGAAACCTGAAACCAAACATAGGACCACACATTTTGAGTTTAAATACCTGGCTTGGTATTTAAGTCATGTGACTGGGGGAGTTTAGATTTGAACTTAGAGAACCTTCTCTAAACAGCATTAGTCTCAGAACTAAAGAAGCCTGTTGGATCAGAGTCAAAACATCTTCAAACAAACTAAGAATCCAGTTTTTCTTTCTACAACTCCACAAGAATAAGATGACCTGACAACTGAAAACCTTTACAGAATATAAAATAGAAAATCATTCTCTTGATTTCTGCATAAATCCCAAAAATATGTCTGCTCATTATTGTATATACACTGTAAAAACTTTGTGTTCTTTGCATTAAACATAGTATTGTTGCTGTAAACAATTATTATAGTAGGTTGCTGTATATTTTACAATAAATCACAGTAATTGAAATTTTATTGTAGTAAATCACAGTAGTCAGAGTACTGTAGTTACTGTATTACAATACAGTTATTCAACCCAATACTGTAAATACTTTACTACTACTTTACTTACTTTATTCCTACTTATAATATAACAGTTTTACAATTTAAATGATCATATTCTTAGTTGTTATTGTATTGGCTGTCCAGATGTGATGTGAACAAAATGACAAACAAAAGGTTCATCTGTGAGCTTGTTGTTAACAGTTTTTGTCTTTTATTTGACGTCAGAAATTGCTGAACATCATCGCCAGCGTTCTCCATCTGGGAAACACTCAGTTTGGGGAAGGAGAAGAAGGAGAAACTTATATCACCACCGAGACCGAGATAACGAACCTCGCGAAGGTCAGACTAGTCCCGCCGGTGTTACTAAATGTCCAAATATGCATAAAATGTTTGAAAATCGACCACTGAGAACACACGTGTTGTTCTGCAGCTGCTGGGTGTCGATGGCTCGGCCCTCAGGGAGGCTCTCACACACAAGAAACTCACCGCCAAAGGAGAGGAGGTGACACTCTTTTAGTTCTGCACATTGTTTTACACATTTCCACTCATTTAATTTATATTGTGAGACTTCATAACTTGTGTTATACTTTGTGCACAACAGATGATCATCCCGCTCAACTTTGAGCAGGCGGTGTCTTCCCGCGACGCCTTAGCCAAGGCCATGTATGGTCGCACCTTCACTTGGTTGGTGGAGAAGATCAACCAGTCACTTGCTCTGAAGGTGCAGTGTCTGTTCTGATAAGTGCACTTTATTGTCAAAAGTCTATGTAACAGACGTTAACACAGAAGATTCAGTCTGCAACAACTATAACATAAAACTATGACCACATATCTGCCCCATATAGCTGTGACTGTGCCAAGAAAATGCAGTTTATTCTTGACTTTTGCACTATTCATACTGCTTATTCCAACTTGCACATTGCCTGTAAATATCTGTACATAATCTGCCTACTTATAATTTATTTTCTCTGTTATTTTAACTTTAATCCCTTATTACATTTTGAGAACAGCGAGTAAGACTTTTGTTGTACAGTGAAACTCATTTCTACACAGTGCACATGCCAATAAATGCTTTGAATCTTGAATCTTGAAAAGATTGAAATTGCATTTGACCAGTCGCCAGGGTGCAGTTAAAATAAAACATATTGATATAGATATTCACAATAAATAGATCCATACACACAGGCATCAGCAAAACTGTAAATACACAAACACATTAACAATAAAATACACACACACCACTCACTCTTGTTTATGTCTACAATTCAATAGACAAAAACAAGGAACGTAGTGGTAATTCTACAACATAATTGTGTTGTTTTACCATTGGATTTACACTGTCTACTTTCTGTTTGGCAGGAGGAAATCTACCACAGCAGCAAAGGATCCTCAGTCATAGGCCTTCTAGATATCTACGGCTTCGAGGTCCTGCAGACCAATAGGTTATATTTATTTTCCTTTTCTATCATATCTGAATCTGCTTCGCAGCACAGGCTGTAAATCAGATTCTCTGTCAGTAGTAAAGAAAAAACATGAAATAAGCTAAATTATCTGCCACTAGAATAAGATAATTCTACTAAATGTTGGACTAATTGTACCAAGACATCTTCCCCTGTTAAGATTTTTACATTGTATTAGTACTCTAGTAAGAATTCTGTCTCCTTTCTCTTCTATTTCATCAGTTTCGAGCAGTTCTGCATCAACTACTGCAATGAGAAGCTTCAACAGCTGTTTATTGAGCTCACCCTCAGATCTGAGCAGGAGGAGTATGAGACAGAGGGAATTGCTGTGAGTCCACCGTTGGCTTAGGTTGTTAAAACATACAAGTATTGATGTTTTCATTGATATTTGATATTTCCATATTTCAGTGGGAGACGGTGCAGTACTTTGACAACAAGATCATTTGCGACTTGATAGAGGAGAAGCACAAAGGCATCATCTCCATTCTGGTGTGCATGAAAACTCCTGTTTTAAGTGTGTGCTGCTGCATATATCGTTATCGTTCCCCTCTGCCACTGTAGTTGAAGTTAAATATCATGTCTGTCTTTTAGGATGAGGAGTGTCTGAGACCTGGAGAGACGTGTGACATCTCCTTTTTGGAGAAACTGGAGGATTCGCTGGGCAACCACCCCCACTTTGTCACGTAAGCAACATAACATTTTACATCTAGGGTTGCAAAGGGATGGAAATAACTGGTAAATTTCCAGAAATGTTCTATGGTAAATTAAGCTTTGGAATTATGGAAATATTCAACATTTAAAAACATGTCAGCTACACCACAAAAACTGAAATTTCAACATGTGAAAATATCTTGTTTTTGGTACAATTAATCACTGAGTAGATTCATCTTATTCCACTGCCAAATAAATTATCTTATTTCTTTTTTTGGGTCAGTTTGGTTTTGTTTTAAGAAAACAATATGAGCATTTTCTTAAAAAAGGATTAAATTGACCAAAATCAACAAATATAATCTTTTTTAAGAAAGTTGACCCAAATCAGGAAAAAAACTTGAAATAAGCTAAGTTATCTGCCAGTGGAATTCTACTCTCTATAAATCTCTATATGACTACAGATAAAAATACTTATTTTATATAAATACTTATATAAATACTATTTAAATTGTAAAACAAGATCAAACTAACCCACATCATGAAAAAAAAACTTGAAATAAGCTAAAATATCTGCAATGCAAAGTTCAATGATTAATAAGATAAACGTTCAAAGAAAATATTTGTCCATAAAATTTTGGATTTTAACAGGTTAAAAAGAAGTAACATGGAATTGGGTGATAATTTATATTTTGTTTTATAAACAATCACAGAAGACTGGGTCAGTTTTGATCCTGAAGGACAGATGCTGCACAGTCATGGGAAGAAAATACAAGATTTAAGGGCCCCCCTTTAATTTAGTAAATTTGCGATTTATTCACATTAATTCCCATGGAAAGTTTTGCAACCCTGCTTATATCAAATATTACTCTGACATACAGCCGCTTATATCAGCAGGCCTGTGTACATTTACATTTACGTTTATGTCTATCAGTCACAAGTTGGCAAATGGGAAAATTCGCAGGGTAATGAGCAGAGAGGAGTTCAGGCTGCTGCATTATGCTGGTGAGGTCAACTACAACGTCAACGGTAAGCTGAGATCATTCACCAGATCAACCACTTCACTATTTTTTATTATTATCATACATTCGAGGAAGCATCACAACCCACTGATGATAAAATGCATCGTTCATGTTTGCCTCGTTCAGGTTTTCTGGACAAGAACAACGACTCTCTGAGCAGGAACCTGAAAGAGGTGAGACACGGTAGAGTCTCGACGAAACCGCCATGAAAACTGTGTTGACATGTGGTCATATGGGTTTTTTGGTCTCTGTTCAGGTCATGTGCCAGTCAGATAACCAGATCCTTAGTCACTGTTTCCACAGAGAGGAAGCGATAGACCAGAAACGGCCAGAGATGGTGAGAGTCATTCTCGATTTCGATCCCTGCTTCTCTCCCCTCATACTTTCCCTCTCATTTTGTGTTTTAATACTTTTTAGGTGTTTTACACACAAATATACAGATCATTTCTTATAGTGTTTTATCTCTCTTTCAGGCTGCCACGCAGTTTAAAAACAGCCTGATGAAACTTATGGAGATCCTCATGTCTAAAGAACCATCCTATGTGCGTTGTATCAAACCAAATGATGCCAAGCAGCCAGGTATGATTATATATTACCCTATGTATTGTAATAGGTTTGTGCATTACATTACTGTTGACTCATATAGGAGTCCCAATTAATAGTTTTTACAAACAAGGAAGGGGAAAAAAGCGAAATCTAATTTCAGAGCATCATTTCCATTAGTAATCAGGACCTACTGACCATGAATATTCCCCAAACTCATCACTTCTGATCACGTTCTCTCACGTTCTCACATTCTCTCTCAGCGGTTTTACTGCTGAAGCTTCTTCAGGAATAAAAACACCTTCCAGGAAAGGGAAGAGAGAGTGTGTCATCTGAGGCATTTTAATGTAAAAAGGGATTGAGGAAGTATTGGTTTTGTATCAGCAACAAATTAACACACGAGATTCGATCAGAAACCAAAAAGGGTTATCACCAAATTAAAAAAACAGATATAAAACTTAAAAAGGGAAATTTTGAAATCGGAAGAGGAATAAGAAAAAGGAGTTGCGAAGTAAAGGCAGGTATCAAACAAATTAAAACTGGTTGTCTCTTCATTTCAAGAAAATAAAGGCCTCAGTCACTATTTTGGTAACTTATGCTAATAATCTAAATATTTGCCGTAAGTGTCTCATGATCACAAATGAATAAAATCTCCTCGTGCAGGTCGGTTTGATGAAGTTCTGGTGAGACACCAGGTGAAGTATCTGGGCCTGATGGAAAACCTGCGGGTCAGGAGGGCAGGCTTCGCCTACAGACGTCGCTTTGAAGCCTTCCTGCAGAGGTGAGCTTTTTGTGAGGGTTTTTTCATTCAGTTTACTTCATGTTCAGCCTTCTAATCATTTTATTTATGGTATGCAGGTATAAGCCGCTGTGTCCTGAGACGTGGCCCAATTGGCACGGCAGACTCGCAGATGGTGTCTCCACACTGGTGACTCACCTGGGCTACAAAGAAGAAGAGTACAAACTGGGCAGGTAAAGGAGCAGGCTACACCCTGTCACACATATACATTAAATTAAACCTTTCTGCATTATCATTTTCTCAAATGGCTTCTTTTCCCTTTTTAAAACCACTTTCTGCAGGTCAAAAATCTTCATCCGTTTGCCAAAAACTCTCTTCGCCACAGAAGATGCGCTTGAAGCGAAAAAGCCAGATATAGGTGAGCAACGGTGGTATGGATCATAAACACAGGTGACAACTGAAATGAAAAGAGAAGATAACGATTCACAGTCAAATATTAACACTGTGAAGAATATTTATAATGTCTGATGTGTGAGTTGGAGATGTCGTTGCATCATTTCGATATGCCGTGAGGTGGAGAATAAGAAAAGCAGCACTCTGGACATATTTATTACAATTGGCATTGTAAAAAGTGAAATCTTAACAAGTGAAAATATCTTGATTTTGGTACAATTAGTCCAAAATTGAGTAGAATTATCTTATTGCACTGGCAGATTTATCTTATTTTAAGTTTTTTTTTCCTGATTTGGGTTAATTTGTCTTGTTTAAACTAAATAAGACTTACATTTTCTTCTTCTGCCAGTGGAATAAGATATTTTTTTAACATTTTGAATATTAGACTAATTGTACCAAAAAAACTAATATTTTCACTTGTTAATATTTCAGTTTTTGCAGTGTACTTGTAAAGTAACTGCAAAGTGTCTAGAGGGATGTTAATGGGTTACACAAGTATACTGTTACTTTCAATATATAATGAATACACAACATGCCTAATTAGTGATTTACATCTCATGTTGTCAGTGTAAATTAATTATTCATAGCAGAACCTACATGGAAAAGCATGTATCCACCTTTCTATCTTTGTCGTGGTCCAGCTTTGACCTTGCAGACGTCATGGAGAGGCTACAGGGAACGAGCCAAATACCAACGCATCAGACATGCAGGTGAGTCACAGCTTCCTCCTTCTATCTCAGTGTGGGTGTGTCTGTTTATTAAGTTTTGCAAAAGAAAGAAATCTAAAATAGATTTATCAATAAAACTCAATGCTGCAGCATCAGGGGTTTTTATATTTTAATATATTAATACAGAAATATGTGTGTGTAGTGATAGTGATCCAGTCTGCGTGGCGAGGGATGAAAGCACGCAGGAGGGCGAAGAGGCGTCGACAGGCGGCTAACTTAATACGCAGGTGTGTGATTGATGTTTGTTATTTTATGCATGTTTCTGGCTGCATTTTGTATTTATTCAATCCTTGTATCTGTCCTTTTTTAATTTACCAGGTTCATAAAAGGCTTCATCTACCGTCATGAGGACTACTGCCCTGAAAACGATTATTTCCTGGATCACGCACGCTACTCCTTCCTCAAGAATCTACGCAAAAACCTGCCCCCGAACGTCTTGGACAAAAGCTGGCCGACACCTCCTCCCTCAGTCTTTGAGGTACGAACAGATGTCATCATGCACAGATTGAAGGGAAGTGAATGTGTAGAGTTATAAATCCAAAATCTACATCGTCAATTCTGTGGTGTCTTACAGGCCTCCGAGCACCTGCGGAGGCTGCACATGCGGAACATGGTGTTGAAATATTGCAAGAGGGTGCAGCCTGAGTGGAAGAAGCAGGTACTATACTATATCCAGGTCTATGTTTTCAGGTTTTTCACCCACAAGAAATATGGAAAATATCCACAACCACAAGGGCTTTTGTACATAAATCTGGTATCAAAAGAAATCTGCGACATGTGGGTGACTACAGAGTCACAATCAATTCATATGTTACTGTAACAGAACAAATAAAGTTAGAATATTCCAAAAAAAAAAAATCTAAAATTCAATCTCCACCTAAGAAAAATCTTTTTAGAACTAACTAACTAGGCTGACCTCTATTTTGTGCCACACCTAGTGTGACCTTTAACCTTTTTCATGTACCAGGCTCACTACAGATAAAAAATACATTATTTGTATTTGTCTTCACTCTGTTTAATGCACAAAACCTATGCTACCCCTGCTTGATGTTTCTCTGGCTCTTTTTGTTTCCTCAGATGATGCAGAAGGTTGTAGCCAGTGAGATCTTCAAGGATCAGAAAGACGGCTACTCTCAGAGTGTCAACAGGCTGTTTCTGGAATCCAGGCTCGGTACGTGAACACACACGCACACACACACACACACACACACACCTCAGTGCAAAAAGCACAACTAAACCTATTGAAGGGGTATATGTCGCTGAATAATTAATTTAAAAGAAAATGTTTATTATAGGTGTGCTAGACTCCACAGAGAAACTTTAAGAAGAGAAAGAGTTGGTTTAATAAAGTTAAAGAAAATAGCTGTACTATGACTTTACAACACACACACACACAACCACCAAGTTTTACCTCTGTTACCTTTATTTAGAACGGGAGCAGATCAATCTTAAAGTCGTCCAGATGCTCGGCAACGAAAAAGTGCTGGTGGGTGGAACTTTCTGACATAGATTTATTGAAGTTTTGAGCTCGCCTGACATTAACGTGTCTGCCTGTGATTCCCAGTACGGTGTTTCAGTCACCAAGTACGACAGGAGGGGATTCAAACCCCGCCCTCGCCAGCTGCTCCTCACCAACGCCTTCGCCGTGCTGGTGGACAGAACCAAGATCAAGCAGAGAATCGACTACGAAACTCTGAGAGGTGAAAACCAGCCTGAGAGATAATGAGTTAATCTGGTTAATCCCCTGGAATCCATGATCACCACTAATCCCATTATCTGTTAATCAGCATGTATTGTTCCTGCTAAGCAGCAGTTTTCATAGTCTTTTTCATTTCCTTAATTTTTTTCATCAGTAGTCAACTATTGTACCTTTTCTGCAGAAATATCCATGGCAACCGGGTTGTTTTATTGCTCTTGTCATCTGCTTTTAACTGAAAGAAAAACTGTTTTCAGCAAGTTTTATTTTCCAAGTGAAAGTTGTGACAGTGCTTCAGATATTTATACTGACAAGCATTACTGATTATTACACTGAGACCCAGTTATACTCATTTTCTTTAACCAGGCATCTCTGTGAGCTCCCTCAGCGACGGGATATTTGTCGTACACATGCCCAGCGAGGACAACAAGCAGAAGGTAGAACTTACAGCACAGGTCGATCATGGCTCTTTACAGGAGTCCATCCACATGGTCTAAACCCCGCCGTGTCTCCCTCAGGGCGACGTGGTGCTCCACTGCCACCACGTGATCGAGGTGGTGACTAAACTCGCCATGATGGCCAGAAAGACCAGCTACGTCAACATCAGCCCGGGCAGGTGAGGACGTGTCTGGCTGCTACACGACTGCAGTCAAAACTTGTTAAAAGTATTTTTTTCAATCTGAAACTAATCTAAAACTAAGTCATCTCACATATTTGTCACCACCCCCTGCTGCATGTTTATATCACATAGATACTACTGTTCAACAGGTACACAGACACACACACTCACACGCTTACAAGCTTAAACATGTATTTTTTTTTTATGAAAAATGAGTGAAATATCCTAATTAAACCAAAATCTGTTAGAGGTAAGAAACACCATTGCACTAAATGTTGATAGAATAGTTAGTAATTGAGTGAGTAATGAGATATTAACAATACTTTTTTTGGTTTCAGACGTCTTTTGGATGGTTAAACACATTGACCCGGGGACGCCATTGCTGACCCTGAGAAATGAACATGACAGGAGGATTAAACTCCATTTAAACTCATGTTTTTTGTTCATTTCCTCCTGTGTTTAGTATCAGATTCGCTGTGGCTCGCGGCAAAGAAGGAATCGTCGATTTCGTCAGAGGCCCCGAGCTGAAAGTTGCCAAAGGCAAACGAGGACATCTGCTCGTGGTGAGTCAGCAGCAGCTCTGATATCATGCAGGGAGCCTGCGGGGAGGACGTTTTATAAAGTGTTTTAAAATTAACAGCATTACGGCCAGCTGACTGTGTTCAATGTGATCTGGCTCCGCAGACTGCACCTCAGAGCAACGCCACATGAAGAAAACAGGAAGTGGGTTTCAGAACCAAGCTAATCCGATACTGGAGGATCCCCATCAAGAGTTTGCAGGATGATACCGGAAGCGTAAAAAAAAACAAAAAAACATGCTCAATATCCTTTATTGACAAGACATAATTATTACAATAATGTCTCCGATGCTGCAATAAACACTGATAACCAATATCTTTTTTTTATAAGATTAACCATAACATGAAGTCGTCACTGCTCAAAATGCTTCCATCTCTCTAATTTGATTCATACACTTTCACTTTTTCCAAATATGAAATGTAAAACACTGTGTTGTAAGAGAAATAAAATAAACTACTTTAAAATAAATAATAAATATATCTTTGAAAATCCAATAGTTTGAGGGGGAAAAACAAAATGTTGGGACTTTTTGCTGAAACCAGAAAATAATCAGATTTGAGAAGCTGGAACCAGAGAATTTGGACATTTTCTTCTTAAAAATGATTCAAATCAATTATCAAATTTGTTGGCAAAGCATAAAAAATATTAAATTATTACAATAATGACTACGATGCTGCAATAAACACTTTTTTTTTATAAGATTAAAGATAACATGAAGTCTTCACTGCTAAAATGCTTTCATCTTTATTCAATTCAGACACTTTTCAAATACAAAATGCGACACGGTTGTAAGAGAAATAAAATACATTTTAAAAATAAATAACATGTTAATAAATATGTAAATAAATAGTAAATATATCTTTGGAAAGTCCAGTGGGTTGAGGGGGAAAAACAGGCTGTTGGGAAGTGATCTGTCTATTCAAGCAGCTTATTGCTGACTTACAGTCACACAGAAAGAAAGTCTGGGAAATACCCAAGAAACCCGTTTAAATTTAGAGTATAACCTCTGGTAAAAAAAAAAAAAGTAATCACTCTATCACAACAGCTGCATGCAAAGTGATGATAAGACCACTACAGCACTGATTAAAGTGTCACTATGGAGTTATAGGTGTGTTTTTGAGGCCAGCAGCAGGAAGTCTCTGGCCAGCTTGGTGAGGAAGAGGTTCAGATCCCTCAGGATGATGTAGCCCTCCACACGGCTGTCCCACACCGTTTTGGCGCCGGTCTTCGGGTTCAGGGGAGTCCACGAGGTCGGGGACGTCGGCTTCATCCCAGAGGTCTTCACCGACCTCATCTACAGGAGAAAGAGGAACAAAAAGAAGAGACCGGGTTAAGTCTTGTGTGTGTTTGTGTGTCACTTCCTCTAAATTTTATGTGGGTGTAAAAAGTGAAGCGCGATGTGGGTGGGTTTCAGTAATCGGGGTGAATATCGAAAATTTTATTGATATGTGGGGGGGGGGCAATAAATGAGCAATATAAGCTCATGAATCAATTAGGGAAAACTATGAAAATCTCCTACAATAACTTATATTGTTAGAGCTTATTAACGATCATTAGGTCTGATCTTAACCGGCAGACTGGGAAAATAAAAAGAGGCTGAGTTTGATAAATGATTTACTACCTTCTACATGTTAGTTCAGTTGGTTTCTTCCACGTAGCTACTAGCTCTTAAATGTCAAAAATGAGCCATTAGCCACTGGAAAACAGCATCTGAAGAGGGAGGGGGTCTATATCAGTAATAAAAGTGAAGGGCTGATACCTGACTGCTGACTTGGCTCATCAGGTCTCTCAGGTCCAGCTGGACGTGTTTGATGCTCTGAGGTAAAGTGATGCCGGCCGACGCCATCGACACCTGCCCCAGCTCTTCCCTCTCCAGCTGCTTCCTCTTCCACTCCAGCATGTTCCAGTACGCCTGCATGTCGCTGAACGCAGCACGCAGCCGGTCCGATTCCTTTAACAACAGACACAAAGCACACAATTGCATAATCATAATTTAACTTCTAAAATTAAAGGGGAATTCCTCGCAAATTTTTCACAGGTCTGCATTCTGCAAGAGCAGAGATTCTGTGTGTCATCAGGTTTATTTATTTTTCCCCCCACACTCATACTGACTCCACACCACTGACTCGAGGGACGTCAGGGACAACGTCGACGTCACATCCGGTGAGTGTGTTACGTTCACTTGTTGCCTGTTGTT
Source organism: Lepturacanthus savala (assembly GCA_030544235.1). Taxonomy (NCBI): domain Eukaryota; kingdom Metazoa; phylum Chordata; class Actinopteri; order Scombriformes; family Trichiuridae; genus Lepturacanthus; species Lepturacanthus savala. The sequence continues at coordinate 4,190,050 of CM060479.1, read as the reverse complement.
GTCGTTGCCAGACGCTCTCTCGTTTAGCGCTCCTTTATTGTGAACTTAATCTACAAATTACAAATTCGGAGCACTTAGTGATTATCCGAATTAGACTCCGGTTGGCTCACCAAGCTCCGGAGCTAAAGGATAGTGTTTAACCTTAACCAAAAGGTTTATTTTTACTTAATCAACTTCTCTTCTATTAGCGTTAGCTGCTAGCCTCGCTCTACCGAGCAATGGCTAGCCCCCTGCTCTCTCCCTCCCGTCTGTTCTGCTCTGTGTGCTGTATGTTCAGTGAGTTCCCGGCCTCCTTTACTGAGGATAGGAGTAGCTGTAGAAAGTGTAGCTTAGTGTCAGGGCTGGAGGCTAGGGTGTCAGAGTTAGAGGCACGGCTCCGCGCTTTGGAGGCTAAGCCTAGCTTTAGCCAGGTAGCAGCAGGGACCGCCGGCCGTGCCTGCAGCGGTAGAAACGCTAGCATGGTTAGCCCCCCAGTGAGTCCCGCGCAGCCGGGAAAGAGTAGCGACGGGTTTGTGACAGTCCGGGGGAAACGTAGTGCTAAGCGCAAACACGTAGTGCACCAACAGCTTCACGTCAGTAACAGGTTTGACCCTCTCAGCGCCACACCGGCTGAACCAGACACACTCATAATTGGAAGTTCTATAGTCAGAGACGTGAAGCACCCAGCGGCGTCTGTTAGGTGTTATCCAGGGGCCAGAGTCGGTGACATCGAAGGTAACCTTAGGCTTTTAAAGCAGAGTAGGGCTAGATTCCGCCGCATCGTGATCCATGCAGGTGGTAACGACGCCCGGCGGAGACAATCAGAGATTCTGAAATTGAATGTAGAATCGGTGTGCAAACTCGCTAAATCGATGGCTGACACCGTAGCATTCTCTGGACCCCTGCCCAATCTGGTCAGTGATGAGATGTACTCCCGCTTCTCATCCTTTAACCGCTGGTTAGCTAGGTGGTGCCCTAAAAACGATATAGTTTTTATTGATAATTGGCGCGCATTTTGGGGAAAGCCCGGGCTCATCCGGAGAGATGGCATCCATCCGACTCAGGAAGGAGCCTCTGTCCTAAGCAGAAATATGGCCCCAAGACTTAGTTTACCTAAATGACCCGATAGAGTGGGGGCCCGGGCACAGAGTCGAAGTGTAAAACACTTCTCTGTAAGTCACTCGTCTCACCCTGAGCTGTCACATATCCCAGGTTCAGGAAAGCAGATAGAGACTGTGTCCATCCCCCGTATAGTTAGCTTTAATAAACCTAGCATTAGAAGGCCTATAAGACAGAGAACAAACAATTTAATAAAAATAATTCCCTGTAGAAACAAAACCAAAGTAACATCCAATAAACTTATAAAATGCGGACTCCTAAACATTAGGTCTATAGCATCTAAATCTCTGCTGGTAAATGATCTGGTCGGTGATTATAAATTGGATATTTTAGCATTAACAGAAACTTGGCTCCAGCAGGATGAGTATGTGAGTCTCAATGAATCCACTCCACCTAGTCATATTAACTTTCATACGGCTAGAAGCACTGGTCGAGGTGGAGGAGTTGCAGTCATCACTCACTCTAGTTTAGGTGTTAGTCCCAAAAATAATCATAACTATCAGTCATTTGAAACTTTGCTTTTATCAATGACTGATTCCAGGCAGACAAACAAAAAACCAGCCCTATTTGCAGTTGTTTATCGCCCTCCTAGTCCTTACTCTGTATTTTTAGCAGAATTCTCTACCTTTCTGTCCAGTATAGTGTTAAACTATGACAAAATTGTAATTGTAGGAGACTTTAACATACATGTTGATAACAATAGTGACTCTCTAAGTAACGCTTTTGGCAGCATACTAGATGGAATTGGCTTTACTCAAAATGTAAATAAACCAACCCACAGTCACAAGCACACCCTGGATCTGGTTTTAACTTATGGTATTGAGATTAGTGACCTTGTTGTTCTCCCCCATAATCCAGTTCTTTCAGATCACTTCCTAATTACCTTTCAGTTTATAATGAATGATAATTCCTCACCAGTAGTTAAAACTGAAATGAAAAGAGCATTATGTGACTATTCCGTTTTAAAATATAAAGAGATAATTCAGCCTATATTCACCCCCACATATAATTATGAGAACAGCAGCTCAGACATGTTGTGTCCTGCTACATGTGATGAGTTAGTTGAAAATACGATGCACACCCTCAATAGCGCTTTAGACCTGGTAGCCCCATTAAAATGTAAAACTGTTAGACCCAGGACATTATCTCCCTGGTATAATACTGAAACCCGTTCCCTTAAAAAAGCTACACGTAAATTAGAAAAGATGTGGCGCTGCTCCCGCACAGATCATTCCCTCAGGGCCTGGAAGAACAGTTTATTGGCTTATAAACAGGCCCTGCGTAAAGCAAAAACTAGGTATTATTCATCATTAATAGAAGAAAATAAGAATAACCCCAGATTCCTGTTCAGCACTGTAGCCAGGCTGACCAACAGTCACAGCTCAGTAGATCCATCTATTCCAGTTAGTCTCAGCTGTGATGACTTCTTAAATTTCTTTAATAATAAAATCATAAGTATTAGAGATAAAATAGATCAAATCCTTCCAAACATCAGTGCTGAGGAAGCTCAGGCTGTAAGCTTAGAAGCCCCTTTAAACCCAGTAATATTACTGGATAAATTCACCCCTGCAAACCCAGCCCAGATAACTAAAATCATTATGTCATCTAAATCAACTACGTGTATTCTAGACCCAATTCCAACTAAACTACTTAAAGAGACGCTGCCCTTAATTATTGATAATATCTTAGATATAATTAACATGTCCCTAATAACTGGATACGTGCCGCAGGCTTTTAAACACGCAGTCATTAAACCGCTCTTAAAGAAAAACACTCTTGAGCCAGATATTTTAGTAAACTACAGGCCAATTTCAAATCTACCCTTTCTTTCAAAAGTTCTTGAAAGAGTGGTAGTTCAACAGCTGTGTCAGCACTTACAGGACAATAGTTTATTTGAAGATTTTCAGTCTGGTTTTCGGGCCCATCACAGCACTGAAACAGCACTAGTCAAGGTCACTAATGACTTGTTGCTGGCTGCTGATGATGGGCTGGGCTCGGTTCTGGTCCTGCTGGATCTAAGTGCTGCGTTTGACACAATCGACCATAGCATCTTACTGCAGAGATTGGAACAGGACATAGGCATTAGAGGATCCGCTCTCTCCTGGTTTAAATCCTATTTATCTAATAGGTTCCAGTTTGTTAGCGTTAACCAGCAATCATCATCATACTCAAGAGTCACCTATGGTGTCCCACAAGGGTCAGTCCTAGGGCCCATTTTGTTTACTCTATATATGCTGCCCTTGGGTAATATTATTAGAAAACACGGCATAAATTTCCACTGCTACGCAGATGACACACAGCTATACTTATCAATTAAACCCGATCAGATCAGGCTAGTACATAAACTTAGCGCCTGTGTTAGAGACATAAAGACCTGGATGTCTGTGAACTATCTGTTACTTAACCCTGATAAAACAGAAGTTATTATATTAGGCCCTAAAAGTGTTAGAGAGTCCCTATCTGAGCAACTAGTAACTCTAGATAATGTGAAAATAGCCTCTAGCACCACAGTTAAAAACCTAGGAGTTTTATTTGAGCCAGACTTATCATTTAAAGCTCATATTAATCAAGCCTGTAGAACAGCCTTCTTTCACCTGCGTAACATAGCCAAAATTAGAAATATCCTATCTAAAAATGATGCTGAAAAACTAATCCATGCGTTTGTTACATCTAGACTAGATTACTGTAACTCCCTATTAGTAGCGTGTCCTAAAAGTTCCCTAAAAAGTTTTCAGCTGGTTCAAAACGCAGCGGCTCGTTTACTAACAGGAACTAATAGAAGAGAACACATCACCCCCGTACTCCAAGCCCTTCATTGGCTTCCTGTTGAGTTCAGAATTAAATTTAAAATCCTACTCCTCACTTATAAAACCATTAATGGGATGGGCCCCTCTTATCTTAAAGATGCTCTGGTCCCGTATCATCCAAATAGAACACTGCGGTCTCAGAATGCAGGTCTACTGGTAGTTCCACGGGTCCATAAAAGCACAGTAGGAGCTAGAGCCTTTAGCTACCAAGCCCCTATCTTATGGAACCAACTCCCAATTAATATTAAAGAGGCCGACACAGTCTGTGCATTTAAGGCTAGACTAAAAACATTTCTGTTTCAAAAGGCCTATGGTCAGGGTAGTTAAAGGTAGACTTAAAACCACAGTTCAGTCTAAGCTGCCCTAGGAGTGAGAATACTGGGGGAAGTACAGTCACTGAGCTCTATCATCTCTTTCTGGTACCATGCACCACTGTCTGTCATTAATAAACAGGATCTACTTTATACTTGGTCTTTACATCACTATTCACCCAGAGTCCTTCTCCCCACTCCCCTTCGGGGGAGTGGCTACTGTTTCAGTTCATCCGCACGAGGCCCAACGATGACGACTCCTGATGCGACTCATCGAGGCCCCTGATGAACCTTCACCTGCCTGGTTGGACCCACCCTTCTGCCCCCACCCTACGGCATCTCTACAGACTAAAACATCTTTAAAGACTATTATTTCATCATCAGATAGATGTCTGTCAGTCCTGATTCATCTATAGCCTGTCCGTCCATGGGAGTGGATCTCTCCTTCACTGTGGTCCTCCTCGAGGTTTCTCCTTTTTCCCACTGGGTTTTTGAGTTTTTCCTTGCCGAGAAGGAGGGTCTAAGGACGGGGGATGTCTGAGTCACTTTGGACTGGATTTTGTAAAGCACTTTGAGACAACTGTGTTGTAAAATTGGGCTATAAAAATAAAGTGAATTGAATTGAATAATGGCTAAAATAAGAATCTCAAAACAATAGGAGGAATTTTAAAAAAAAATTCTCAACCAGTCAGTGATTTCCTAATAAATTCTTTGTAAACACCCCGACAGAGACTAACCGTGAGCTGCAGCCAGATGTAGAAATCTGTAGAAAGCATGGGCAGGTCCTGTAACTGCTGTCCTCTGTCCTCAAAGTGCTTTTCTCCCAACTGCTGCACCTTCTGTAGGAAATAAACACAGCACCAATTAAAGAGATTCATGATAAGGCTGCAAAAAATGCCTATAATGGTAGTCGATTAATCTATCAGTTGCTGAAACGATTAATCAATTAGTTGCTTGGTTCATAAAATGGTGTAAAAAGTTTAAGATTCAACCTAAAAATTTCTTTTTTTGTCTCAAAAATCATTAGTTTACTATTATAGAAGACCAAAGACCAACATTTTCCTTATCAAAACGACTCAAATCAATGAATCAATCATCAAAATAGTTGTCATTTCCCAGCACTCACATATTTCTGCAGCAGCTGCTGGACACGGTTCCTGGTGGACCTCGTGAGACGAAAGGAGTTTTTATATCTACTCTCCTGGACAAGTGGAGACGGAGCAGAAGACTCCACAGAGTTGAGTAGAGAGAAGAGCAGGACGACAGCGAACCAGAAAACAGACATCTGGAAAACACACAGCAGCACATTTGAGGCTCATGTTATGTTCTAAAGCTTTTTGATGCTGATACTTGAACCCATAAGAAGCTACTGAGACTCTAGTGTCACCGCCCCTTTAAATGTTCTGGAAAACGCCTCATGTGGTCATGTGACCATGTGGGCCAGGTGTGAAAGGCTGAATAATGTCAAGCAGCTGGATTTCTGTCACTAAAGGTGAGTTTTAACCCATTTAACAATATTAAAGGTTTAATAACAAGTCCTATATTACATTTAACCTACATTGCAGATAAGTTTTCTCCTGATTTGGGTCAAAACTAACATTTTCTTTTTAAAACTGACTGAAATCAAGAAAAAAAAATTGAAATAAGCTAAATTATCTGCCAGTGGAATAAGATAATTCTACTCAAAGTTGGACTAATTGTATGAAAAACAAGATATTTTCACCTGTTAAGATTAGATTAAACCAACTAATATTAATTGTTTATTAACATGTCCTATATTACATTTTTAACCCGTTCTTACCACAATTCTTATACAGTGGTGACACATATGTCACATCAGGCTTTTAACCTTAAAATAGTCATGGAAAACCTCATGTCACAATAAGAAAAATGGTAATGAGCTGCTCAATTAATTTAGCTGATTCACTTCATATAGATAATATAATATATATATATTTCAATTGATAATATTTTAAAACTTCAGTAATGAATTCCCTGTGGTCTATTTGGTCTGTTTTATATCCCCCAGAATGTTCCTTTAAAGAGAAATAGATTCTTCAGGGTTAAATCACATGCAGGTCATTTACTTTTCAGGTATGACCCTTCACTTCTGTTTTTAAGATATAAAACTCAGTATCACTTCTAAATTAAACAACTTTATTCTGGGGGATACACACCGAATCTCTTTATGGGAACTGAACAGTCATCTTTCCTCGTCACTATATTCAGTAAATTAAGGTCTATTCATATCACATCCGCCTGTGTCATTCCTCAATAACCAGACACATCACATACATGAGTTTTTTTCCTCATGTAATTCAGCAACAACAGCAGTTAGTACAGTAGCAGAAACGTCTCAGTTCCTCTTTTTATTTCCTGTCATCGCTGCTGACCTGACATTACTTCATGTGTTTTTTTTCCTTTCTTTAGTTGAGTCATTTGTTGCTGGTGTTTCGAGTCTGACTGAAATCACCTGTTGCAAAATAAAATACAAAAAAAACCCTAATGCAGCAGCAGCGTTGAGTTTTAATCATAAATCACATGAGGAAAAACTGGCGTTTAATCAAATGACCAAAAATAAGTGTCACTGATGAAATCCTTAAATAAAAAATCCCGAAAAAAACCCTGATACAATGAAACTAGCATTCTTTCATATTATTTCTGCCTTATTTTACATAAATCCTGTTAAATCCCAGTAGAAAAACTCAGCTCCAACATTAAATAAAGTATTTTATCTGTATCTTAACACAATGTTACTGTTACAGCATCAATATATATCATCAATGTCCACATCATCAATACAATAAGACAATAGTTTAATATAATATCAGTAGTAGAGACTATTTAGATATTTAATTTAGATTAGAAGAATATATTCTTCATGTTCTGGAATGATCCTCAGTGGGATTTAGAGGATTTTATGGACAAATAATTGACCTTTGACCTCTTTTTATAATTGGGTCAGTTTGGTCTTGTTTTAAGTTTTAAATGAAGTATTTTTATCTGTCGTAAAACATTTTTTGCAATATTCCAACTAGCATAAATTAATTCTGACTCTTCTGTAGTCACTTCATATGTTATATATTTATTTTTATAACAGGTTTAAGTCCAATAATCTTTGTGGTTGTAGAGATATTCCACATTTATTATCATTTATAGCAGGAAAACTAATAAATAAACCTGTGCTTTAAGTGGTTAATAGTCTCTCCTGATAGTATATCCACAAAATTCAGCTTTTAAAGTCCTTAACTGCGCACTAAGATCATTGCATCTGACTTAAAGATGCTCTCATACTTGCACATTAGATAATAAAACCAGCTAAAACATTAATTAATATACCAGTCAAACACCCTCCTATTAACTTGAATGACACTGTTTTATATATCTTCCATTCAGACATATCTTGGACTTGTATTTTCAGTCTTACCTTGGAGGAGCAGTGAACACCACACTGAGACAGGTTTCTTCTTCATGCTGTTGTCGACCTCACGTTCAGTATTTATATTTGTTCTTGATTTCGGTTTCTGACAAAAATGGTTTGGAGTTTTTTTTTTTTTTTTTTTTTCTCCCCCTCTTCTCTCTCTCTCTTTACGGCATCTTGTGGTTACTGACACAATTCAGGAGGAAGTTACTCACTCAACAAGAAACTAATATACTATAAGCAAGAGATGAGACAAGATAATAATAAATGGTCATTTAAAAGGTTAAAATCCTGGAAATGATTAAACTATTGATAGTTTTGAGCAGGAAATAAGGTTTAAGCACTTAAACCACAGGTTTATTTATCAGTTTTCCTGCTATAAATGATAATAAATGTTGAATATCTCTACAAACACAAAGGTTATTGGACTTAAACCTGGAATTAAAATAAATCTACAACATATGAGGTGAATAAAGAAGAGTCAGAATCTATTTATGTTGCTGTTATAGAGAAAATACAGTTTAGAAAAAACTTTATTTAAAACTTAAAAGAAGACCAGACTGATCCAAATCAGGAAAAACTTTAAATAAGTTCAGTATTTAATAATATAAGAGTTCAAAGGTCAATTATTTGTCCATAAAATCCTATAAATCCAGAACATGAAGAATATATTCTGTAAGATGTTTATTATTAAATAATCACACAAACAGCTCTAATCTAAATTAAATATCTAAATAGTCTCTACTACTGATATTATATTAAACTATTTTATTATTGTATTGATGATGTGGATATTACATGTTACAGACAAATATAGGTAGAATATTGCAAAAAAAGTTAGTTTTAATGTTAGCATTAGCGTTAGCATTTGCGTTAGCATTAGCATGAGCGTTAGCATTAGCGTTAGCATAGAACGTTATCAGAGGTTGAATTATCAACACTCTGCCTTCTGTTTCCTTAATATCATGATATAATCGTGAAAATCCTTTGGCCGGAAAACCTCCATGAGTTAGTTTTAATGTTAGCATTAGCGTTAGCATTAGCGTTAGCATAAGCGTTAGCATTAGCGTTAGCATCGAACGTTATCAGAAGTTGAATCATCAACACTCGGACTTCTGTTTCCTTAACTATTGTCTTATTGTATTGATGATGTGGATATTGATGATATATATTGATGCTGTAACAGTAACATTGTGTTTTACTACAGATAAAATACTTTATTTAATGTTGAGGTTTAATACTGGGATTTATCAATAAAACTCAATGCTGCTGCTGTTTTAGGAGGATTATTTTATTTTAACAGGTTAATTAAAGTGATATTTTAATCTTAACACAACACAGTTACAGCAATAATAAGTAATGTCTACTTGACATAAACAATGAATAATTGATTTACTATATATATATATATTTATTATATATTTATTGATTTATTTCTACAGAGTTTGTTACATGGTCATTTCACTATGCAACAATAGTGGGAAGATGGTTTCAGATGTGACTGAGCATCTCATGATGTAGGACATAATGACTCAACACACACACACACACACACACACACACACACACACACACACACACACACACAAAAAAAAAAAAAACTCATCTCACTGTGGAAAAATTGTTTATCTGAACTTAAACCAAATACAAAATATATTATATTATATTAAAGTAAATAATATATATGTATATATACATATATGGTATTATATATATATATGACACACACACATATATATATACATATATATATATGTATATATATATGTGTGTGTGTCTGTGTGTGTATGTACTCTTCCTGGGTTTTATTTGAAGTTTATATATATATATATATATATATATATATATATATATATATATATATATATATATATATATATATACATATATACATATATATATATATATATATATATATATATATATATATATATATATATATATATATATATATATGTATATGTATATATATATATATATATATATATATATATATATATATATATATATATATATATAATTACCATTCACTGTAAAACCTTAAAAATTACATTAAATAACTGGCAGCAATTAACCAGAAATTTGCTGTAATTATTATTTTTTATTACGGTAGAAGTACTTTACGTCTGTTTACAGTATTATTATTATTATGTAGTATTATATATTAATAGTATTATTATGATTTTACTGTAAAATAAAATAAAACAAATAATGTGATTTCAGTTGTATTTAAACAATTTGGTGATTAATTGTACAATAAAAAAATAAAATACTGTCATTATTTACAGTATTAGGTAATTTACTGTATTATAATACAGTTATAATACAATAAAATAATAATTAATTAAATAAATAATTTTAACACAGTAAATAACTGAATATTTCACAGAAACAAGTTTTACAGTGCAACAAATAGACCAGCTTATAATACAAATAATATACAAAAATATATTAAAATTAAAAATTTAAATTTTATTAATTATTTTATCATGACAGATATAATCTAAATGTGTATTAAAAAAAATCTAAAATGTTCTAAAATGAGATAAAATAGATACAAACACATACAGACTTTTCTCATCTCCAAATATAGAAATATTATTTAATATTCTCCTGTATTTTAGTGTCAAAATAGATAATAGATGTTAGTAAAGACTCCCAGTGTATTTGATAATGAATGTAAAGCTGTATGATGTTGAATTCTTTAATATAACTAAAATAAAATAATGAATCATCATGATTAGTCAATGATGATAATACCAGGGACCTTTCTGGGTTGTTTTTCTCTTTTCTGATAGATTTCATCATTTTTATCATCATCTACATCATCAACTCCTGGTTTTTCCCAGAGAAGGAAAAGTCAAAACTGAACTTCAGATAAAAAAAAATAAAAAGTTCATGTTGTTTTTACACTAAAATTTTACTGTAGTTTCTAGAAAACAGCCCGACTCCTCAATAACATTCTATTTTATGTATTTATTTATTTTTTAGCCTCATGTAATTAAACATGTGATTTAAGATCTTTACACAGATGTTTTTGTCTGTATTTTAAAATGTTTCTGTAAAATCTGTAGTTATTTAAACACAATAATTTACAGTAGATTACTGTATATTTTACAATAAATCACAATTAGTCAAAGAGTTACTGTATTATAGTACAGTTAATCACCTAATGCTATAAATACAGCTGAAATAACAGCATTTAATAGGTTTTTATTGTACAATTATTCACATAATGCTGCAAATACAATTGAAATCACAGTATTTCATTGATTTTATTGTACAATTAATCCCCTAATACTGTAAATACAACTGAAATCACATGTTTTAATTGATTTTTATTGTAAAATTCATCACCTAATACTATAAATACAACTGAAGTCACACATTATAATTGATTTTATTGTACAATTAATCCCCTAATACTGTAAATACAACTGAAATCACATGTTTTAATTAATTTTATTGTAAAATTCATCAACTAATACTGTAAATACAACTGAAATCACATGTTTTAATTAATTTTACTGTAAAACTCATCACCTAATATTATAAATACAACTGAAATCACATGTTTTAATTGATTTTTATTTTACAGTAAAGACATAACACTATAAACAGTGCAGTAATTCTATTGTAAAAGATAATTACAGTAACTTTCTAGAGCCGTTATATTTATTTATACATGTTTATTGTGTTGGACATATACTTATATTTGAGTAGAAAATAATAAAAGGTTATATTATATGGTGCCATCTTAAATGATCATATCCTCATTTTGTTGTAATCCTTTTATTAATAGTCATTTTTTTTCTTCTTTCTAATATCTTTATTGTTGAAGTTAATCATTTGTCCTCGTTAAGGAACTTGTGATTCGTTGGATTAGAAAATAGAAAAAGCTGCAGCTGTGGTCGGGACGTTCCTCTAAAACAGAGCTGGGCTCTCCGTCAACTTTCCCTGAATAAATAAAGTTTAGTTTAAAAAATATAATGAAAACATTTGACTCTACTCGGTAAAAATTTGCTGTAAAATCTGCAGTTGTTTTCTGTGATAAACACAATCATGTTACTGTAAATGATTATTACAGTAAATACAACTGAAATCACAGTATTTAATTGAATTTATATCACAGTTAATCACATAATACTGTAAATACAACTGAAATCATAGTATTCAATTGATTTTATTGTACAATTATTCACCTAATACTGTATTTATCACATAAATTACAGTATTTAATTGATTTTTATCATGTAAATACAACTGAAATAATAGTATTTAAATAATTTTACTGTACAATTATTCACCTAATACTGTATTTACCACAGAAATCACAGTATTTAATTGATTTTTATCGTGTAAATACAACTGAAATAACAGTATTTAATTGATTTTATTGTACAATTATTCACCTAATACTGTATTTATTACATAAATTACAGTATTTAATTGATTTTTATCGTGTAAATACAACTGAAATAACAGTATTTAATTGATTTTATTGTACAATTATTCACCTAATACTGTATTTACCACGGAAATCACAGTATTTAATTGATTTTTATTGTGTAAATACAACTAAAAATCACAGTATTTGATTTTATTTTACAGATAATCACCTAATACTATAAATACAACTGAAATAACAATATTTAATTGATTTTATTGTACAATTATTCCCCTAAAACTGTATTTACCACGGAAATTACAGTATTTAATTGCTTTTATTGAACAGGTTATCATCCAATATTGTAAATACAACTTAAATCACAGTATTTAATTGATTTTATTGAACATTTTATCATCCAATATTGTAAATACAACTGAAATTACAGTATTTAATAGATTTTATTGTACAATTATTCACCTAATACTGTATTTACCACGGAAATCACAGTATTTAATTGCTTTTTATCATGTAAATACAACTGAAATAACAGTATTTAATAGATTTTATTGTACAATTATTCCCTTAATACTGAATTTATCACTGAAATTACAGTATTTAATTGATTTTATTGAACAGGTTATCATCCAATACTGTAAATTCAATTGAAATCTAAGTATTTAATACATTTTATTGTACAACCCATCACCCAATAGTATAGTAGTATAGTTGAATACTGTAAATTCAACTTAAATCACAGTATTTAATTGTGTTTTATTTAACAGTAAAGACATAATTCTATAAACAGAAGTACAGTCCTAATATAAAAATTAATAATGAATAATTGTTACCCTAAATTTTAAGGTAATTTTAACAGTTTTACAGTGAAATTCTTCATCTAACTTCCATTTATCCAGGTTCTTTGCCACATTCTATTATCTATTCTCTATGAGGCATGTTTGGTCGTGTAATTGAAAGTATTATTGAAAGTATTTGTGGTTTTCCTCATGGATAAAGGAAGATGGAGGTGAATTCCCAGAGATTAATCCACGTACCCTCCACACCCTCCATGGGAAGTCACCCAACACTCACAGGAACCATATGTGGGGGATGTTTTACCGTCATTATGAAACCTCTAAAAACCGTCGATTAAGGGTTTCACTTATTGATCAGTGAAAACAGAATCAATTATTTTATTTTCTGATGTAATCTATAGATTTATTTTAGTTCATTTGCAATAACTCACCTCAAACACTGCTTATTCTTTACTGTAGAATTGTTAAATAACTGTATAAATTAAAAATAAAGGCAGTTAATTCAATGGTAACAACTACATTTAACCCATAAGAACCTATTTATTATTTCTGTCACTACTTTTTTCTAATAAATCACATTTATGGTAAATTTATTCCTCATTAAAATAAATCAATGCACATATTTTCTCTTTTTATTAGAATTAATTCAACATATATATCACAGGTATAACTTTGCTGGTTAGATTTAACAGTAAATTATTTAAATAACAACTATATTAATTAAAAATAAGTGAATCAGCTATGCTTTTTTATTTTTTATTTCCATGAATATTTTAAGGTTAAAAGCCTGATGTGTCATGATATTTCCCTAATTTGTTTTATATCAATTTATTCAGGAATTGTGGTCAGAACAGCTTAAATGTAATATAGGACATGTTTTTATATGTTATTTTTTTAGTTAATCCTTTTAATTTTTTAAATAAATATTAGTCTTGACCCAAATCAGGGAAAAAACCTTGAAATAATCTAAATTATCTGCCAGTGGAATAAGATAATTCTACTCATTATTGGACTAATTGTTAATTGTTAATGTTTAAAAGCCATTAAAATGGGTTGAAACTTCCTTTTAGTAACAAAAATCCAGCTGTTTGAAATTAAATGTGTTAAAACAGCTGGATTTGTGTTAATAAAGGTGAGTTTCAACCCATTTAACAATGTTAATGGTAATTAACATGTCCAGTTTAACCTGTTCTCACCATAATTATTGAATAAATTGATATAAAACAAGTCTGTTGTGACATATATGTCACATCATTTAATATTAGTCCAACATTGAGGAGAATTATCTTATTCCACTGGCAGATAATTTAGTTTATTTCAATTTTTTTATTGATTTTAGTCAATTTTTATACTTTTTTTTAAAGGATCAGGTTAAAAAAATATTTTCATAACTTGTTTTATATCAATTTATTCAAGAACAGGTTAGTCCAAGCTTTTTTGCCCTAATCCTTAAAAAATAAGTATTAAATTAACTAAAATCATAAAAAATGAAATAAGCTAAATTCTTATAATAGTATAATAAAATAATTCTCCTCAATATTGGACTAATTATTAAGGGTTAATAGTCTGAAAACAGTATTTTCCTAAATTGTTTATATCAATTTATTTAATTGTTGTGGTCAGAACCCATTAAATGTATTATAGGACATGTTAATAAACCATTAACATTATTAAATGGGTTGAAATTTCCTTTTAGTAACAAAAATCCAGCTGTTTGAAATTATTTCATCATATAACAGCTTGATTTTTGTTAATAAAGGTGAGTTTTAAAACCATTTAACACTGTTAAGAGTTGAATAACATGTCCTATAAATTACATTTAACCTGTTCTCTCCACAATACTTAAATAAACTTATACAAAAAACAAGGTAGGAAAATATTAAATGGGTTGAAACTCACTTTTAGTCAAAAAAAATCCAGTTTTTGACATTTTCAAGTTTTATAAAGTTTAATTTTGGAATTTTTACATAAGGATTTGCGTCAGTACCAGGCTTTTATTTTCTTTTCTTTTGCAGAAACTGGCAGAAAGGGATTAGGATTTTTTTTTTGTGAAGTTCCCTTTACGCTGTGATAAGACCTGCGATTAGTTTCAAAATAACAGAAAATCTCATCAAAATCCTTGAAAATCCCTCGGCACTAAACTGGTAGTTTCTACCTGACTCTCTGTGATTTTTACATGTCGATGCTTTTTCCTGATAGAAAAGTCTAGAAAAGTCTAGACAGTCGCTTCATATTCCCTATTAAAAGTCCATAAGGGTTCAAAGGTCACTCCATCTGCACACATTAGATTAGATAGGACTCTAAATACCAACACTAAGACAGAGAAAATAAAATAAATGACAAATTGTCGTTGTAAAAACTGTAAAAAATACACAAAACTGACTCTAACTTGATTGCAGCAACTGAAATATTGACTTTTATGGCAAAATTAAGTAAATTAATATAAAAATGAAGCTACTTTATAGACTGAAAATGAAAATATTGAACCAACTTAATTGAATTGTTTCAATTAGTAGCACGGAAAGGAATAAGTTCACTGAAATTAAATTAATAAGTTAGACTAACTCAATTTATTTCAATGAACATATTTATTATAAGTGTTACCAATCAATAATGCATATTTCCTCAAATATTTTAACTATTAATCACTTAAATCATTTAAAAACCCTTTACATTGTTGATTCATACTTAAAAATAACAGATTTTTGCCTTTCTGTTCGTAAAGTAGCATCAGAATGATGCATATTTTAAATAATATCTTTCTGGTGGAGTTCAGGCTGTTATTGATGATGATTTTAAAGGGATAGTTCACTGTTTTTTTAACATCTGGCTCCATTTCCAACATTTCTATGATGTATCTGAAATATAGAGACCATAATTTTGCTTTGCAGCAATTTTCCTCTAACTGGATTTTCAATATAATTAAAAACAAAATCATTGAGACGTGTACAGTTACACATTGAGCTTCCTACCGGTGTTTATTCATGTTTTCACAATAGGTTCAAATTATAATTAAAAAAATCAAATTACTAAAGCTCAACACTGCAGGAATCAGTGAAATTATCCCTCTATGCTTCAGATAAATGGCAAGAAAAAATGTCAAAAATACCAAACTATCCCTTTAAGTAAAAGCCCCAGATAGTCCCACAGGGATCGATATTAGGCCCCCTACTATTTACGCTAATCGTATCGTTATATTGCCCGAAATATTGCATAAAAAGACGTTTGTGCATGAATTACAAGAGGAAATACCGTGTTCTAAGCTACGATAAACTCTGAGTCAGTGGATGAGTCACGGATGAGCCTGACTTCCTCATAAAAGTTCAGCTCTTTTACTCGTGTGTGGTCAGAAGGCGAAGGGCTTCCCTCGTTTTCATTTCCTCTCCGTAGTCACATACGTTAAATTTCCCTCGCTGTGTTTACACGTAGTTTATTTTCAGTCTCATTTAATTGTGGTTTTCAGGCGTCTCTTTTAGTTTTGTTATGCGGTTTCTTCCCATTTTTTGGGGCTTTGTTATTATGACTATAAAGGCTCCAAAGCCATTTTGGAGGGAGATCTTCTTGAAAAAATTCAAAGGGTAATACCGTAGATTAAAAAAATGCTAAAACATGCTAACGGCAGTGTTCAGATAAGACTTTTTCATGGCAGTTTTGACGTCATGTGCAAATGAATTCCATTTAGTTGTCGTATCAGTTTCAGGATCCACATACGGCTGGATTTCTGTCACTCGTCAGAAGGGGCTTTTAAAACGATCAATTTCATCTTTAAGTTTTTGGGAAAACACAAAAAAAACGTTGCACCAACGTCAACAGACGTAGACCAACAATTCAGAAAAACAATAAACTCATCACGCGATGAAAATAACGGCCCAAACGTTTGGGAAAACACTAAAAACTTTATCAAAAGCAGAAAATGTTCCATTTGATGACAGTGGATGTATATTAACAGACATTAAAGCCTTTAGAAGAAGGTTTACAGCTTCTTCTGCACCATAGATTCTTGTTTATTGAAGCATGAAAGCTTGTTAAATTGCCAGAATCAAAGCATTTTGTTCTAAATAATAAGAAAAACTGTCTTTAACATATATTTTTGCCTGTTTTTTATTGAACGTAACTCATCAACGTCCAGTTTTAACGACTTTTTGAAACCTGAGATGTGTCAGTGAAGTTTAATGGACTGAAGATCCTGAAACTTCCTTTATTTCTTTATATTCGGCTGCATATTTATTGAATTTATTGATATGCACAGCACTTTATAATAAATTATTATTAAAGTATAACGTGTGAAATTTATTAAATTACTATAAAACCTTTATCACTCATCTGTAAAAATTGATTCTAGAATCACGTTTAGAGCTTCTTCTTGTTTCTTGAAGCAGCCGCCATCATGAAAACCTGCGAAAATTGTCATTTTTTCCAGATTTTTTCCTGATTTGGGCATAAAATAAAAGGTAGAATCTGATCCTTTCAACTCAGGATTAAGGTGATTTTACCAGACGACCAAAAACTCATGTCAAAAAATAACTTCGGCCATTATTTTAATATAATAAAGAATATAAAGTATGCTGTAATAGTGGCTGAAGCATCTTGTTTAGCAGTAATTAGGCCGACCCCTAAACCAGCCTCATGTTTCCTCTCTAACAGTGATCCAAACCAAATAGAACAGCCTGTGGTGTTTAAATCAGATCATCTGCATGAGTCGGGTCAAAAATGTGATGTTGTCCCGACTCCACTCGCTGCAGCTGTCGTTTGTTCACCAGCACATCAACGTGTCCCTGTTGAGTCACAGCTCATGAATCTGACCTTATCTGGAGCTGGAAAATACGCTGGCGTCTTCTTCCCTTGTTTTTTTATAATGTGCTTTATTGGAATTTAAAAAGCTGCATTTATGCACATGTTGCAGCTTTGCAGAAATGAAGGTTCAAGTGCACTGAATTTGTCTATAATAAATGTTTTTTTGTGTGTGATTGTAGAAGATTCTGCTGCTAAAATGATGTTAGTGGTATTAGTTTCTCTTTCTTTAAATAAATTGGCATCATAAATAGTTAAAAACACCCAAAAAAGAGGCAAGGCAAGTTTATTTTATAGCACATTTTAACATTTTAACTTCAAAGTGATTTACATAAAACATTAAAAGCATCAAGATGCAATTTAAACAGTTGATTAAAAGGGGGAAAATCAAACATTTTAAATTAAAAGAAAAAAATATTAAAATTAAGAAAAATATTACAATTAAGAATAAATCATTACAATATTATTATTATTAAATTAAAAAATATTAAAATTAAGAATAAATTATTAAATATTATTATTATTAAATTTAAAAAATATTAAAATTAAGAATAAATCATTAAAATATTATTATTAAATTTAAAAAATATTAAAATTAAGAATAAATCATTAAAATATTATTATTATTACATTAAAAAATATTAAAAATTAAGAATAAATTATTAAAATATTATTATTATTAAATTAAAAAATATTGAAATTAAGAATAAATTATTAAATATTATTATTATTACATTAAAAATTAATTATTAAAATTAAATAAGAATAAGATAACATTTTATTGAATCATTAAAATCATTCATTCTAAAATGTCCTTCTATAAAACAGCCTAATTTACTCAATTAAAAGTAAATTAACGTACAATTTAATTCCCATCTTCTTTGCATGTGCAGAAAAGTTAAATATTTGATTTAGTTTATTGTCTGAATGTTAAGATATAAAAAATAGCTAAAGGTTTATAAAGGTTTTATGGATTTAACCTAAATATATAAGAGTTAAACTAAATCTACATCATTCATTTTTGAATTTTGTAAGAATAAATAATTGCATCCTAATATATTCAAGTAAATGGAAAATTAAGGTAAATTCTATTCTGCAAGTATATATATATATATATATATATTTCAATAAAATATATATTTTTTCTGTGTAATTACACTATACATAAATTGTATGTTGATAATATGAAATAAAATTAAATTCAGATCTCACAAATAAAAATTTTAATTAATTGAAATCTCAAAAATGTGCTTTCGTCAACTTTACACTTTGGTTTGAAGGTCATTCAAACAATTTAGTGTTTTCCTTGTGTTTTATTATTTTATGAGTTATAAAATGAATATAAAATATAGTTACTTCCTTTAAACGTTGACTTTTTGCCAGCAAACACATTGGTAGATGCTGGACATGGGCCTCTATACACTGATGTAGATATTAGACCAAAAACCAGATATTTGCAGCTAGAATACTCATTATAAGGTGTATTTCTGATTAATTTATTGAAAAAAACAGTGCTTTTCTTTCAAAAATAAGGAAATTTCTAAGAGACCCCAAACTTTTGAATGGTAGTGTCCAGTTAAAAAGCGATATCTTTATTTTTTACCACATAATCATCCGCTCTTGACCTGGTTTGACACACTGAAAGATGCTTTTGAAGACAAGAGATAAACATGACCTGCAGAAATCTGAGGACAGCTGCACAATCACAGAAAACGGCCTTTAAAAAATACTGGGTCACTCTCGGCCAGACCAGGACTTTCCTGTTTGGACAGCTTGAAGTCAGAAGGAGGGGGGTCATCCCGGGTCGTGGCAGCATAACGCAGCCCTATAAAAGCAGCGGTAACTCCGCTGAATCTTAGATGCGCTTCGGGTCTTTATGTTTTTTGCCATCTCTGCCTTCGTGTCTCCCTCCTGGACCAAGACAATGTACGCCGCCATCTCGCTGTTGGTCTTCATGTGCTGGACGGTGACCATCCACGCAGAGCACCACCAGCCATGCCGTAAGAATGACACGTTCTAATATATGAGATATAAGACCATTATTTAAACATGCGCCTTAATCGTTTTCAGCAAGCGTTAATTGAGTTGTTGTGTTTCAGATGCACCCAATATGACAGGATTCATGACTGTGGTGAGTTTTATAAATTCATGACCTTTTTGTTTTAACTCTCTGAGCCCTAAAAACCTGCTGGTGGGTTTAAAATACAAAATCTGGAAAAAAAATAAGAGACCACTGCAAAATGATTTAGGATTTTACAACTTCTAGGTAGGTGATTGAATGAAATGGCTGTAATACATGTAGAGATGCTTATTATAGTGGTCTCTTATTATTCTACAGAGGAGTACGCCATATATCATGACTAAAAAACATAGAAATTATCTGAAAAATGTGCAAATATGATCTTAGTCCACAACAAAATGATCTTATTTTACTATGTGTTTGGGCAAAAGGAACATTTTTGTTTAAGTTTATAAACTACTGACAATATTTCCTCCAAATTCCACATAAAGATATCATCATTTAGAGGATTTATTTGCAGAAAATGACAAATAAGATAAAAATGCAATGTTTTCAGGCGTCAAACAAGATTAAATTCATCTTAAAACACAAATATTTACACTTAAGAAGAGTTCAGAAATCAATATTTGCTGTCGTTCTTGGTGACTTTATTCCATTCCTGGTTCCTCTTTAAGCAGAATGAGGTGTTCATGTGTTGGAATTCAATAAAAATGGCTGTAATACATGTAGAGATGCTTATTATAGTGGTCTCTTATTATTCTACAGAGGAGTACGCCATATATCATGACTAAAAAACAGAAATTATCTGAAAAATGTGCAAATATGATCTTAGAATGGTGATATTTCATCAAAAATCATTTTATTCTACGGGTCTCATTTAAAAGTGTTTGCAAATTCATCCAAATTGCATCCAAATTCCACATAAAGATATTATCATTTAGAGGATTTATTTGCAGAAAATGACAAATACGATAAAAATGCAATGTTTTCAGGCGTCAAACAGGATTAAATTAATCTTAAAACACAAATATTTACACTTAAGAAGAGTTCAGAAATCAATATTTGCTGCAATAAATCCCAGTTTTCATGCTCTCCACAGTCTTTACCATCGTTCTTGGTGACTTTATTCCACTCCTGGTTCCTCTTTAAGCAGAATGAGGTGTTCATGTGTTGGAATTCAGCAGAAAATTCAACAGAAATGGCTGGAATACATGTAAAAATGCTGATTTCAGAAAATAAAATTGCAATAGTCTCTTATTTTTTTCCAGAGCTGTAGAAATAATCGGGCATCATGCGTTTTTCAAGAAAAATCTGCAAATATAAACTAAAAAAGGTGACATTTCATCAAAAATCCCTTTATTCTATGTGCCTCATTTAAACGTTTGCATGATTAAGACTCAATTAATTCATTCTGATGTATTGTAGATAGTTCAAGATGGTAAAATGTTGAATATATATTTCTACCTTTTTTTCAATATTTTTATGATTCATAACTGTGTTATGCTGCATAAAGAGACCCTCTTTAGACGTTTATCCTTCTAGTTGTGATGTTTCCATAAAGGTGCAGTGTGAAAAACGTCCAGAAAACTGAAAGTGTTAACAGCACCAAGGCTGGAAGTGTAAATACATGGTTGAAACCGCTCTTTTTTCCTCTCGATTTCTGCTTTTGAATGAAACCAGATGTCCCTAAAGGGGGAAGTGACAGCTCAAGGTGCGTTCACTTACGAGTCGGTGGGCAAGAAACTGCGCTTCCAATCCAACGAGAGTCACCCCATGAACACGTCAGTAGGTCTGGATCTACTGATGTTCTTTGAAGAGGTAACACAGCCCTTTTTATTTAACGGTCATTTGTCTGTGGCAGGAATTTATGCAGAAACTCTTATGCATCAATATATTTTTTTCCATAAATCTCTTAAACCTTTTAAGCCCAGATTTTCAAAGATTTCATGCGTATATATTTATATCAATCTATCAATCAATCTAAATAAAATGGATCTTTCTGGGTCTTCAACATGTCCTCAGGAGGAAGTTGATGATGTCATATGAGAGGAAGCACTTATTATTTTGCTTAAAACATAAAATGTGGTCTACTATTATGCCAGAAAAGCTAAGTATAAAATGACAGTCATAGATTTACAGGCTCATCAATGGGTTAAACAAAAAATATCACTAGAATATCACAGAATGCATTGTATGGGTTTATCATGGTCGTGGGGTTAAAACATGTGGTTCTAATGGAAGTCAATTAGACATTTTGATCTACAAATGCATCCAGAGGGAGAATCTGGAACTAAATAATAATAAATACATTATGAAATAATTTAAATTCAAAGATAAAATGGGATTTAAAGGGTTAAAATCCTGAAAATTATTGACTGTTTGGTCGTTTTAAACAGGTAAGAAGTTGTTTGATGACTTTTTTTCTCAGTTTTCCTGCTATAAATGATAATAAATGTGGAATATCTCTATAAAACCAAAGGTTATTGGACTTAAACCTATTTCCGTGTGTCTCAGGGCGTTTTCTACGAGATCGACAGCAAAAACCAGAGCTGTGAGAAGAAGTCGTTGCAGTCGACCCTGGAGCCGCTGGACATTCCAGACGACGCCACCTTCATGTCCTCCATGCAGATCGGCAGCCCAACCATCGAAGGAGAGGGGTTAAAGGTCAACGTGTGGGCGGGGTCAATGCCGGGCATTAAAGGTGGGACAGCTGCTGCAGAATGACGTGTGTTTGCCTGTTTTGTGACACATTTATTGAATATTTTCCGTTCTTTTAGGCCAGTACTCCATGTCTGTAACCATGGGATGTTTGCCTGTGAGCGCAGTCTACATCACTGACTCCACGTCGTTCGTATTCTGGTTGGTGAAATGCTTTGAAGTGATTGACGTGTCAGGGGCATGGATGTATTATAAAACTGGAAACTGGACTGAAAAATAGCTGCCATTCATTTTAGGGGAGTTAATTCAAAAATACTAATGCAATCAAATATTTTTTTGCTAATTCTGGGGGGTGATGAGAATGTGTAAATTGCAAAAAAACAAATAACTTATATTTAAGTCACTTGCTGACCACATTAAAAATAACTTAAACAATAAATAAATAAATAAACGTCCTCACTGCCCAGACGTCACACTGGGAATAGAGACTTTTCCAGAGCTTTTCTGTCCGTTAGAAAGGTTTTTGACAGATAAAACGCCCATGATTTAAAAAATGCAGAATATAAAGATTTGTAATCCAAATGGTTATAATTGGAATTGTCCTGTCAACAGTTTTATCAGCTTCTCTTTTATTGTTGTCTATGAAAAGAATGCTTTTTGGGTCATATGGGATTTTTGCTGCAGTACCACAAGTGGCCACTGGGGGAAAATCGGCGCCATATCCAGGTCTGATAATACATCCATGGCCAGGGATTATTCCATGGATGTATAATATAACTGGATTTCAGTAGAAGTTGCTTGCCTGGCACCTAAGTTTCAGATTTCTGAGTTTATTTCTGGGTAATACGACCCATAGAGACTGATCAGTAGAGTCACCTCCCATGATGGGCGATGAGAACGTAAAAATTCCAAAAAAAATCATGCATTTGAGTCATTTAATTCACATGGTGACCACATTAAAAACAGTTCAAAGAACGGTAAATGAATAAAAAAAAAATAATGAATAAAAAACCCGTCCTCACTCCCGAAACACAGCATGACCAAGCTGCATCACACAGCCGTGACTTCACAATTCAGAGCTTTTCTGGCTGTTAAAAAGATTTTTGATGAATAAAACATCGATGATTTAAAAAAAAAATATGGAATATAAAGATTAGTAACTAACAGGGGTTATAATTGGGGATGTCCTATCAACAGTTATATCAGCTTCTTTTACTATTGCGGTCTATGGGAGTTTTTGTTGCAGTACCACGAGTGGCCACTGGGAAAAATTGGCGCCATATCCAGGTCTATAATACATCCATGACCAGGGGTTGTTTCATGGATGTATAATATAACATCCAGGGTTTTTCCTGCAACTTTTATGTCGTAATTTCCGTGTCGTTTTCTTTACAGCAACACGGACATTGAACTTGAGATCAAGGACCCAGATCTCCTCCAGGTGCCCTCCTTTTGTCTCGGGCTGCCCGTGGAAGAGACACCTGAAGGGACAGTACACAGTTTCCTCCACGAGTTCATGTAGACGAAGCCTCTTCACGCAGCAGAAAAATCCAAAAAAATAAAATAAATAAATAAACTCCTATCCAAGTGTGGCCTGCCAGAACTTTTAGACTTTTCTCGCCTTTTTTTCCACGTGTGACCCAAGCTTTTTTCGCGTGTCACTGCACTGCCTCACACTCGTTCGGTCTTCCACTCGCCTATGAAGATATGGCTTTGAAGGGATCATACTGTATACATACGTTTTCATGTAAAAGGGAAGAGAGGTGACATGGGATTATAGAAGTAGTCGTAATTACTAACAGTCGGTGGATTTTCAAGTTGGTACTGCTTACAAAACCTGTAAGATATTATTAATGGAACAATAAAACGTCAAAGCTGTCGCTGGTGTGAGAGTATTTATTTGTTTTCAAGGTTATTTCCTGTTTGATTCTAGTTTGACTCATAGGTAGAAATCCCGGGGGGGGGAACGGGGGACGTGAATCCCCCTTCTACAAAGTTGTCCCCCCAAAAGTCTTTGTAAACACAAACAAGCAATTTTCAATATTAAATAAATGCTAAATAAGCGCACAACACATATTTTATTAAATGTAAAACAACACGTTTCTTAATTAATATAAAATTATACCCACCCCCCTTATTCCTTACAATGGTTTCGCCCAGATGAGTTTTCCAACAGTCCTAACGGCTAATTTTGACAGTTAGCTGGTAGCTACATGACAGTTAGCTAGTAGCTACGTGGAAGAAATACCAATATAACTAATATGTAGAAGCCAGTAAGTCATTTATCACACCACTTGTTCAAAATTTGTACAAAATCAGCCCCTTTTTAAAATTAATTAATTTATTTTTAACCAGTCTGCTGGTTAATATCAGACTTAATGATCGGTAACGAGCTCCAATGATGTCAATTATCGTAGCGGCAGCAACTATGGAGAAAGAGGGACGTGGATTTTCATATATTTTTCCTCATATATATAAATATAAGTAAATATAGGACGCTGCTATAAATACTATTATTACTTTCAACACCATTGTGTAAAACATTTGAACATACCGAGGGTTTAAACCTGCAAAACAAGTTGCAAAGGAGAGAGAAAAGAAGATAGAAGACAGATTATTATGGTAGTATGTTACTATAGTATTATTTATTTATTATTTATATTTCGCCCCTGGTTTGATTGTGAATAATAACCATCAATTTCCACTAGAGGGCCAAAAAGTATCTGCTAGGCCACATTCTGACACCTTTTCCTTTACTGACTTGCCAGATAAAGTGTCAACAGCAGGTTTATTTTTCAGTTTTCCTGCTATAAATGATAATAAATGTGGAATATCTGTAAAACCATAAAGGTTATTGGACTTAAACCTGGTATAAAATACATCTAAAACATGTGAGGTGACTACAGAAGAGTCAGAATCTATTTATGATGCTGTTATAGAGCAAATATAATTAGAATATTGCAAAATCTAATCTAACATTGTGTTTTACGACAGGTAAAATAGGTTATTTAAATATTAAAATAACATGAAATAAACCAATAAAAAGAAACCTTGAAATAAGTTAAATTATCTGAAGAATATATTCTCTAAAATGTTTAAAAAGGAGCCAATTAAATAATCACAAACAGCTCTAATCTAAATTAAATATCTAAATAGTCTCTACTACTGATATTATAATAAACTATTGTCTTATTGTATTGATGTGGATATTGATATATATTCAGGATACCATATATTTGTGATTAAAAAAACAAAGAAATAAACATGAAAACACATAAAAGGTGCTGAATAAAACAAAATAATTTGCAAAAAAAAATGTGGTTAATATTTTTTGCCCTCTCATGTAGTTTCATGTAGAGAAATCTGTGCTTTTTGTGATATTTTAATCATTTAATGCCCTTGATTCATCTCAATAATATTATAATACTCTCTTTTGTTTTGTGAATTGAAGATTATTTAATTATCTAGACAATTATAAATAATGTTTTCACATAAAAAGGTTAAATGCTTAAAATAAAATCTTTATATTGATCTTTAATTAGTATTCTACCAAAATCTGCTCAGTGTCAACTCGCTGATTAATTGTATATGATTTTTTTTCTAATTAAGATTGATATAAGTTTTTCTTTGGTATAGTTTAATGTATATTAATTAAATGTAATATTCAACATGTAATTTAATGTTAGGAAGCTCATCATGACATCCTTTTGCATACTAATTTGTACTTCATTTACATAGTTAGTGTATTATAATTCTATTTCATTATTATTAAAGTTACTTATTGTTTTGTATATTGGCTTTTTTCATATGCAGCAATATAAGAATTTCATTGTACAAGGAACAGAACAAAAGAAAACTTGAAATAAGCTAAATTATCTGCAATGCAAAGCTCATTATTGAATATATAGTAGTAGAAGTAATCCAAAATAATCATAAAATGATGTTTTTAGGATTTGAATTTAAGACGGATAACTTCAGATCAATAGAAATACAGGCCATAAATAAATAGAAGTTCAAAACGCGTAATGTTCACAGGACGTTATGTTGATAAAATAAAAATCTAACACAACAAGAGGTGATAATTTATTCAACAAATGAATTTATGTTGCCAGAAAACAGATGAGATGGGACAGAAGCAGAATAAATCTCTACATATTATCATCCTATTTAAATAATAAATGAAAAAAAAATGTGGTTTATTGTGATGGGGTTTATTTTTAACCATTTATTACACCTACCCCAAATCCACATAGCTGAAAATGTACATCTAGAGCTGCAATAATTTATTATTATTATTTATTTTATTGACCCAAAGTATTCTGGGATAAACATTATTTCTTAAAATCAAAATAATCCATAAATCAAAAGTTTTTTTAGGATTCAAAATCAGATCAATGAGACATACAGGCCATAAATAACAAATAACCTGGGGACAATGCATTTTAATGAACATATATTTGTAAATAATATAGCCAGCAATTAGAAAATAATAGAAAAATAATAAGATAATTAAGATTAGGGCATTATAAAAGAACAGAATTATAAAAAGTGCTGTTAAAAGTTATGTTGATTAAAAAAATAACACAACAAAAGGTGATAATATGTGTATTATTACGGTTTTTATGATGAATCGGGCAAAGAAACACAACGTGAGAGTTAATATTATTGATAAAGAGTGAGGAAACACCTCCAATAATAATAAATAAACTGAAATGATCAGTACCCGCAGCCTCCGACAGGTGGTGTGTGTGCTTCATGAATATCAACGAAAACACAAACTGTACCAAGGAGCCTCCTAACGTTACCCAGCTAATAAAAACATGATTTTTGACTTTTGGAAAATGACAGTTCGTGCCGGAAATTAACGAAAGCGCTGTCTTTGCAGAGTCGGCAACGTTCGGATTATTCGCTTTCGGGCCGCCTTTGATTTTTTTTTTTTTTTTTTTTTTTTTAAACGAGGTAAGTTCGTCTTGTAAAATGGCGGATGAGCTAACGTTCGGCGAGTTTGTCATTGATGCCGTTACAGCGGCTCGCGAGCGAGACGTTTTAACGGCACGCTAACGGCGGCCGGTAGAGCCGTTATGTGGCGTCACCGGGGTTAATATAAACCGGCCGCGGTCGAGCTCGTATTTAACCGCCGGACGTTAAAAGAAAGTGGCGGTTAGCCGGGGCTACGGCTAACATGCTAACTTAGCTTAGCGACTAAAACTGACGCTCGGAAACGTCAAAGACCGTGAAGTGAATCGTGATGTAGCTCGGTGGGGTGGAGAAGAGTTGGAGCGGCTCGGTGGCGTCTCCGCTTACGGCTTCAACGGCGGCTAACAGGAGCTGCCGTTAGCCCCGGTGTCACGGTTTAATCAGTGACCGTGTTAACTGGTGACTTCGCGCGAACACGTAAATAAGGTGTCCACGTAAATCTTTAAATTCCCTTAAATTCATGTATGTATAATCTGCTCCAACAAGAAGAGGCGTGTTTTTCTTTCTTAACGTTACTTTTTATGTGGAGAAAATCTAACTTTTTATTATTTGTAGTGAGAAATGATCCAATGAAAACACGTTTTATCACTTAATCGTAACACATAGTTGTCATTTGCGTCAGTTTACGTAACTGTTACGTAACGGTTAGCGTAACGTAAGATGAATAGCGCACGAGTGACGTCATGTATTTAACCCATTTAAGACTAAAATTAGAGATTAGTTTAGATAGGACTTTATTGATCCTTTGGAAGGTTCCTCAGGGAAATTGAAGCTCCAACACCAGCACTGTTATACAACTATAGACAAACAAACAAAAGAGAAATATGTAAATAAAAACACCCTAAATACCAATACTGACAGATAATAAATGGATAACAAAAATAAAAGTAAATGCATATACACACCTTGTTATTGCTACATAGATATTGTAAGGTGCACATGGTTGGTGAGTAGATAATTACACATGTAATTATTTAAAAAATAGAAATAGAGAAATAGAAAAATTACACGTTTACCTATTCTGTGCACATTACATACATTATTATGAATTATTATAGTACACGTATAATAGATATAAGGATATATATATGAATCTATGACTGTCATTTAATACATAACCCATTTAAGTGCATATTTTTTCAAAACTATAATAGCCATTGAAAGGCTATTATAGTTGCTGCTTGCACAAATATGCCCATAAACAAAATCTATTTATCCCACGTACAAACCTAAATTATTCTAGAGACTTGAATGATTAAATAGATATATACATGTCAGGGTTGGAAGTCATACTCCATGTTCTCAGGAGGAAGTTTGTGACAGGAAGCACTTGGAAACCTATTTATTTATTTTTGCTTAAAACCTTTGTCTCTACTATCATGTC
Source organism: Lepturacanthus savala (assembly GCA_030544235.1). Taxonomy (NCBI): domain Eukaryota; kingdom Metazoa; phylum Chordata; class Actinopteri; order Scombriformes; family Trichiuridae; genus Lepturacanthus; species Lepturacanthus savala. Next base: position 4,161,381 of record CM060479.1, on the reverse strand, counting down.
AATAAAAACTTTTAAAGTAACCTTTAGATTTTTTTTAATTTTATGCATAAAATGACAGTCATAGAGTTAGAGGCTCATAGGCTTAAATGGGTTAAACACAACATCTGATAAATAACGTACACCTTGTTTTACAATAAAATTAATGCTAGTTACTATTATAAATACTTATGAGACTATACTATGAATAAGACTAACTGGTCCTTTTTATATCATACAGATAGACCCTCTTCACGGCAGCCATATTGACATGAAATAGTAGGTAAACAACACCGGTGTTGCCAGTGATAAGATAAAATAAGACAATCCTTTATTTATCCAACAGTGTACGGAAAATACAAGTGACATGCCAGAAAAGAAAAGATTGCACACAGACTATATATAAAAATAAATACAATATAATATCGGATAGATGCACTATATATAGATCTGCTACGTTGAGTAGGATAGATTATTGCACATGTAACTTATTGCACATGTATTGCCCAGTGGGGTAGATCATTGCACATGTTATATTATTGTACAGCAGCAGTAACTATAACAGTAGTTTCAGAAGTGTACAGTGATACTAATGAAGGTTCCATTTAGATTCACTGGAGGATTTCCAGTGAATCGCTCTGACTCACCTCATTACCAACGACATTTACTCAAGTACTGTACTTTTTGTGGTACTTGTACTTTACTCGAGTATTTCCATGTAATGCTACATGATACTTCCACTGCATTTCAGAGGGTTATATAACACGTCACCAGTTAAATGAGTGTTTTAAATGCAAAAAACATATTAAATCAGCTCAACTTGTGTTTTTTGAAATAATTATTGTCTTCTGATATTTACCCTGGAGGATTAAGAAGATGTCACATCCAAACATCCAGTATCAAACCAATTCAACTTCAGTGGGAAATCTACTTAAAGTATCTCAAATTGGCTCCATATTTATAAATAAAAGCATTAACATTTATCTATTCACTAAAAACAAATTGTATAATCTACTTCTATAATGCAAGAGTCTGTTTAATGGCTACTTTTACTTCCTGCAGCTAATACTTCTGTGCTGTACTATACTTTTATATATGTACTTCATCCACCGCTGCTGATAACACACATTTGCCTCCTATTTCACATTAATATGACTGTCATGTACGTGTAAAAGGTCTATTTTGCAGCCAGGGATCTCTAGTGTTCTGCAAACACGCCCCCACAGATTTCCCTTGTCAGGATCTGCTGTAACGTCAAATCAATGAGTCAAATTGAAAGCACTTGCATTTGCATACCTTATTTATGTGTCAAACTGAGTGACATAACATGGTTATATTATATTTAGATGCTGACAGGTGTACAGACACTGCTGTAGTAGTTGAGTCTCCCTTTAACTTAAAATACAACACACATTAGGGCTGCTCGATTATTGAAAAAAATCATTATTTTGGTTAATCATGATTATTTTTTAGTTATGCATGAGTTACTGTGCTTTTGATTGAGATGTTAGAGAGAAAAAACAATGTAAAACTAGTCTATTCTTTTTTTTTTCTAAACCTTCCGATACCAAGTTTTTAGGGTTATCGAGTTTGTTTGTCCTGCAAATCGAAATCGCAGTTAAAATTCAATTAATTTCAAAGCCATAATACACTTCTTTATATAATTGACCTTTTTTCACAGGCGTTTCCAATGATAATAATACATTTTTTATTCCATTTAACTGTAGCAGAACCTTTTCAGTGAGTTAACAAGTAACAGTAGTAGCACCTGAACTGAATGGAACAAAACCTTAATTAGTAATTTGTGTTTAAACCTGTGTTTTATTACTATTGTGTCAATGCAGCTGCTGTGGAACAAGTTAAGAACATTTAAAAGCTGTTCTCAGTATCAAGTCATTTTCCAGTTCTGCAAAAGCATGGAAAACAATCTGTATAATAGAATAAACCTATTACGCATAATTCTGTATGCTTATTAGTACAAATAAACATTCAGCATCTTAAACATTACTGTAATTTCTGCTCCGATTAAAGCTGTAACTCGAGTACATAAATTATTTAGCTATCTTAATAGATGTGCTGCAGCAGGCTGTTTGATTTAGTGCCGTGAGCTCAGAGAATGAATGAATCACGTCTACACATCACGCCGTCCTGTTTGTTTTGTGCCGGTCAGCAGAAACTAATTTGTAGATTTAGTGTTTGTCCTATTGGCCTGTCTGATAACTATCCAGCCAGTAAAAAAGTACAAAAAAACTAAACTTTAATGTCACATAGAGACTTTACCTGCCTGCATCTGCAGCTGATAGTTATAACACTTAATTAATAATAATAATAATAATAATAATGAAGAAGGTTGATGATAAAACACTGCATTAGATAGAGAAATCCACCAGAGAGAGTTCCAATTTAAATAAATAAAGCTTTGAAAAGGAAAAAAATATATAAAACTGCATTAAATCAGCTCATAATATTAGTTTTTTTTTAAAAATAATGACTGTCTTGTGATATATATCTGTTTGAAAAGAATCAGGAATACACATCACAAGATAATGTTTTAATTACATAAATGCATTAAATCAGCTTATAGTGTGTAAAGCTGCAAAGATTAGCTGATTAATTGATTAGTTGCCAACTATTACATTAATCTATTATTTTGATAATCGATTTGAGTCATTTTTGAGAAGAAAATGTCCAAATGAACATTTATTTAGATTTTATACCATTTTATAAACCAAACAACTGATCGATTTAGCATTTCAATATTTTGATTAGTTAATTTAGATAAAAATAGTGAGTTACAGCTAAAGTATAATAAATATTGATTCCAGTAATATTATACTTAGAGCTGCAACGATTAGTTGATTAATCGATTCGTTTCCATCTATTTTTATAACCCTTTAATCGATTTGAGTCATTTTTTAAAGGAGAAAATGGTTCCAGCTTCTCTTCTCTGATTATTTCCTGGTTTCTTTAGTCTCTATAATAATAAACTGACTGAAACTTCACAGGATCTAGAACGGAACCCTGAGGAACCCCACATTTGATTAGACATCCAACTATTTTGGTAATCGATTTGAGTCATTTTTTAATTCAAAAATGTCCAAATTCTCTGGTTCCAGCTTCTCTTCTCTGATTATTTCCTGGTTTCTTTAGTCTCTATAATAATAAACTGATGATCTTTGGGTTGTGAACTATTGATCTGGGCAAAAAAAGAACATTTTATGAACCAAACTAATCAATCAAGCCAGTTGTAGCTGCAATTACCTCATTAAAAAAACACACTTATGCTGTTATTTGAGTTTTCATTGTGCTACTAGTCTAAAAAAGACGATTAAAGTCGTTTTGTTTCACTGCATCTGTTGTGTTGGTGCTTTCCAAACAGTGAGAACCAAAGTTGTGAAATCTGCACGTAATAACCACAACTTTCACTATCAGTATCATTCTTTCAGGTGTTTTTTGCAGCATCAGAAGTCAAATCAACACAGACTGAAACCAAATCAAGTAAAACACCCAAATTCTTGTGAATGTGAAGTTTCAGGGTCTAGTAAACGGTTGTGTTGTAATTTAGATGTTTAGTGGAATGTTTTATGAGCTGGCGACGCATCCATCATGTCGGTTTGGGAAGAAACAGTAAAAAAAACATAGAGGCTGGTACTTTATGTGATGAGTGAACACAGCAGATCAGAATATGAAAGAACAAACGATCAAATGAAATGTAATGTACAAAAAGTCAAGTGACTAATTATTAAAGTAGTTTTTCAAGCAGAAATACAATTAACTACTATTATATACTATATATTAGTCGAAATTGTTAATTGAAGCCCTTTTTACAGCGAGTGCTTTGTCTTTTATTTCCAGGTGCAGGTGAGGAGATTCCTTCTTGCTTGTGAATCCAAGAGCAGATAGAAGCACTTAACTCCAGCAGATCCAGAAAATGTTGAAGAAATGATAGCAGCGCAGGATTTGCAAACAGAATTTCAGTTTCCTCAGTAAGTGCTGCACCACAGGAGCATTTTTATCAAATCTGAATATGTCCGAGTGTTTTTAAAATTCAGCTTCATGGTTGTGATGTTACACATTTCTGTGAATTTTCAGTTTATGACTGTTTGATGCAGATAAAACAACTGGACTGTGTATAAAGTTATATTAGAATTCTATTAGAATAGATGATTTTCTGTTAAATATTGGGGTTATTTTATGTTTAATGACCTACTTTTAATACTGTATGTGTTGTTCACAGAGAGGCAGACTCCCAGTTGTCTTCAGATACTGACTTTGAGGATCCTGACGGCAAAAATGCCAAAACCGGGAAAGGCGTGGTATGTTTTTTCCAACACGATACGGTCGTCTGTTCATACCCGAGTAGAGTAGGAACAGTTTGACGATTATAAAAATAAGTTCATATCTCTAAAATGATTTAGTTCCACATTGTGAGGTTGCTATAATTCCCAGTAGCAGATGCACTGGTGCCCTAACTACTACAGGTGAAGTTTTAGTCACATTTAATACCTGAAATATTCAATAAAATGAACTAAAATAGTTAATTTTCATTGTTAACCCTCTATTTAATAGTGTTGCCATATGGCAACAATTACTTTATCTTAATTAATGTTAAAAGATACGATATAAAATCTATTTTTACAGTTTGGTGTGAAACGGAGGCTTTTATTTTGAAGGACATACAATTTATAAGGTCACATGACCAGGATATCCTGTTTGTTAATGGACATTAATTGATTTCTTATATGCAAATATGGATGGAGTCCCATTGACTTACATTTTCTTATATTTCAGGCCATTTTAAGTAACAAAAACAATCAAAACAAGTAATATTTAATGCAAAATAAGGTTAATAGTTGTTTATTGTTCAGGATTGTTTGAGAAATTGAAATTAAGTTTAATATAAATGGTCTTAAAAAGACTTGAATTCAGCTGTAGGAACCCTAGTAGATCATGCAGCTGCACCATTGTAGTTGATAAACTGACGACAGTTTCATTTTTCCACATGTTTCTTACCATCAGGCCAAGAAAGGGAGGCGGGCGCTTGGAGAAAAGGCCAAAGGTGCAGGTGGAGGTCGAGGCCCTGCCGCTGGCTGGGCTAACGGCCACAATCAGGCCAACGGGGTGGACACCATGACCCTGTTTGAGGTGGTTAAAACAGGGAAGAGCGCCACACAGGTGTGTGTATACTTATACGAATACATCTTAATTTCATTCCATTTTACCCTGAAAGTGTTTTGTCTAGTGTGGTAAAAAGAAAATACAAGAAAAAGAATGCAGTAGCATTGAGACAGGATCCTTTTCTCTAACATGCAGTGATATTTAAAGTTTTCCTTTGTCGTATTTGTGTTGGATGTATGAATAAATGATGTGGTTAAATGTTTTATTTCCTAGTCTATCATTGATGACTGGATCGAGGCCTACAAACATGAAAGAGACGTCGCTCTCTTGGACTTAATTAACTTCTTTATTCAGTGCTCTGGATGCAAAGGTAAGTCTGAGATATTGCTAATGTGGTAACTGACTATTTTAGCTGCAAATCATATATATATGCATGCATGTTGGGTGTCTTGAAAGCAAAAACAATAACCTGGTCTTTGCTGAAAACTGCGATTCTTCACCTAGGTGCTGTGAGCGCTGAGATGTTTAGCCATATGCAGAACTCTGAAATCATCCGAAAAATGACAGAGGAGTTTGATGAGGTGACGCCGGCTGTTTTTTTTTTACGTGTATTTAATCTGAAACACCTTAAAGAAAACGTGTAAAACAGATCCGATCGCTGTTTCCATTGTCTCTTCCAGGACAGCGGTGACTACCCGTTAACTATGTCGGGGCCACAGTGGAAGAAATTCAGGATAAACTTCTGCGACTTCATATCGGTTCTGGTCCGTCAGTGCCAGTACAGCATCATCTACGACGAGTACATGATGGACACCATCATATCGCTGCTCACTGGCCTGTCGGACTCACAGGTCCGGGCCTTTAGGCACACAAGCACACTAGCAGGTCAGTTTAAATGGAAGATGCTTATTGTTTTAAACAGGGGCGTCAAACATGAGGCCCAGGGGCCAAAACCGGCCCGCTAAAGGGTCCAATCCGGCCCCACTGGATGATTGTATGAAGCTGTGGTTCTCAAACATTTACACATCAAGGACCATAGATTTGTGCTTTAAGATGTTTTATTAAAGAAAGCGTCAGAAACCCAAGGCCAGAATTATGGAGGACTGAAACATGACAGAATCAAGAATAAATAATGACCCCCTGGCACCATCTCAAGGACCCCTGAGGGTCCCCTGACCCCACTTTGAGAACCACTGGTATAAATTGAGAAATGCACCAGATCCTGTTTCTTCACAGAAATGTGATTCAGTGAGAATCTTTCAGGGCTCAAGAGATCAAATATTTACAGTTTTGATTTGTAAATTATTTGTAAGGCAGGAGAACTTCACCTGCTGATAAAAATACTAAATATTGTTCATTGCACTGCAAATAAAATCAGAGGAAAATATATTGTGATACTCTTAGTCGAAAACTGAGTAGAATTATCTTGAATTTGCATATTTGAAGGTTTTACGACTAAATTGACCAAACTCAAGGGGGAAAAAAGTGAAACAAGCACAATTATCTGCCAATGGAATATGATATTTCAAGATACTAACTGTACCAAAAACAAGATATTTCCACTTCTTGTTGAAATTTAATGCATTTAATTTTGTAAATTTAAGCCTTATTTATAACGTTTTTCTCCATTTAAAAGGAAGGATAGAAATTCTTAGGTTGATTTTTACTTGTCCGGCCACTTGAGGTTAAATTGTGCAGAACTAAATTGACGTCACTGGTCTAAAAATGCATCTAAAACGTCTAAAACAGCCATGAAGTTGATGACAGCGTTGGTGAACGTGGCTCTGAACCTGAGCATCAACATGGACAACACGCAGCGACAGTACGACGCTGAACGCAACAAGGTCGTAGCAAAAAGGGCCAACGACAGGCTGGAGCTTCTGCTACAGAAGCGTAAAGAGGTGAGAAGAAGAATCACAGCACTCGTCCATTACTGCAGCACTTTTAACTGTAAGGTCTTTGGAATTCATGTTTACAAGCTTGTCAGTCGGCAAGTTTACATGACACTTAATTATCAACAACTGAAGTGAATGTAAACACGCCACCAACTCCAATTAAAACACCCTGATAATGCAACTGGACTTTGGTTTTCTTAATAGAAGTTAAATGTGTGCATGCTCCTCAGAATAAGAATAGAATCACAGCTCCTTATCTGCACTTACATATAAAATCCATGCGATTATTCGTCTTCTTATTTGAAAATGCGCTTCAGTTTTGTTTTTTGGATTTTTTCTTTATTAATAAATTCAATCCAATACAATAGACAGGGTTGTCCAGGAAAACCTGGAAAACATATGGAAAATGAGAAAAAAGGTCAAAGGTCCTGGGAAATTATGGCAGTGAATACTTAAAATAGCCTATTACATTTAAATGAATGTGATTTAACGAAGCTAAATCAGCATTAAAGCTCTCAATCAGTCAATTTGACTTTATTAAAGAGTCTTTATTTTCATTATCTTAGATAACGATCTTAATCTTACTAATTATTGAACTTTGCAATCAAGTTTTTTTCCTGATTTGGGTCAATTTGGTCTTGTTTTAAAGTTTTAAAGAAAGTGTTTTTATCTGTAGAAAACAATAAATTTAGATTTTTTTGTAATATTCTAACTCTATTTGCTCTGTAACAGCAACATAAATAGATTCTGACTCTTCTGTAGTCACCTCACATGTTGTAGATTTATTTTAATTCCAGGTTTTAGTCCAATAACCTTTGTGTTTGTAGAGATATTCAACATTTATTATCATTTATAGCAGGAAAACTGAAAAATAGGCCTGGGGCTTAAATGGTTAAGGCTTGAACAGGTCACTAACTTATTATATATTATAATTTTCTGTCTTTCAGCTTCAAGAAAATCAAGATGAAATCGAAAACATGATGAATGCAATTTTCAAAGGAGTGTTTGTGCACAGATATCGGTGAGTGAATCTCTGACTGATTTACAGTATCTGTCAAAAGTTTAGACACACTTTTCCCTTCAACTGAATAGAAAAGTGCATCCAAACCTCTGCCTGGTACAGCTGTACTGTATGTTGACAGTGAGATTTCCCCATAGTTCTGTTCTTTTTTGGCTTTTTGGTGCCCTCTAGTGTTAAATTGATGCCTACACCAGTATGGGTCTAAATTTAAACTCAAGAACTAAATAATGCAGACTGATTCAGCTGCTCCTGAAAGTTCTGTTTACATGAGGGGACATTTAATATCTATATATATATATTTATTATTTATAGATCTAAAAAAATGATGAATTCTCTTGTTTTCCAGTGACTCCATTGCTGAAATCCGAGCTATTTGCATCGAGGAGATCGGAGTGTGGATGAAGTTGTATAGTGACGCCTTCCTCAACGACAGCTACCTGAAGTACGTCGGCTGGACGATGCACGACAAGGTGAGCGTTTAAATTAACAAATGTGAGGATTCTTACTTTTATTACCTGGGACACACCTGAGCTCTAATTAGACCACAAAAATTTAATATTAAAACCGGGAAATGGGGGAAAAAAGTCTCTTTTAATGTAATGTAATTATTTCTTTATATTTGCCTGCATATTTATTACGTTTATTGATATACACAGCACTTTATATTCAATTATTATTAAAGTATAAATTGTGAAATTTAGATTAATTTACTATACAACATTATAACCTAAAGCAGTACTTGAGCATGACTTGAGGAGGTCCCCAGAAAAAAGGAGAATAATTTATTTTCACTATAATTAATATAATTATTATATATTATATTATATATTATATTATATTATATTATAATACAGAATGTAGAAAAGTTTGTCTAGAGCACTGCTCTAATTTAAAATAAATCTATATATAAATAATTAATTTAATAGTATTTATTTCATTTTATTTACCTTTGCACATTTATTTAAATTTTATATTTATATATTGAGGTGAAAATGAGTGATTAATTAAATAAATAATACATTTAAAAATTATTAAATTCATAAAGAAAATAAGTAAAAATATTACAAATAATACAAATTAATTTTATGAATTAAATAAATGGAAAATTAAATAAATATGGACATTTCCTGATATATTTGTTGATGTACTGACTCATTTATTTATTTATTTATCCTTGTTTATGGCAGTTTCGGTCCTCCTTAATTTTGGCTTTGGGTTTCTTTTATAAAAAAAAAAAAAAACTCTTATGAGACAGGGTCTGTGATCTAATATCCGTGAGTTTAAAGGTGACAAAGGTTGAGAATTGGACAAGGAGTCCAAAAATAACCACATCTAACCACATTTAAAGGAAACAATAATACTATATATAGAGCATTTCCCAGATTTGGCATTGATATAGTACATATTTAATGTATTTCCGCTGTGTTTCCAGCAAGGTGAGGTGCGGCTGAAATGCCTGACAGCACTGCAGGGTCTGTTCTACAGCAGAGAGCTGGGCACTCGGCTGGAGCTCTTCACCAGCCGCTTCAAGGTGAGTCTGCAGCTGTAGCACTCGTTGTGTCCTTGTGCATCATCAGAAACATACGGGCTTATTGCATCTTCACATGCAGATAACGTGAAGCCAGTAAAGACAGAATGGTGATTTAATATGCTCGCGCTGTGCAAATTAACGCTTTATTATTATCATTTAAACCTGTGATTGTGGCTCAGGTTTAGTAGTAATGAGTATTTGCACATCAAACGGTAATGATGCTTTCATAGTGGTTTATTCAAATAATCTTAAATCTAAATAGGAACGTTTCGGCCTGTTTGTAGTGATTATACACAGTGTTCAGGTTTAATTAAACTCAGGTGAAGCTGGATATTTCTCTTGATTCTGGCTGATTATCACTCACTAGCCTCAAGTTTATTAAAACTGGCCATGATCCATTTTTTTAATTGAGTAAAACTTTATTTAGAATGATGGTTTATTACAGTTCTATCATGAGATCAGCTGCAGAGCTCACTAGCTTTTCGGTTTTATTCAGGGCCATTTTTTATTATATTTAATCTTATTTAATTATTTAACATTTTGGGTTTTTTTCCCCTTTTTATCAACTGTTTAAAAATGATCTTGATGCTTTTATCGTTTTATGTAAAGCACTGAATAACCATGATGTTGAAATGTGATCTACAAATGAACCTTTCCTTTTAATTAATTGCAGGAACTCAAGCAATTAATCACGATTAAATGAATTGAATCGTTTCCCAGCCCTGGTCTCTGCATGATATAACGCTCTGATAATGATAATTAATGCTGTGGAGTATAGAGGCTGATGTTTCATCATCTGTCACTGACAGGACCGCATCGTGTCAATGACACTGGACAAAGAGTATGATGTTGCAGTGCAAGCCATTAAACTCCTGACATTGGTCTTACAGTAAGTTACAGCCACGGAAGTTAATCTTTACATAAACTAGTGTTTATCTCTAATAACGTGTGTGTATCGTCCACCAGGAGCAGTGATGAGGTTCTGACAGCGGAGGACTGTGAGAGCGTTTATCACCTGGTTTATTCTGCACATCGACCCATCGCTGTTTCAGCAGGAGAATTTCTCTTTAAGAAGTAAGAGTTTTTTAAACTTGCCAAGTGGACATTCTGGAAAACCCCCCCAGTTTGGTTGGGATTGTGTTATCTATCATCATTTTCTACCCTTCTTTGAAGAAAATACCATTTTATTGACTGGTAACTATAGTTACAGCTTGCACAAATATGCCCATAATATAGATATATGCATGTCAAGGTAAAAAATCATAATAATTTAAATAAAATCACCACTTTCTGGGAGAGTTTGCCATGTTCTTGGTAGAAAGTCGATAATGTCACTTGCAAAGTTAGCATTTTTTGGAGCACCTGCCAAGTTACCTGCTGCTGGATTACATCAAATATATTATTTAATCATTTTTAATAGCGCTGCCTTCGCCGGGACCTTTTAACATTATTCTTTTTGTACTGATTTTCAGGCTCTTCAGCCATCGAGGTCCTGAGGAGGAGGGTTTACCCCGGAGAGGCAGGCAGAGCCTCAACGGCAGCCTCATCAAGACCACCGTCTTCTTCTTCCTGGAGAGCGAGGTCAGCAGTTCTGCTGTTAACCCTGAGCTCGTTGGAACATGTAGACGTTAGCAAGTCTAAATTTGAACCGTGAGAAAAACCGCTCGATTTTTGGTGTTTTTACAGCTCCATGAACATGGGGCCTACTTGGTGGACAGCCTGTGGGAGTGTGGGTCGGAGCTGCTGAAGGACTGGGAGACGATGATCAGCCTGCTGCTGGATGAGCCTGTTCCAGGGGAGGAGGGTACGGAACCAGGCTTTTAGAATCACTGTATTCACCAAGTTTGTTCATGAAAGAGACCAAAACCTCCGCCAGGAAGCATAGGAACTGAGAAGTGGTCTGTGGTCACCACCTGCAGAACCACTTCTTTATTGAGGGGAATCTTTCTCAATTATTCCATATTCAATGAGTCTATAGTTGCACTATTCTGATTTATCTATTGATTATTAAATCGATTTAATTGTTTGGTTCATAAAATGTTGTAATTGTCACTCACTGTTTCCTAAAGCTGAAGATTCAGCATAAAATATTGTTTTTCATCAGTTTACTGTTGCATGCATTTAAATTCAACACATTTACTCATTGAACAATATTTAGTTCTTTAAGCAGCAGGTGACGTCATCTCCTGCATTACAAACCATTTACAAGTCAATAATAAGTAAAAATATCTTGTTTTTAGTACAATTAATCCAAGTTATCTTGAAATATTGTATTCCATTAGCAGATAATGTTGCTTATTTCAAGTTTTTATTCTTGATTTTGGTCAATTTAGTCTTGTTTTCTTAAAATAATATTACATTGTTTGCTTTTTTATCTTAATATTGTCTTTTTATCTCATATTATGGACATTTTCATTTATGGACAACTTGAAATAGGTCAAATTATCTCAATTTTGAATCATACAAGATATTTCAAAGCATTTACAAGCCAAAACTGCCTCAAATTTTGTCGTTTGAGCTCTGAAAGATTCTCCCTGACTTTACATTTCTGTGAAGAAACAGGATTTTGTGTGTTTGACACCTCTTGATTTTTGACTTGGGGTTACGTTAAGTGTTCCCTTTATTTGTTTGAGCAGTGTATCCACTACAGTTCAAAAGTTTTACAACATATTTTTATTGAAATTTAATCAGTTTAATTCCAATAAATAGCTTCTAGATTTATTAGAGCCCTATATATATTTGACTGAGTGTATTAATACTGTCCCATGTTTAAAAAACACTCAATCCACAGAGAAACATACACAGCCTGTATTCAGAAACTGAGCCTTAAAACAAGCAGTCATGACTTACGTGAAGTTGTGATGTCACTACTATACAGTCACCACCAACAGCCATTTAAAGAGGAGGAGGAAGAAGCTGGAGAAAAGAAGTGGAAAACTAGACTGAGATGATCTTTGCTGCTTCAAATCTGGTTAGAGATGAAAAATTCACTATAAAAACAGGAAAATGTAGAATATGGGACATTTAAATGGTACAAAAATAAGCAGTTAACTACCCAACGACCCAAAAAAGACAGATATCAATGTTCAGGAATCAAATAATAGTTAACAACTTCTATAACTTAATGAATAAACCAATAAATACAGAGGAAATGTGAGGCTGAAACACCAGAAGTTGTAGTTATAAAACTAAATATTACTTTAGTGATTCAATCCTGGAGATTCTTCACTTTAGATTAGACTTTATTGATCCTTTGGGAAATTAAATACAGCACTGTTATAAAATAAGACACTAACAGAAGAGCAGTATGTAAAATAATGTAATAATGAAATTTAAAATGCTTGTGCACACCATTGCACGAGCAAACAAATTGCATGTGTTTACCTATTATGTATGCATTATTATAATTTAACTACCCAAGTAAATCCAGTGATAGTTAACAACTTAGACATGCAGCTTTTCTGCAGTAATGGACTTAAATAAAGTGATTAAAGTGTTAATTAACCCCCGTCTGTATATCAGCATGGATGAAGCCTGATGTCTGGGTCTTTTCTAGGACTAGAGCTCTAGAGCTAAGCAGAACCCCATGATCTAGACCTAGTTAGTCAGGAGTTCATCCTGCAGCAACAGAATCCACATCAGACCATCATCATCTGTCACATGACACATTAAACTAGGACCATTTAGAGAAAAACTCAACAAATCAAGGTGTTCTAAGACTTTTGACTGGTGGTGTATGTCGTCTAGTCTCGTCTGATGAAATTAAATAGTGCTGTATAGTCAGACTGACTCTGATATTCAGCCACGATATCAGGGAACAAAAATCTTCTCATAACTTTGTCAGTAACTTCTGTTTTTTGTGATTTTCAGCACTAACTGACCGGCAGGAGACGGCTCTGGTCGAGATCATGCTCTGTGCCATCCGCCAGGCCTGTGAATGCCACCCTCCAGTGGGCCGCGGCACAGGGAAGAGGGTGAGCGGCATCGTGGAGGATCCGCTTAGTTCCTTGAACGGTTCCATGTTGCTAATGTGGTTTGTGACTCTTTTTCTTTTTGCATTGAGAAGGTCCTGAGTGCAAAGGAGAGGAAAACGCAGCTGGACGACCGGACACGGATCACAGAGATGTTTGCGGTCGCGCTGCCTCTGTTGTTAGCAAAGGTGATTTACTTGTGTTCTGCTCTAAAGCCTCCACGCTGTTGACTTGTGAAGCAGTTTAAGCTCTAACCGTCTAACCCACCTGTCTTTTCTTGTCACAGTACTGCGTCGATATCGATAAGGTGACAAATCTGCTACAAATACCAAAGTTCTTTGACCTTGACATCTACACGACTGGACGGTTAGAAAAGGTTTGTCTAACTCAGTTCAGTTCAGTTAATCTCAAGTGGCAAATAAATAAGTATGAATTTCTCTCCTGCATGTGGAGAATTATATTTAAACAATCTTAGTGAAAATGTCTTGATTTTTGCTAAAATTAGTCAACTAATGAGTAGAAATATGTTGAACTCTCTTATTCCTTATTGGCTTATTCCAGTTTTTCTTTTCTTAAAATGAGAATAAATGGTTTTTATCTTAATTGGTATTTTTATCTCATATTAAAGACTTTTCTTTCTTATAATTCTGACTTTTTATCTCATAATTTAGAAAAAAAAAACTTGAAATAAGCAAAATTATCTGACAATTCAAGATAATCCTACTCAATTTTGGACTAATTGTATTAAATACAACATATTTTCACCTGATAACATTTCATTTTTTTGCAGAGCACTGAACAATATTCTGTTCTCTCGTTTCCCTAAAGTTTTTATCTTAATTTGTATTTTTATCTTGTAATTCTGACATATCATATCTCATATATTGAAAAATTCAAATAATCTGACAATTCAAGATATTTCTACTAAATATTAGACATACAACACATCTTTCCCCTGATAAGCTTTAATTTTTTTTTTTGCAATGCACCAAAAACAAACCATTTTCAAATGAAAACTGTAAATATTTTATCTCTTGAGTCTTGAAAGATTCTCACTGACTGAAACAGAAACTGGTGCATTTTTTTGCCTGATTGGACCCGGTTCTGGCCCCCGGGCCACGTGTTTGACACCCCTGCTCTAACTGACTTGTAAATCAAACTATGAAACTATGTCTTGTGCTTTCGTGAAGCATTTGGATGCCTTGTTGCGGCAAATCTGGGAGGTGGTGGATAAGCACACGGACACGGAGGTCCTGGAGGCCTGTTCCACCACCTACCACTTCCTCTGCAACGAGGAGTTCACCATCTTCAACCGCGTGGACATCGCCCGCTCGCAGCTGCTCGACGAGCTCGTGGACAAGTTCAGTCGGCTCCTGGAGGACTTCCTGCTAGAGGTGAGGGGGGCTGTGTTTTACCTGGATTGTTTGAGAATGAACGAATGTCCTGGATTTAAAGGGTTCCATCACTTCTCTGTCAGGGTGAAGAACCAGACGACGATGACGCCTACCAGGTCCTGTCCACGCTCAAGAAGATCAGTGCTTTCCACAAGTAAAGCAGTTTTCAGTTTTGTGCTTATGATTTCAATGTTTTCACCTGCTGAAGACAGAGTAATAGCGATTCCATTTATATAAATGGTCATTTTTTTTGGACGAAAAGTTAGTTTTTGTCCTAAATCATGCCACGTCTGGTAAAATCACCTTAATGAGTTGAAAGGATCAGACTCTTTATGTCCTATAGAACAATGGACATTTGACTTTACTTTATCAGGATAAAATGACAATTTAACAAGCTTTCATGATGTAAAGAATCAAGAAGAAGCTCTAAACATGTTTCTAGAATCGTTTTATACTAATTTAGTCTAAATTTCACAAGTTATACATTAATATAAAGTGCTGTGCATGTAAATAAATTCAATAAATATGCAGCCAAATATGAAGAAATAAAGGAAGTTTCAGGATCTTCAGTCCATTAAACTTCACTGACACATCTCAGGTTTCAAAAAGTCGTTAAAACTGGACGTTGATGAGTTATTTTCAATAAAAAATAGGCAAAAATATATGTTAAAGACAGTGCTTTTTATTATTTAGAATAAAATGCTTTGATTCTGGCAATTTAACAAGCTTTCATGCTTCAATAAACAAGAATATATGGTGCAGAAGAAGCTGTAAACCTTCTTCTAAAGGCTTTAATGTCTGTTAATGTCTGTTGATAAAGTTTTTAGTGTTTTACCAAACATGTGAAAACTGGACGTTGGAGATGAGTTACGTTCAATAAAAACAGACAAAGAGCTGGGAAAGTGATGAAAAAGGAGCTGATATTAGTTTAATTTAACTAATGTAAGTTTAGAGTTTCACTATAGAATGAAAGGACAGTTTAATCCAGGTTTAAAGTTGAATAAAATCACACTAGAATGTTCATAAATTGGCCTAAAGTCACTTTCATCAGTCAACAGTCATCCTCTGTCACGGCCTAATGTATATTCCTTCGTTTAATTTCCATGTGTTCTTCTTTTTTTCTGCTGCCAGTGCACACGACCTCTCTAAGTGGGATCTTTTCACCAGCAACTACCGGCTGCTCAACACAGGTCTGCAGAACGGGGACATGCCTGAGCAGGTATAACACGGCCCTGACGCTGGAGCCTTCTCCAACTTCAGCCAATGATGTTCCTGTAAATTTCATCACAGCAAATCTGATCTTTTTTCTCTTCCCACCAGATTGTGATTCATGCGATGCAGTGCACACATTACATCATCCTGTGGCATCTAGCGAAGGTGTCGGACAGCAGCTCGTTGAAGGTATTTACATGTGAAGCATCAGGCATTTTAGGAAACTTCATAAAACACAGATATATAATATATATATATATATATATAAGATGTATGTACAGTTTCTCTGCATAACATTATTACAGGATTAAACCAGGGTCCTGGAAAACCTGGAAAATGGTTGATCAAACAAATGGAAAGTGACAAAAAAAAGGTCCTGGAATTAAAATTTAAAATAAATTATGTTAAATTATGTTCATTTTGAACCACTGGCATTTTTCTTATTTACACTGTTGTTAGCATAAATGAATGTGATTTACTAAATTAGCATTAAAGCTATGAATCAGTCAATTTGACTTTATTCAACAGGGTTCCAACACATCCTGGAAAACCTGGAAAATGATTTTCCAGTCATGAAAATATGAAAAATTAGGGAAAAAAGGTAAAATATTAATAAGTTATGCTGAAAATTAGCCTATTACATTTTAATTTTCGACTTAACGTGGCTAAATTAGCATTTAAAGCTATGAATCAGCCAATTTGACTTTATTCAACAGGGTTCCCACACATCCTGGAAAAACCTGGAAAATGATTTTCCAGTAATGAAAATATGAAAAATTAGAAAAAAAGGTCAAATATTAATAAGTTATCCTGAAAATCAGCCTATTACATTTTAATTTTCGACTTAACGTGGCTAAATTAGCATTGAAGCTAACAATCAGTCAATTTGACTCTTTATTGTCATTATCCTGGATAATGTAATATCAATATAATAGAATAATAAATCAAATAGAACAGAGGAACATGTTAATAAATAAAAAGTATTGCATATTAAAGCACACATTAAAGGGCTGGCTGAGAATGTCCTGGAAAAGTCCTTGAAAAATAATCATGTTGCTGATTTTAACTATGACCTCATGTGTTTTATATTTTCTTATTTTTTGGGACGGCTGAACTGCTGTTTCCAACTTCACACAGATCTGAACTGAACATTTGTTCCTTTCAGGGTGATATGGTGACCTTGAGAAAGCAAATGAGAGCTTTCTGCTTAATCTGTCAGCGTTACCTAAACAGCATCAACACCGCAGTCAAAGAGCAGGTGGGATTATTGTGACCAGACCGTTCTTTTCTTCTTCTTCTTCTTCTTTTTTAATACATTCTTCACTGCAACTGAAAATGCTGGTCAGTATTTTCATAAACGCTGAAGTGTTGTGTTTATTCCAGGCCTTCACCATACTATGTGATCTGCTATTGATCTTCAGTCACCAAATTATGTCTTCAGGCCGGGAACAACTGGAGCCTCTGGTCTACACGCCAGACTCTTCGTTGCAGGCCGAGCTGCTCAACTTCATCCTGGATCAGGTTTTCATTGATCAGGATGACGACAGCAACAGCTCAGGTCAGAGTTAATCACCATCCACGTGGCATTCATGTGTGCAAAGTTACAGGTTATTTCATTGAAAATATATATGCACCACGTTGTGTTTTTCAGACGGGCAGCAAGATGACGAAGCCGGTAAAATAGAGGCTCTGCACAAAAGAAGAAACCTTCTCGCTGCCTATTGTAAACTAATCATTTATAATGTGGTGGAAATGAACACGGGAGCAGATATATTTAAACAGTATATGAGGGTAGGTTTAAAACCGTTTTATTAATGTTTAATTTTAAAGAATCCCCCCGATCGCTCTGCTCTTCTTGTTACAGCTTTCATTCCTTTTCTCCTCAGTATTACAACGACTATGGAGACATCATCAAGGAAACCATGAGCAAAACGAGACAAATCGACAAAATACAATGTGCAAAGACGCTTGTGCTGAGCCTGCAAACGGTAATAACGACGTCCCTAATAAATTACTGTAGTTACTGCAGATCATAACACATTTGATGTGAAATTCTCTGGTTTCTTTCTTATGTTTTCTTGTAGTTATTCAACGAGATGTTGTCTGAATTCGGCTTCAACATCGACCGGTCGTCGTCGGCCTTCTGCGGCATTAAAGAGCTCGCGAGGCGCTTCTCGTTGACCTTTGGCCTGGATCAGTTGAAGACCAGGGAGGCTATAGCCATGTTGCATAAGTAAGTTCTCAATTCAAAAAAACACAGTCCAGGCCATGGCGAGGAACTCAAGAGTCCTTATTAAGTCTAATATTTCACTCTGTGTTCCCACATATTCCAACACTTTGACAAACGTTGCTGTAAAAAGGTTCTTCTGACCGTTAAAAATCTTGCTCTTTGATCTATTGAAGGAGGCTTGTCTCTCACCCATTTGGTCATTAGTCCCAACACTAATCAGTAAATAGAATATTAGATTAGGCTGCAGTTGCTGCTTGATATAATATATATATAATTCTAACCCCGTTAACCAAAACCGAACCGATTCTCACATTTCCAACGGCATTGAAATCCACATTTTGGGTATTTACTATAATATTATATTATTATATTGCCAAAGAATTCAGGTCGCAGGTTCAAGACCTCCTTGGGTCCTGGGTCTGGGACCTTTCTGTGTGGAGTTTGCATGTTCTCCCCGTGTCTGCGTGGGTTTTCACCAGGTACTCCAGCTTCCTCCCACAGTCCTAAAACATGCTGAGGTTAATTGGAGACTCTAAATTACCCGTAGGTGTGAGTGTGTGAGTGAATGGTGTGTGTGCCCCACGATTGGCTGGAGACCATCTGGGGTGTATCCCTGCCTCTCGCTGTAACGTGCTGGGATTGGCTCCAGCAGACCATGTGACCCTAATGAGGAATAAGCAGGTATAGAAAATGACTGACTGACTATTTTCAGTAGAAGTAAAATTTCCTCCCATGTTTCAGTGTCTAATTGTTGTTTTCAGCCGAGTGTTCCATGATTTCTTTAGGAATGATAATCTGTTTGTCTAAAAGAGGCTTTTATAATAAATTAAAGTCGTCTATGAGATTGAGAGCATCCATTTTAATTGTAAAACTGTTTTGTTTGTAGTTCCTATGTGTCCTGTAGGGACTAAAATAAGGATCTGTGTTTTTTTTTTATTATTATTTCATTTAGGAATGGAATTGAGTTTGCTTTTAAGGAGCCCAGTCCCCAAGGAGAGGGCAGCCCGCCGCTCAATCTCGCCTTTTTGGACGTTCTCAGCGAGTTCTCGAGCAAACTGATGCGACAGGACAAGAGAACAGTGTAAGTTTACCAGATTTTAATCACCATAGGTGAGAATATAATATACATGCCATGTCTTTTTCTGTTCATTTGACTTTTTATTCTATTACTTCATCTCTCCTACGCATTCTATTTATTATTTATATCCCCATTTTAAACAGGGCTTGACTTATGTTTTCAATGTATATTTCATATATGTTGTGATTTAAACTGCATGCTATACAAATAAAGTTTATCATTAAGACACAAAACATGTGCAGTTATAAGAAATAACACAGTTTATTAATCTCACATATGGGAATTTTGGTCGTTACAGTAGCTTTTTGTAAGTATATGATAAAACCAGGATAGGATAAATATAATATTATATACACTTTTCAAATAAGTTAGCAAGTTTTAGTGTTTTTCCTATTTGCTCTGAAATTTAATGAAATAAGTAAAATTCCCCTTTTTTTTTACTAATAATAAATGAGAAAAAACACCATTTTTACTAGTTTAATATTCATAATCCACTCTTTTTTCTTGTCTCTTACAATATCCCTAACATATTGTGAGTAGTGTATACAGTGGTAGTAAGATGCAATTTGAGTTTATATATGTTTAACCCATTTAACCTTAGTTCATGACAGTCATGTTGTGTATTTATTCATTTTTATAATAGTATTTTAATGACTCTTATAGTTGCTGCTTGCACACATATACCTCTAAACAAAAACCTATTTATCAGATGTATAAACTTCCTTTTTTGGGCGATTTGAATGATTAAATAGATAAATATATGTCAGGTTTGAAAATCATTCACCAATCCACCATCATTCATCAATTCTTCACCATGTTTCCTGGAGAAAGTTGATGAAAGCACTTGTTATTACAAGTAGAAAACGACTCATAGACCTACAGGCTTCAATCTAAGGCTTCTATCTGTGACTCTGACTCCTCCAGGCAAACGTACCTGGAGCGGTTCATGACGTTTCAGATGGCCCTGCAGAGGGAGGACTGCTGGCTGCCGCTCATCTCCTACAGGAACTCCCTGCAGGTCGGAGGGGACGACGACACCATGTCTGTGATCAGCGGGATCAGCAGTCGAGGATCCACCGTCAGGAGTAAAAAGTCCAAACCGGCCGCCGCCAGCAAGAGGAAATTTCCTGAAGGTGAGTAATTCTAACGTCATTTATCAGTAGTATGCCACTTTAAGTCAAATACTGGATATATATTGTATTATTATGTTTTTTTACTACTTGTTACTGTCATTTCAAACTAATCCATTACATTACAGTATTACTGTATTTAAAATGTAAGGCATTACACTGCTATTGCATTACTTTTAAGTTACTTTCACCAAAATAACTGGAAATTTGAATTCATCAATCTATCTTTGTCATTATTCCTGCTAGTTATAACAGGGATCTTGCTGCAGAATGCTGAAGAATCTCCACTTGCTTCCTTGCTAACTGCACCTCTGTAAATGTTAAGTTACTGCTGCTGTTTCAGCAAGTGGACACTTCTTTAGGTGTAGAACGACTACGATGTTCTTCAAATCCTTATGTTTCACAAACGTAAATCTGGAGAATGTGCTATTCAACAATTCTACTGGTTAATTCATCTCCATTTTCTATCTGATGATACAAAAGGAAAAGGAAGTGACACATTTTACGTGAACATGATGATTTTACCAAATCCAGGCATTGTAATGCACATTACTGACATTTGTTTTCCTGCAATGCAAAAATCAATGCATTACAGTCATTTATTACCTTTGTAACATGTTACTCCCAACGCTGTTATCATGCATTCAGTAAAACACAGTCACATCTCTCATTAAATAACTGGTTTTCTCTGAGCAGAAGAGAACAGCTGCAGCAGCACTGATGCCGTCTGGATGAACCGGGAGCAGAACGTGCAGACGCCGGTGATGATGCACTCGCCCCACCTCACCTCCACCGTGTTAAAGGATCCAAAAAAGATGAGGCCGGACGACAGCTTCACGTCTGCATACACCATGCCGTCAGAGCAGCAACCACAGCAGCAGCAGCACCATCACCACCAGGCTGCTATAGATTACAAGTACGAAAACCTTCCTACATCACTGTTCTGTCAGCAGGGCTGCACACTGGTACACAAGCATGTAGCCTCTGTGATGTGGTTGCTTCTCTTATAAAACTCTAACTAAAAGAGTTATGTGCCCTCCTGTCTATTACCTTACCATGACATAATGTTGCTGCTGTTTAAACCCGATCCCTGGTTCACAGCACCCAGGTGACATGGATGTTGACACAGAGGCAACAAGCCGAAGCCCGGCAGCAGCAGGAGCGAGTCAGCATGCAGTACGCCAAGATGAGGAACCACATGCAGCAAGCAATGTAAGATGAATCAGCGTTAATTCATACAGTTTGAACTGTGAAGTGTTTGCAATAGTAGTGTTATTATTGTATTGTGTGTGTGGGTCAGTGATAAAACTGTCATGTGGTGAAACCCTAAAAACTCCTTCATAAAAAGCTACCAATAAGTTTCATATCATAGGTGGAATAAATATTTAAAATGTCTTTTTCAATTACATCATTTGACATTTCGTGTCTATGTGTGGATGGATATATAATTCATAATAATGTATACAGAATAGGTAACTGTGCAATTTATTTAGTTCTTTCCAATAATTCCATGTGCAATAATCCACTCACCTATTTTTTTATTTTTTAATTGATTATTTGATTCTCTCTATGTTGGTGTCTATAGTTTTGCGAGCTTCATTTTCCCTGAGGAATCCTCCTAAAAGATTAATAAAGTCTAATCTAATCTGCTCTAATCCTACTGAAGTTTTTCTCCGTTTCTGCTCCTCAGTCGTCGAGGCTCCGGACTCATGGAGGACGACGAGGAGCCGATAGTGGAGGACGTGATGATGTCGTCAGAGGACCGACTGGAAGACATCAACGAGGGCATGGATTTTGACACCATGGACATCGATCTGGTAAACTAGGAAACATTTATCTGGATTCTGTGCACCTACAAAGAAGTAACAACAACACAAAGTGGCCAGAAACTAGAAAATTCCTGGTAGATTCCGATAAATTACCAGAAACTTTCCATTGTTTTAAGTTTTATGTTTATATTTATCTGATAAAACTCATTTAATTTCCCCTGAAGTGAAACTGCTGAACGTTTTGAGCCATTTGTTTGGAACTTTTGCAGCATTCTGCTTCCATTATTGCAGCATTCTTCAGTCTTTCCACAATATTCACACATATACAAAGAATTTCAGATGGTGAACATGGCATTTTTCTGTAGAATTAATAAAATAATGCAATGGCATAACCAGAAATATAGTTACTGTAGCTGCACAACTGGAATGTAGATATACATGTACTTACTTCAGTTAAGGGCCTGGGTTGAATTTAGTACATTTTGGATTTATTATTAATCATCCCGTTTCCAACTTTGAGAATTCCCAGAATTTTGCAACCCTACTCTGCATGTAGCTGATTTTACTTGCACCAAAGAGAAAGTAAGAATACAGATTCTGCTGCAGTCTCAACCTAATATAAATAAATACAGCTCCCGCTAAGGTTTTATACAGTTATCTTCAGTTTATTTCAGTCCAAACTTATCGTTTTCTCCATAGAAACAGTGAAACTCCAGCTGACGCACTTCCAGCATTCCATCTTCTTTGACCTTGTAGACAACTACAGTTCTTTCAGGCTGAATCTTCCTTTTGCAGACTAGTTATATGCTGATGTGTTATATACAAAGAATTATTCACAACCTTTACTTATAGATCTTAGATAATTCTTTATTTAGTTATTTGTGCATGTTCCTAAGTAAATACCACAATTAGGAATAAAAGAAAGACATGAAATGCTTCCTTTTCAGGTATTATGGATGTATTGGGTTAATTATTTTAATTCAATTACTGACATAAATAAACTTTTCCCCTGATATTCTAATTTATTGAGATGTTGCTAAAAGATGGAGAGCGTTAGCTTCAGTAAAGTAAAGTAAACTCATTTAAAGGGAGGTCTATAAATTGTAGTAACATTATAATTATTATTATAATTATTAAAATGTAGAACCGGACATGTAGGTCTAGTTTACAATGAACCTGTGTGTTATAGGCCTATTAAAATACTTACATGGTTGAGAAAAAAGGATTTTACTTTTATGGTTTGATGATTAAACTAAAAATTGCTATAAAACAGAATCGGAAATTGATTTTAAAATCGAATCGTGACCCTAAGAATCTGAATCGAATCTTATCGTGAGACGCCCACAATTTATTAATAGCATAGCATAGATGTTCAAAAGCTTTAGAACACACATTTTTACATTTTTATTGAAATTTAATCAGTTTAATTCCAATAAATAGCTTCTAGATTTATTAGAGCCCTATATATATTTGACTGAGTGTATTAATACTGTCCCATGTTTAAAAAACACTCAATCCACAGAGAAACATACACAGCCTGTATTCAGAAACTGAGCCTTAAAACAAGCAGTCATGACTTATGTGAAGTTGTGATGTCACTACTATACAGTCACCACCAACAGCCATTTAAAGAGGAGGAGGAAGAAGCTGGAGAAAAGAAGTGGAAAACTAGACTGAGATGATCTTTGCTGCTTCAAATCTGGTTAGAGAAGAAAAATTCCACATAAAAACAGGAAAATGTAGAATATGGGACATTTAAATGGTAAAAAAATAATCAGTTCACTACCCAACGACCCAAAAAAGACAGAAATCAATGTTCAGGAATCAATAGTTAACAACTTCTATAACTTAACACGTTTTAATGGAATTATGGAAATGAATAAACCAAGAAATACAGAGGAAATGTGAGGCTGAAACACCAGAAGTTGTAGTTATAAAACTAAATATTACTGTAGTGATTCAATCCTGGACTTTAGATTAGACTTTATTGATCCTTTGGGAAATTAAATACAGCACTGTTATAAAATAATTATAATAATTAACCCCCGTCTGTATATCAGCATGGATGAAGCCTGATGTCTGGGTCTTTTCTAGGACTAGAGCTCTAGAGCTCAGCAGAACCCCATGATCTAGACCTAGTTAGTCAGGATTCATCCTACAGCAACAGAATCCACATCAGACCATCATCATCTGTCACATGACACATTAAACTAGGACCATTTAGAGAAAAACTCAACAAATCAAGGTGTTCTAACACTTTTAACTGGTGGTGTTCATCACAGCATCGTGAGCATGTTAAAAGTTTTATATAAAACAAAGTGCAGCACATATGGTTTTAATAAAATATCACATCCTATTAAAAGGTTCACTTTATGGATTAAATCCAAAGATTCCCACTCTTAGTTTTCCTGATACAGATTTTTTTCAAAGTGAATGATCATATTCCATCAGAGGAAATCACCAGCATTTGTTTGCCACAATTCTTCTTCTTTTACAAACGTGTTAAATTCAGATTTCCTTTTTTTTTATTCCATTTTTCTGTTGCATTGATGTTTTTTTTGTCTTTTTTCCAGCCGGCATCAAAGAATCGTAGAGAAAGAACCGAACTGAAGCCAGACTACTTTGATCCATCTTCCATCATGGATGATTCGGTGGGTGTTTTACTTCTTATAATTCCATTTACCGTATTTTCACGACTAAAAGGGGCACCGTACTAAAAGGTGCAGTCTCAGTTACATGTGCCATTACTGTATTTAACACACACAGAAGGTGCACCTGATGATAGGGCGCGGGTTTTATATACATATCCTCTACTACGTACGTCCGCCTTACAACAACACACACACAAAGCAGACAAGTGTGTGTATTTAAAAATAGATCAGGAGCAAAACTGTACTTATTTAAGTATTAGTTCCAACAATACTAAGCACCAAGACGGACCTCCTTGGAAATGTTAGATTTTCATTTCCTCCACTAGCGTTACTGCCTTTAGCCCAATAGTAATCGTCGAAACGCTCCTCCCACTCGTTCTTTGCTCGATGATCCACTGCTCGAGTCTTTCCTCCAACTCCGGCCACCTCGCTTTATTTCCGCAGAAACTCAGCTGCGTCTTCTTCACCTGTCGCAGCTCGTTTTCCAGCTTCCTCCACTTACGAACCATCGACTCGTTAATTCTTAAATTTTCTCGATTCCCATGTTCCTCCGCGTAGCTGATCGCCTTCATAAGAGCGTCTCTTTGCTGTTTTCAGGGTTGTTAAAACAGCAATGTTCTGCATAAAGCACATACCTGTTGTTTTATACACAATCCACGCCCACACTTCCCCCTTTAACGTTCTCATGTTCTCTACTACGTCCACTTTACAATAACACACAGGGCGCACTGCATCGCTCATTTTGAAGAAAATCTAAGACGTTTATATGCACCTTATAGTCGTGAAAATACTTGTAATTCTTGCATCAAAGCTCATCCTTGTGCTGTAATCCTGTTTTTTCTTACTTCTAAGATTGTGGATTTGTAATATTTTCCAATTGTGTGTCTTCAGGTTCTAAATGTTCCAATGTTTTAACACGAACCGGCTGCATCAAAGACATTGCGACATCAAAATCCTTGGAAACATAACGTGGATGACTGTTCTCTGAAAGAAAAGAAACAGACTACTCTAAATGGTTTGTTACACACCGACGTTTGCCTCTTCAACGCTGCGTTAAAAACGTAGACGGCAGAGCGTCGATTTGAATTTGATTCGGTTATTTTCACGCTGAGAGACGTGGGAAATGTTTCCGGTTTCGCCCTAAAACGCAACTCGATGTTCGCTTTCTAATCTGTAGCAGTTGCTGTCAACATGTCATGCTGTTTGGATTAATACAACTTTATCTACGTGGCAAAGCGGTGACAATAACAGAGTGAAATTCAAATTATTAATATATACCTTTAATCTTTTTTCATTCAATAGACAAAAATTGTCTGATGTAAATACATAGTGGCCAATATACCAGAATGGGGGGAGCAGAATTTCATCACCACCATTATGATGCTTATAGAGTTCAGTTTAATACTATATAACACTGCACTTTGTCACAGAGGTGTTGATTCAGCTTGATGGTGATTTTACAGCCATATTTTTAAAAGAAAATGACCATAGCCTCATATCAACACCTCTGTGACGCAATCCTAAACAGAAACTGAGCATAATAAGCTTCATAAAGGCAGCGATTGTTGCAGGGCTATAGAGTATATAGCATTAAATGTGATCGATGATATTGTCGCCCCCCCCTGCTGTACTTTTCAACTGTAGATTTGTTTTGGCATGGCATGTCGCCATATTATCGAGAAAAAAAACAACAAAAAACAAAAAAAACATGTACACAGTTAAGTATAATGTGAACCGGCGTCTCATACTGTTCAAAGGCCTTGCCACAACAATGATAATACGGCATTCTCAGATCTCCGTGTGATGGTATTTTTTAGAAATGTATGTGTTCTGCTTTTCTACCTTATAGACGACTCTTGATTTATAGAGATTTTGTAACGACAATCAAATGTAAATGAATGGTTTCTAATCATGTTATTTCACATAGATGCTGAAATAATCCTTTTTAATGGAAACGATTATGTTGTTATGAAATGCGGACAGCTGTTTTTTGTATTTTCTTTTCATCTCTCTAGAAGGAATGGATGAAAAGGTAATGCATCGCCCCAAATGTAGTAATCTGATAAACCGACGGCTAAAAACTATTTTTTAATATTCGGAGCATTCACAGTGTCATACATAAGAATTCGACTCCTATATCTTGACTATTTTCCTCTAATAATATCTAATAACACAGACATGCCATAAGTACAATCTTTAAAAGAAAGGATTTGAAAAGTGGTAGAGATAGTGTATTGTTTCCTTGTTTTTCAGTTTTCAAGTGTGCAAAAGGATGTTTTTTTTTCTTTCAGCCAATTTATTTGGTGTACCACTGTCGTGTGTATAAGAGTTATAGAATTATTATAAAGTTTTAGAATTCTTTAGCCAACTATTAATAGTATCAGAAATGTATATTATACAATTACAAATGTGTAATATATTGTGAATCGGTGCTCATTTTATATTTGCAGTTTATGTTTGCTTGAAATTTTAGGGAAAAGGTTAAAGAAATAGAATGTACCTATTTGAAGTTAATCTACTAATTTGAAAGTATACACACAGTTTTGTTTGTCTTTCAATGTATTGTTGTAATATTTCTTTACCTCTATGTATTGGCCTGGTTGGCAGAGCTAGATTTATGGATAAAGATGTATTCATCGTCATTAGAAACATCCCTGATTTCCTCAAAATCTCACTTTCAACTGGAGAAACCTGATCACTCGGTCTTGAACATTACCACACACACACGAAACATTCACATTGGGCAATGAGAGGAAATAGAGACGTCTTAAGAATTGCCTGTAAATTGACATGAGTCATTTCATGTTTCTGTTTTTGCATTGAACTGCTGAAAATGTGCATACATCTGTACGTTTACACACATATTTAAATATTTGTGTATATTAAATTTGTGTTTTTATTCTATTTACAAAGTGCCCATTGCATCTGGAGATGTAACATGAACAGAATAAACCCCCTGCAACTGTGTGATGCTTTTCAGAATGTTGCGCCTCCTATTTCGGACATGAATTACAACTCCTGGTACAGAAATAGGGTCATTTTAATTTATCTGACAGCAACTATTAATGTGAATCATTGCATACTTTTCTGGCATCTTCCTATTCAGAATATGAATCATCTTTACTGCGCAAATGTGTTTATACAAGAGCAATAATACTCTGATTTAGTGGCTTTCATTGTACTTGCATAAAACTATCAATACAACAGTTTTCAAGCTCTACAGAAGGAATGACTTAATGGGCAAACGTGGTCGACCATAAATAGGATGAGAAAAGTACAAATAAAATATATTTTCAGTATAGTTTGTGCAGAAATTCAACAAGCAAACAGTAAATATTATTAGTTATAAATCATAAGGGTATACCTTCACAAAGGTTGCTATGGAAACAGATAGGAACTTTGAACTGACACTAAGAATGAGGTGGATTCATGTCCTTATATCTGGAAAAATAATGGTCATATGCAAAAATAAATTATCACTATGAGTATACAAAGACCCCAGTGGTGATAATAATATATGATGTGCCTATATAATTTAAAATAAAAGAGTTATGGCAGGTTAGAAACCACCATAATCTCTGAGCCTTCAGTTGAATTAACATGGGAATCCATGGGACAATCAGCAGAAATGGGCGATTTATGAAAAAACTACATGTCCTATTTTATTTGAAGTAACATCAATGGAGAGAAAACAGCATCATCTACATTTTGATGTCTAAATTATTCATGTAGCATGGAAGATATAGGAGTAAGACAACAATATGATGAACATTTCCCATTAAAACAAAACAAATCTAAGGTGTGATGTCATCTCATGGTGCTGTTGCTATGGCAACCCTGGTAAAGCCATTATTAAGACACTAAAAAAAAATAAAACAGCATCAGCAAAGTAGTTTTTTTTCCATAATTCTGTTCACAAACAGCACCGGAAACAGGTCGCTGTCATACACACTATTTAAAAAAGTGATGCTGTGTGAAAATTGTAGATAGATATAATAGATTTATGGATAAAGATGTGTTTGTAATCATTAGAAACATCCCTGATTTCCTCAAAATCTCACTTTAAACTGGAAAAACCAATCACTTGGTCTTAAACATTAACATTGGTACTCTCCTTAGACAGGGGATGTTCTATTTTAATTATTTTTTCTATTTAAATTTAAGTTATTCTACTTAAACCTGGTATAAAAATAAATCTACAACATGTGAGGTGACTACAGATGAGTCAGAATTAATTAAAGTTGAGGTTATAGGGCAAATAATGTATAGTTAGAATATTGCAAAATAAATAAAAACACACAGTTTTATTACTGTTGTACAAACTGTAAATCCTATTCAAGTGAATCTGTGATTTTGGGTCAATGCAAATAAAATTAACTTGACTTTAATATGATTAAAAGAAAATAAAAGGGAATATATAATTTCTCTCATAATCTAAACAGTGTCCCGCCATGCAACAGCGAGCTGGCTGCAGACATCCGGGCTGAATGTGTGTGTGTGTATGTGTGTGTTTGTGTATGTATGTGTGTGTGTGTGGAAGATGGCGACACTTATCCTCCCTGGTGAATGGATCAAAAACTGGGAAAAAACGGGAAAACACGACTTGTGAGTGGATCTAAAATCTAATCATGGCGTTAGAGGTCGTAGCGGCTTATCGGTTGTTGCCTCGTGTTTCTAATAATATTAATAATTACTAATAATTACATCTATAGCGTTATAATCCAAGGCCATGTTGGCGAGGGCTAACATTAGCGCTAACGTCGGCTAGCTAACAGTTGTTTAGCGCTTAAAATAAGGCGATTTATTGTGAATATGCTGTTTATTCACACTCATATTTACATTTACGTTCATTTCCATGCAGTGGAAGCGTAGCTTAAATCCCTTCGGGGGTTTATAAACACGGTGGCTATGAAAGCTAAGCTAGTTAGCATTTATGTAGCTCACGCTCCGGTGTTTCGGTTTAAATGGTGACCGTGTTTTCTGGTGACTTCCGGCTGAATGTGTCCGACTAAAAACCTCTTAAATTATCCTAAATTAATTATATAATAACGTTATTTTACTTAAGAACATTTAAGAAAAATTAAGGAAAAACATTCGAATAACCCTCTCAGAATAACTAATCTAATATTGTTGTCTTTTTATTCATATTTGAGTCGTTTAATTAATATTTTTCATGTTTTCATCTCATATTCTTGAATTTTTATCTCATAATTTTGACTTATTCTTTCAAATATACACTTGTTTGTGCATATTTTAAATATACACTGCAATAAAATGAAATTATCAAGTGAAAATGTCATGTATTTGGTGCAAATACTCCCAATATTGAGTAAAATTATCTTATTTCATTGGCAGATAATTTTACCATTAGAAAAATATCTGCCAATGGAAAAAGATAATTCTACTCAATATTTGACTAATTGTGCTAAACAAGACACTTTCACTTGTTAAGATTTCATTTTGTGCAGTTTATATTCAAAAATATGCACAAACAATAGTCTTTATATGAAATAAATTAAAAATTATTAGATGAAAATTAACCAGGTCCTCTTTGTATTTAATATCACATCATATTAATTAAACAGGAATTATTCACATTCCTTATCTTATTTTTTTCTGAATTCGAGCAACCAGTACACAATCGGCTGAAAGTCACCACTTAACACGAGTCGCGAGTTAAACCGAAACACCGGCTATATCGATATGTAGCATCTTTTAATTGAAGAAATAATGTGCTAAAGTTGATGTAATTAGCCAGCGTCAACTATCACCAGGCAGTTGCCAAACAGGCGGTTGAAACACTATTATTATTTGTCTTTTTTGTGGTAATGAAGTGGAGGGAAACGGCGGATTCTGCTACGAAGCTAACGCTAGCTAACCTCATGCCAGCAGCAGGTTAGCTAGCCGCTAATGCTAATGTATTCTCTGTGCGTCGCAGCATGTACGCATAAAACCACATTTATTCACTCTTTGCTCGATAAACTTCCCTTTATGATGGACAAATATTCTTGTAGCTCTGACAGGAAAACTCACAACCTTCCGCTAACAGCTTAAGCTACAACGCTGAACCTTTTGTGTAGTTAAGCTAACTTTGCTAATATCAGAGCTATCCTTACAGCGTATATTGGTGTAATTATGTGCCATTAATGCGAACAGTTGATAACGTTATATCTATAAAAGCACACCAACATTTCATTAATGTTGCTATATTTCTATTTAATATCTTAACCTGTACCTTATATCTATTATACTAGTACTATAATCTTTATATATTTATATAATCCATAATAATGTACACAGAATAGCTAACCATGTGTAGTTTATTTCTATTTTTTCCCAATAATTCCACTTTACAATAACTATGTAGCAATAACAAGGTGTGTATAGGTATTTAATTTTTTATTATCTATTTATTTTCTCTGTTGGCCTTTCTTTTATTTACATATTTCTCTTTTGTTTGTGTGTCTATAGTTTAATAACATTAATGTATGTGACATGTTGGAGCTTCAATTTCCCTCAGGAACCTCCCAAAGGGATCAATAAAGTCCCATCTAATCAAATCTATACAGATTTACTCGTCCTCGCCATAAATTGCTCCTAACACACAACATTGACAGCAGAATAGGGCTGTGGAGTGTAATCCCTGTTAAAATGGAACTGTTTTTGTGAATTGTAGTATTTTTCTCTAGTTTTCTTGTGGATAGCCTTCATGCAAGGTTACAGGCAAAGACACAATAGGCTCCAGATTGCTGCTACTAGTTGTTGCAGGCCTTGTTTAGTTAGAAAAACACACGCATGCATGGATGGATGCATCTGCTCAGACTTCTTCATGCAGAGAATATTCTAGATCATACATCAAACTATTGACTTGTACAATTTCTAACCTGTGAATCTGTTAGAGATCCTTGCCTGTAAATCAGCTCATATTAACTACTTAAGCTCCAGGTATATTTCCCGCTAAAAATGACAATAAACATAGAATATCTCTACAACCACAAAGGGTTTTTACTCAAACCTGGAATAAAGAGTTCAAAGATCAATTATTTGTTCATAAAATCATAGAAATCGCACAGAACATGAGTATATTATGTTTAAAAAAGACACAAACAGCTCAAATCTAAATTAAATATCTAAATAGTCGCTATTACTGATATTATATTAAACTATTTTCTTATAGTTTTATATACTTTTAGTGTTGGAGCTGAGGTTTAATGCTGTGATTTATGAATAAAACTCCATTATCAGGGGTTTTTGTTTTATGTTATGCATCTACTGCATCTAAAGCTTGTTTCCCTTTACACAAAACCAGCTCATTACGTTATTTAGAGACAGTTTATGGAGGCAACACGATGGTGAATCCTCTGGTCAGAAGGTTTAGATGAAAGACTCGATGCCAGCGAGACCCTCACCTCCACAGGGATGCAGTCTCCTGCAGAGAGATCTCTGTGGAAGGGCAATTTCTACGTGCTGTTAAACCAAAATGTCACATTCATATTACATAACCACTGTAGTGTGTGTGTGTGTGTGTGTGTGTGTGTGCGTGTGCGGATCGGGGAGGATTTTCCTGGGAATTGTTTCCCGTAGCGTGGACGGATGCCGCCGTGCCCGGCAGACGTCCAGCGCGTTTTTACGAGCTCCTGGAAAACAACGCGACCAGACGTGCCAGAATTGAGAAATAGATTGCACAGTTTGTTCACTTAACTTTTGAGCAGGAGCTTCTCTGCAGAATAAAACCGGAGAGCGTCCATTCCACACCGTTATCTGTGATTTAATCCGGTCGTGTGTCGCTCAGATTCTCCTCTTTCTTTATTATTGCGAGATGTTAGATCTCGTGTAAGAAATTGAATATTTTCAATGTCAGAGATCAACTAATAGAGAATTTAATACTGTTGGAATTGAGTTAATTAGAAAATAGATAACTGTGAAACTGAGCATCTAATTCAAAGTAATAAATACCCAAATTAATATATTAGAGCTGCAACTAACGACCTTTTAACAGTTTGTTAGTTCTCTATTGAATCAATCTATTGAATTAAATGATTAATCCTTTAGTTGTTATATGCTGAAGCATATAAAAATAAAAGGAAACTTATTCAAAGCACTTTTTATTCACTTCAAATCATACTTGTGCAGATTACAATATAATATTCTTATCCTAAATTACAAAAAAATGGTAGAAAATACATTAGGTGTTGTTTTTACCAACTCTATTGATCAACAACAATTAATTGATTAGTTGTTTGGTTCATAAAATGTGTGTAAAATGTCGATCAGCTGAAGATTCAACCTTAAAATGATTTTTTTTTGTCCAAAACCCCAAATTCCATCAGTTTACTATTATAGAAGACTAAACAAACTAATCTAAAAAAAGAAAATAATCAGAAAAGAGAAGCTGGAACCAGTGAATTTAGGCATTTTCTTCTTTAAAATGTTAATACTAATAATTGGTGATTCATGTAATGGTTGATAATTAATCGTTTTAGCTCTAATTAATGAATCTGGAACTGAACACAACAGTTGATAACGACTCTTTTGCAATTTATTTAGCTTTTCCTGATAATAGCCTTGACTAGAAAGGCTTTTGTGGATGTAAACATGGTTATATTATTTAGACAAAACATCAAATAAGTTGTTTTCATTATGTTTGAATCGTCTAAACTGACCTAAATCCTGTCTCTTTACCTTCCAGCGTACAACTCTGCAAAGACCTTACAGAGAAAACAAATCATGGAAGTGAGATTAGAGGTAAGTTGTGAATGAATTTCTGTTCCGTGACACGTTTCTGTCGATTTATATAAACGTCCTGGTATTAAAACGCACAGACACTCGTCCATCATCCTTGACATTGTTCATAAATAGCAGCTTTTTTTACGACTTCTCAAAATACCATCACACACACACACACACACACACACACACACACACACTGCGGGTGACACAGCTTTCACTGACACTGACTCACAGCAGGGTGTGTTTTACCGTTAAGTTCCTGAATGTCGCCATAACAACAGTAAAATGTCGCTATAAAATAATGTTAACTTTAACTTTGTCATAAAATAATCTACAACAAACCTGTGGAGATGGTAATTAATGTCATCTGTCCCTAAATGAGCCATTAATAAAGCAAAGAATGTAGTAAATTATCTTGTGATTCAAGATAAATAAAAGAGAAGTTTACAGGTTCTTTATTCTCTTATTCATTATAAGTTCTATTGACTTTATGTTGCTGGAAAAGCTGGTTAAGACTTAATTATGATTATTAGTTTTAATATCACTAAGAATCTGGGGTTTTAATTATAAGCATTCTAATCACATTTAGGATCAAATTATTTAGAAATAATAAAAAAAATAGAGAGACAAGAAAGTTTAACTATAGCATCAATAACATGCTAAGAAGTTTAACTATAGCATCAATAACATGCTAAGAAGTTTAACTATAGCATCAATAACATGCTAAGAAGTTTAACTATAGCATCAATAACATGCTAAGAAGTTTAACTATAGCATCAATAACATGCTAAGAAGTTTAACTATAGCATCAATAACATAAGAAGTTTAACTATAGCATCAATAACACGCTAAGAAGTTTAACTATAGCATCAATAACATGCTAAGAAGTTTAACTATAGCATCAATAACATAAGAAGTTTAACTATAGCATCAATAACATGCTAAGAAGTTTAACTATAGCATCAATAACACGCTAAGAAGTTTAACTATAGCATCAATAACATGCTAAGAAGTTTAACTATAGCATCAATAACATGCTAAGAAGTTTAACTATAGCATCAATAACATAAGAAGTTTAACTATAGCATCAATAACACGCTAAGAAGTTTAACTATAGCATCAATAACATGCTAAGAAGATTAACTATAGCATCAATAACACGCTAAGAAGTTTAACTATAGCATCAATAACACGCTAAGAAGTTTAACTATAGCATCAATAACATGCTAAGAAGTTTAACTATAGCATCAATAACATAAGAAGTTTAACTATAGCATCAATAACACGCTAAGAAGATTAACTATAGCATCAATAACATGCTAAGAAGTTTAACTACAGCATCAATAACATGCTAAGAAGTTTAACTATAGCATCAATAACATGCTAAGAAGTTTAACTATAGCATCAATAACATGCTAAGAAGTTTAACTATAGCATCAATAACATGCTAAGAAGTTTAACTACAGCATCAATAACATGCTAAGAAGTTTAACTATAGCATCAATAACATGCTAAGAAGTTTAACTATAGCATCAATAACATGCTAAGAAGTTTAACTATAGCATCAATAACATGCTAAGAAGTTTAACTATAGCATCAATAACATGCTAAGAAGTTTAACTATAGTATCAATAACATACTAAGAAGTTTAACTATAGTATCAATAACATACTAAGAAGTTTAACTATAGCATCAATAACATGCTAAGAAGTTTAACTATAGCATCAATAACATGCTAAGAAGTTTAACTATAGCATCAATAACATGCTAAGAAGTTTAACTATAGCATCAATAACATGCTAAGAAGTTTAACTATAGCATCAATAACATGCTAAGAAGTTTAACTATAGCATCAATAACATGCTAAGAAGTTTAACTATAGCATCAATAACATGCTAAGAAGTTTAACTATAGCATCAATAACATGCTAAGAAGTTTAACTATAGCATCAATAACACGCTAAGAAGTTTAACTGTAGCATCAATAACATGCTAAGAAGTTTAACTATAGCATCAATAACATGCTAAGAAGTTTAACTATAGCATCAATAACATGATAAGAAGTTTAACTATAGCATCAATAACATGCTAAGAAGTTTAACTACAGCATCAATAACACGCTAAGAAGTTTAACTATAGCATCAATAACATGATAAGAAGTTTAACTATAGCATCAATAACATGCTAAGAAGTTTAACTATAGCATCAATAACACGCTAAGAAGTTTATCTATAGCATCAATAACATGCTAAGAAGTTTAACTATAGCATCAATAACATGCTAAGAAGTTTAACTATAGCATCAATAACACGCTAAGAAGTTTAACTGTAGCATCAATAACATGCTAAGAAGTTTAACTATAGCATCAATAACATGCTAAGAAGTTTAACTATAGCATCAATAACATGCTAAGAAGTTTAACTATAGCATCAATAACATGCTAAGAAGTTTAACTATAGCATCAATAACATGCTAAGAAGTTTAACTATAGCATCAATAACATGCTAAGAAGTTTAACTACAGCATCAATAACATGCTAAGAAGTTTAACTATAGCATCAATAACATGCTAAGAAGTTTAACTATAGCATCAATAACATGCTAAGAAGTTTAACTATAGCATCAATAACATGCTAAGAAGTTTAACTATAGCATCAATAACATGCTAAGAAGTTTAACTATAGCATCAATAACATGCTAAGAAGTTTAACTATAGCATCAATAACATGCTAAGAAGTTTATCTATAGCATCAATAACATGCTAAGAAGTTTATCTATAGCATCAATAACATGCTAAGAAGTTTAACTATAGCATCAATAACATGCTAAGAAGTTTATCTATAGCATCAATAACATGCTAAGAAGTTTAACTATAGCATCAATAACATGCTAAGAAGTTTAACTACAGCATCAATAACATGCTAAGACGTTTAACTACAGCATCAATAACATGCTAAGAAGTTTAACTACAGCATCAATAACATGCTAAGAAGTTTAACTACAGCATCAATAACATGCTAAGACGTTTAACTACAGCATCAATAACATGCTAAGACGTTCACCAAAACCATCCGTGTCACTAAAACCCAATGAAATCTTCATCCTCGGTGTCACTTTCCATCAAAAGTCGATGCGTCGCTTCCTCTTCTACGTCGATGACGTCATGTTTTACTATGATTTTCTGTTCGCTGCCGTTTTTATTAAACTCTTCTCAGTTGTTTATAAAAGTTACCGCCATTATCAACACAAGCCTAGAGCGCCCTCTGGAGGTTTAGTGTGAGAATAACCTGTGAAATGATATACTGGTAATAATTTCACACATAAGTCAGAGTATAAGACGCACCCCCGGACTAACTATGAAAAAAAAACGTGACTTATAGTCCGGAAAATCCTGTGTTTGATATTCTGCTGTTAAAATATTAAATATTAAATATTTTCCCTCTACGATCAAATGTGAAGCATTTCATTAACTCACTGTTGCACCACATTTGGAGAATATTTCTCCTTTAACCTCTTAAAAGTCCTCTCTAAAGAGCTCTCTCCCCACGGCTAAGATGCTTTATAAATTACTTTTATCTCTACGAGGGTGTAGTGTGAACTTAAAGGGGTAATTCTTAGAAAACCCTCGGTCCCTGGTGCATGTCTGGTTAAGTGTTTTGCGCCTCAATGTAATTAAAAAACTGGCAAGAGTTGAAAACTGCTGTTCACACACAGTCCCTCAAGAAATGAGTCGTTTCTAAAGGTGCCTTTACTCCATAAGTTCTACGCTGCTGTTTCCGTTATTTAGCTGAATTTCTCGTCCTTTTTTGAGTTTATTTGCCTGCATGATAACGTTCCTTGTTGATTTTTTTTTCCTTCCAGATATACAGGCGGCCTTATACGAGCTCTGCGTACAAGTTGTACAGGGAAACCTGAAGTTGGATCTTGTTGCCAGCGTCCTTGGGGACATGATGGTACAAGTTTCTATCTTTAAAATAAGTTAAATAACAGGATATAGACTTAGATTTTCCTGTAGCAGCGACTAATTCATGTTTATTTTTTGTGGTTTTAACATCTCTTCTCTCTTGTTGCACTTTCAGGATCTCAAAGATGACATGCCATCGATTTTAGCAGATGTGTTCAGTATACTAGGTAAACCTTTTATTTTAACAATATCTAAAGCATAGGTGTCAAACTCAAGGCCCGTGGGCCAAATCTGGCCCCACACCTCGATTTCTGTGGCCCCTCAAAAGCTTGTGCGATTTATCAAGAGATGGAAAAGCGAATAAATGACGGCTTTTCTCAATCCATAAAACAAATAAAATAGTTAATAGTCGTTACCTGCATATTCTTGTAGGTATTTGTGATAATTTGTCATGTTTTGCTGCAGTATTTTTAATAATTAGATGCTAAAATCATAACAATATTCCATTATATTCATTATTACATTTATATGATCTGTATTGGCTCTTTGAGGGAAACCATACCGCTGATGTGGCCCGGGATAAAATCTGAGTTTGACACCTCTGATCTGAAGTATTTTATAATATCTTAAGTTACTGAACGTATGTTTTATTTTCCACAGATTTAGAGACTGGTGCACTGGAAGAAAAAAACAAACGTGACCATTACACACAATTAGTGGGAGCATGTTTGGTAAGAACAGTTTTATTTTATTATAATATCATAGAAAAAGTTCAAGATAATAAAGTATATTGCCCCGAAAACCCGAGGGCAAAATGCATTATCCTGAAAGTGAGATGGTTTAGTTGGTATTTAAGAATTTTATTAATAATTTATTTAATTTTTTCTTTCAGTTTTTTGTTCCAGAGGCCATCTTGAAAGAGCGTCTGGATCCAGAAACGCTTGAATCCCTCGGACTTATAAAACAAGCCCATCAGTTCAATCAGAAGATCGTAAAAATTAAGACAAAACTATTGTACGTGGAGATGTACACCTAAATAAATAATAAAAAACATGTGTTCTATTCCTCATGAAGCCTCATCCAATATATATTTTTGTCTCTTTCAGTTACAAGCAGCAGAAATTCAACTTGCTACGGGAGGAGAACGAAGGCTACGCCAAACTAATCACTGAGCTCGGCCAAGACCTGTCGGGCAACATCACCAGCCACATCGTACTGGAGAGCATCAAGTCCCTCATAGGTACGAAATGAACCGTTCTATCTAGATCTGCTGCTACGCTCCAATGCTAATTATACTGTACTGTTGATTTTACAAAGCTTGTTCATAGGAGCTCTGGAAAAATAAAGGGACGGCTGTAAAAATGTCAGTTTTTCTGATTTTTACTGTGTGTTTTAGGCAAAAGGGACATTTTTAGGTTTAGAGTATAGAGCGTTTATTTGCAGAAAATGACCTCAAACAAGATCAGATTCATCTTAAAACAACAAAACACTAA
Organism: Lepturacanthus savala; assembly: GCA_030544235.1. Taxonomy (NCBI): domain Eukaryota; kingdom Metazoa; phylum Chordata; class Actinopteri; order Scombriformes; family Trichiuridae; genus Lepturacanthus; species Lepturacanthus savala. Next base: position 4,122,280 of record CM060479.1, on the reverse strand, counting down.
TATTTACACTTAAGACGAGTTCAGAAATCAATATTTGCTGTAATAACCCTGATTTTTAATCCCGGTTTTCATGCTCTCCACAGTCTTTGCCGTTGTTCTTTGGTGACTTTAAGCAGAATGAGGTGTTCATGTGTTGGAATTCATGTAGAGAAGCTGATTTTAGAAAATAAATGAGCTGAATCTCTATTTCCTTTGCTGCTTGTGTTCAAAAACATCATATATATATATATCTGGGCTGAGCCCTTTACCATCTGTTTATTACTGTTACTATGGTAACGGCAGTAAGATTACGATTATATTTTTATATTTCTGTTTTACATGCTGTGTTTTTTGTTGCAGTGGTTCAGCTGAATAAGTGACATTCACATCAGTGACATTAAGTGTGTGGAAACTTGTTTCTATTAACATAAATCGAGGTTTTCACTATCTATCGATTATTCTTCTGCCTGCAGGATGTTTCAACTTGGACCCTAATCGTGTTTTGGACATAATCCTGGAGGTGTATGAAAGCCGATCTGACCAAGACGAGTTCTTCCTGTCCCTCATCAAGTCCTACATGTGTGAGCCGCTCACTCTCTGCCACATCCTGGGCTTCAAGTTCAAATTCTACCAGGTGAGAATGTCCAGTCTCTAATTATACGACCTAAACACAAGTAGAGAAATCCCCAATTCATGTTGTAGCCTCTTTCTGTATTTAAAAATGCTTGTGACGGGTTTTAAATAGTCTTAAATGCATTGAATTCATGAATATCTGGGTCTTAAAATGTGTGCATATTACGTTCTCCTCAAAAGGGCTTTGTGAATATGCTGTACTATAACAGAATAATAAACAGTCTATTCATTGATTTATAGTGAATATTTTCATGTTATAAAACATTTTTCCACTAAAACCTCACCTGTAGTAGTTATTGCAATGTGAATGTGATTTACTACAGCATTTATTGACTTTTACTGTACAACAGGTGAGATTTCAGTGAAAAAAATGATATATTGACAAGTATTGGGTGTTAAATTTTATATAGATGGTGTTGACTTTAACTTTAATAAACTTGTATTTAAAGTATTTAAACTCTATACGAACACTCCCACATGATGGTGCGACCCATGTTTAATTATGTCTTGATTTCTACGATAATGCATTGATTATTTTTGTGTGTTTTATCTTCAGGAACCCAATGAGAACACCCCTAAGTCACTTTACCACATTGCTGCTGCTCTGCTTCACCATAACCTGATAGAGCTGGAAGATCTCTACGTGCACGTAAGAAACAAGGAGCCACTAGAGTCTTATCTAACGGCCACATTAGTAAAAAGAGGTCACCATTTAATTATACATGTTAGCTCCTGCATGTCTTTGGCTGTGTGAGTGGTGCAAACCTTAAGATTCTTCTGCAGCAGCCATGATTCATTCGCGTGTTATTTCACCTACATCAAATCTAAAGCCTCTTCCGAGACTGAAGATTCACCCGTTTTTTGTCGCTCTGTTGTTCCAGCTCATGCCACCGGATGCCGCCATTGTAGAGGAACACAAGCGAGATATATCGGAGGCCAAGCAGATCGCTCGCAAGCTGGTGATGGTCGTGCTGCCGTCAGAGAAAAACGAAGATAAAGAGAAGGAGAAGGAAAAGGAGGAGGAGAAGAACGAGCAGGTATCGCTGCAGCTGTGAGACAGATGGAGCGTTTACACATCTAATAAACGCAGTTCCGCTGCCCGTGCATAGTTAAAGGTCTCATATTTCATGTTTTGTTACCCTGTAGGAGATATTAAAGCGATTTTAATCACCAAATTTACCCTCCAAGTCCCCACCGAAGGGGGAATTAACCCTTCTTATTATACAAACAGCAAGATCAGTCAAACATGCAACATGAGAGAATTTAATGACTTAAGCAAATTTTCTAAGTGACTTTATTTTAAGAGGGTGATGATATAGAGAAACAGCACAGGCCAAGAGGTGAACATTTACTATTTTATTCCGATTTAAAACAGACTTTTTATAGTTGTATAAGTTGACAAATGTGTCATTTAAATAAATCAAACGGTGTTAAAAAAAGATGAGTTTCAAGGTAGAAATTTACTGAGTTAAATGCTGTATTTTCAGCCGTAAAACATTACATTAGTAGGGAATAGTTCTGCTGTCACTAAACTTGAAATGTCACTAAACTTTAGCACATTTGCCGTGTGTTTTTTCCCCTGTGTCCGCAGCCACCTGATAACCAGAAGCTCGGTCTGTTGGAAGCTCTCCTCAGGATTGGAGACTGGCACCACGCCCAGAGCATTATGGACCAGATGCCGTCCTTCTACGCGACTTCTCACAAGGCCATCGCCTTGGCCCTGTGCCAGCTGGTGCACCTGACCGTGGAGCCTCTCTACAAGCGGTGCTGATTTTCCTCCGTTCGTTACCTCCCCGCTCCACGGTTTGAACACAGGCCTCTGACACGCCCGTCCTCTCCCTCTTCACAGGGCCGGCGTCCCCAAAGGAGCGAGGGGATGCGTGATCCACCCGCTGAGGAGCAAGAGGGCCCCTCGGCCCGTGGAGAGCTTCGAAGACCTGCGGCGGGACACGTTCAGCATGCTCTGCTACCTGGGCCCTCACCTCTCTCACGACCCCATCCTCTTCGCCAAGATCGTGCGTTTGGGCAAGGGATTCATGAAAGAGGTAAAGGATTGTAGCTGTAATCGAAGCCTGAGGAGGATTTCACACCAACAGCAGGTGGTGCACGCCACGGTTAATGTTGTTGGCTCTTAGTCTTGTGTCAAACGCCCAAATTAGATTGGGTCATATTTAGTCAACCTTTATTCTTTTTTGGCAAAAAGTCAAAGAAAATCTGAAGTATTTCGTTGACTAAAATCCAAAAGTATTCGTCTGGTTTTAGTCCATTAAAATTCTACGTTTTTTAGTCTAGTTTTAGTTCTAAAATCCAAAGTATTGTCGTCTTATTTTAGTTTACCAGAATCCAAAGTATTTAATTCTAGTTTTAATCGAAGAAAACCCAAAGTATTTTAGTCTAGTTTCAGTCGATCGTCTTTCTTTAGTCTTTGATAACAGGCTTTAGGGGTGTGATGAGATTGCTCGTCGCGTTAAAATTCTGTCTCGTGAGATTTATCCAGCAAACAGCCAGAATGAGGGAAAACACGGGTATTACTATTGACGACCGCCGCAGCATTTTGGGTTCCCTGCAGAAATGATAAATGGTAAGAGAGTGACTGATAAGACACGGACACTGTATGCAAACAATGCCGTACGAGCACAATGCAGAGACATTTATTGTTTGCACTTGAAAAAAGGACAAATGTATAATTTTTTTTCTATATATTTTAACTTTTTATACCATTTTAGTTTCAATTTGTAGAGGAAGAAGTTCATTAAATGTTAACGCTTACAGATTTATAAAATCCATGTGCAACTCGGTTAAATAAAAGTCTCGTCACACCTCTAGCAGGCTTTCATCTACTCTCGTCTGATAAAATTAACACTGGTGCACACAAAATGATCCATTTAAACTAAAGAAACAAACTATTCCAGATGCATCATAGTTTGCAGGTGTGAACGCAGACCACTCTGAAGTCAGTCAGTCAGTCAGTCATTTTCTATACCTGTTTATTCCTCATTAGGGTCACATGGTCTGCTGGAGCCAATCCCAGCGTGTTACGGTGAGAGGCAGGGATACACCCCAGATGGTCTCCAGCCAATCGTGGGGCACACACACTCACACACTCACACCTACGGGCAATTTAGAGTCTCCAATTAACCTCAGCATGTTTTTGGACTGTGGGAGGAAGCTGGAGTACCTGGTGAAAACCCACCAGACACAGGGAGAACATGCAAACTCCACACAGAAAGGTCCCAGACCCAGGACCAAGGAGGTCTTGAACCTGTGACCTTCTTGTTGTGAGGCAACAGCGCTAACCCCTGCTCCACCGTGTCGCCCGACCACTCTGAAGTCTAGATGCTAATTAGTAAATGATGTATTGCCTGGTGTGGACCGAATAATCAAACTACAAACTAAATCTCAATTTAATTTACTTACATACTTATATTTGTTGTCTTTCACTTCTCAGTACCAAAGTGATGGCAGACCTGATGTCAAAGACAAAATGGTAAGTGGGATAATCTTAAAATATCAGTATTTTTCAGTCACACTTGTTTGTCATTGACTTAAGTCTTAAAAGAGACAGTTTTCCTTAAATGGATCTGCCAGTTAATCTAATTATGAGTGTGTTGTTCATGATGGTTTAAATGTTCCTTGCAGGAAACTCTGCTGAGTTGTTTCCTGAGCATCGCCGACCAGGTGCTGCTGCCGTCTCTGTCTCTGATGGAGTGCAACGCCTGTATGTCAGAGGAACTCTGGGGTCTCTTCAAACTCTTTCCCTACCAGCACAGGTGAGACTATATCACTCGCCGCATGTTGTACTGTGTAATTGACTTTTTTAGCTAGTAAGTAAAACGGCAAACTGAGCTCTCGGAGTCTGTTTATTAGCTGGAAAAGAGCAGCACACACAGTCAGTCCCAGTTCTTTAAACACATTATTGAGCAAATTAACTTTTCTGCTTACGAGCAACGTAAGAATTTTATTTGCATGAACGATGCACCGTAATATGCCGTTAAATATTTCTTGATCTTAACTTAATTACGGCACACGGCAAATTACTTGATCCACTCTGCAAGAGCAAGAGAACCATTAAGGAGCAATCTTCTTTTATTAAACTAGACGGCCAGAAGCAAATGCAGTGGAAATTCACCCTGCTGTTCTCATAGCAGCAATTCAACATCATGCTGGATTATTAGATTGGAGGTGGCTGTTTTCCTATTCAAAGGATGTTTGGAGTTGAAAATGCTGTTGCTTGAACATATTTACTTTAAGCTAAAAGTGGAAAACTATGTAGATTTTATGGTTTACTCCGCTGAATCCTCTTTTTTTTTAAATCGTGCTTTGCTCCCTCAGGTATCGGTTATATGGACAATGGAAGAACGAGACATATTCCAGCCATCCACTACTGGTTAAAGTCAAAGCTCAGACTGTGGAAAGGGCCAAATACATTATGAAGTAAGTCAAACCAGTGCATGGTTTTATCTTTCGGTGAAATTGACATGAACACTACCGCTCAAAAGTCTGGGGCCACTTAGAAATCTCCTTATTTTTGCAAGAAAATCACTGTTTTCCAATGAAGATAACTTTAAACTAATCAGAAATACACTATATGCATTCCTAATTAATATCTAGTTATTTAATATCTACATATGTGTATAGAGGCCACATCACATTAGCACAGCTGATAACAGTTTAGCTGCTTAGAGAAGCTAAAGAAGCAAAGTTTGAAGGTAAAAAAACTATTATTTCAAATATAAATCATTATTTTTAACCTTTTCAATGTCTTGACTATATTTTCTATTCATTTTACAACTCATGCTGGTAAATAAGTGTGACTTTTCATGGAAAACAGCAGCGTATAAAGTGACACATCAACTAAATTTGAAGGTGTTTTATATATAATTTAATGCATTTCTTGCTAGAACATGGCCTCAATATAAACACACAGTTTTAGTTTTAAAGTGTTTAAAGAGTCACTCATGCCTCTAGAATCATCTAACCTCAGGTTTTTTATCTCTTTTAAACTTTGACACAGTTCAATGTCTGTGATAATGTGTTTTCCCACCGTTCGTCTTAAGTTAAATCCTCTATTTAAAGGACAGTTCAACACGGATTGAAGAATGTTAGGGAAGTAATTATCACCGTTCTCCTGTTGAATCAATCGATTTACAACACCTTTTATCTTATGCCGACACCGACTTCAGTGATTCCTACAGAAATAAATGTCTTCTTGTGTTTTTAATCTACTTTATGCTTTTTTTTTTCCTCCCTCCAGGCGATTGACCAAAGAGAATGTGAAACAATCTGGGAGGCAGATTGGCAAGCTGAGCCATAGCAACCCCACCATCCTTTTTGATTATGTAAGTCTAAGTATTTTGCTGGAGGCATGTTTAGAATGAGATCAACAAACAACACAGAGGAACTAATTGCAAATTTTATCATGTAGCACCTTCCTCGCTCCGTTCTCTAGTTATATTTTCCTGGTTCTCCTGGTCTCGCTGTGGTCCTGGGAGTTTCTTATAGCTAGTGCTTAGTGTACAGATCATGCATTTTATTAAATAAAGTGAATGTCAATTAATAAAAAACAGCACTTGTGCAAAACATTGGTATGTTACACAATACAAGGTTCATCGGCTTTAGCATTTGCAATAATTGTAATATTCGTACACTTCAACATCTCTACAATATGTGCAAATTAGTATAAAAGCATTGCATTTATGAAGTTGGTAATAATACCTTAAAAAGACTTGAAGTAGAGGAGCTGTCAAAGCCCAAAAGTTCTATTTTACCAGAACTAGAATCTTGCTGGAATCTTTGTCTGAGCTTTTAATCAGAGACCAAGACAGTGTCCACATAAATAAAGAGTGTAGTAGACAGCAACGTCATTATACTCTGATATATTAGAATATTACATTTTACCAGAAAACCAATCTACCGCCATTCATTGGTCGTGTTAGGGACCGTCTGCAATTTATGTTTTTTCCCTCTGTTTGCTGTAGTTCATCATATTTACAATGAACTAACTACTACAGGTAGGGCGACACGGTGGCGCAGGGGTTAGCTCTGTTGCCTCACAGCAACAAGGTCACAGGTTCAAGACCTCCTTGGTCCTGGGTCTGGGACCTTTCTGTGTGGAGTTTGCATGTTCTCCCCGTGTCTGGTGGGTTTTCACCGGGTACTCCGGCTTCCTCCCACAGTCCAAACACATGTTGAGGTTAATTGGAGACTCTAAATTGCCCGTAGGTGTGAGTGTGTGAGTGAATGATGTGTGTGCCCCACGATTGGCTGGAAACCATCTGGGGTGTATCCCTGCCTCTTGCTGTAATGTGTTGGGATTGGCTCCAGCAGACCATGTGACCCTAATGAGGAATAAGCAGGTGTAGAAAATGACTGACTGACTGACACAGGTGATGTTTTAATGAAAGTAGTACACATTTGCATTTAATACCTGAAAACATTCACTAAAATCAATTAATAGACGTTTTTTATCGAAGAGAATGCAGAGCTAAGGTCTTAATTTAGTTTATTTTTGATTTTTATTATTTATCGTTCAGGATTGTTTGAGAAATGCTGCTAAAGCCTTGAATTTAACCTGTAGGAACCCTGAATAATGGGATGATGCTTCATGTTTCATGTGTTTCATCATCATTTTCCACCTCACTACTGTACATTCTCTACAGTTGCTGATGTTTTTTTTTCCTCCCTGTTCTCAGATGCTGTCTCAGATCCAGTGGTACGACAACCTCATTGTTCCAGTGGTGGATTCCTTGAAATACCTCACGTCCCTCAACTATGATGTCTTGGCTTGTATCCTATGATATTCCCTTTGAATCCAGCCAGTTAAACATCAGAGGTTGTGTGTGTTTGATGTTGTGTATAGAGGATTTTTCCCCCCCTTCATTTCCCGCGTCGTTCCACTTAACTCTGACTTCAGATTGCATCATCGAGGCTCTCGCTAACCCCGAGAAGGAGAAGATGAAGCATGACGACACCACCATCTCCTCGTGGCTCCAGAGTACGTGTCTCAGACGCTCAAACAGTCAAAATCCTTCATTTGCATGCAAAAAGGCAAGTTTCCGTTTTTGAAGTTTTAATGAGTTTCTAACACACACCTGTTCCTCCTGTCAAACCAAGGCCTGGCAAGTCTGTGTGGAGCCGTGTTCAGAAAATACCCGATCGAGTTGGCCGGCCTCCTTCAGTATGTCACCAATCAGTTAAAAGCGGGAAAGAGGTAAGAAGCTAGGAGTCTAATCTAAATACATTAGTGTGAACAAGCAGCCGCATTAGTTCCATTTAGTATCCGGCTGATGATCGGTGCCATCGTCCATGTGGATCCACGACACAGCAAAACCAGACTGTTTATTTGTGGATTAACATAATTTATGTGCATTCATTTCAGCTCAGTGTGAGTCTCTACTGAGTTTTAGCTCTTTTATACTCACTCTAACACTCCAAGTGCTTGAGTTAAGAGTCATTTATTCGCATAAAACATCATTATGGTATTCTAAATTCAGTGGTGGAATGTAACAAAGTCTTTTTACATCATTACTGGACTTTAAAGTATGTGCAATTAATCGATTTTCATCAAAATTTTGATTTCCGTGTCAAACGATCTCGAATTTCTTACGTTTTTCCTCAAAAAGTTTCTGAAAAAGCAAGAGGGAGGACAGTAAACGTCCTTTTATATGGGAACACTTTAGATTCTATAATTTATAATGAATCTATGATTTGCTATAAGATGATATCCATGTCATGTGTAATTAAGAACTAATCATTTGAATAATCAATCCTTTCCCATAATCAAGTATTTTAGTAGTATTTTTTGTATCCGTACTTCACTTAAGTAAGAATAATAATGCATATTTCTACTTTTACTCCACTATTTGTGGCAACTATTATTATGTACTCCTTAAATTCCAATTGCCGTTGGTAGTTGCACTATATTAATATATTTTTGTCAAAATATTGCATAAATATTGCGTCCTGATTGCGTTGCAGCAACATTCATTCACAGAATTCTACTACACCAATCTTTTCAGTACACATATATTATATGTGACCACATCGGCTGAGGCATAAATAAATATATCTACATTATTTATCATAATGATGCAGCCTAGAGACGGAAGGAGAAGTTGTAAACATGGTCTCAGGATAGTTTCATGCTATGTAAGTCGATGGGGCTCCGTTAGAATAGATTCAATCTCACTGTTCAGGGTGGAAATTGGATTAAATTGGATTAAAAACAGGTTTCATTGAATCATCTCACATGTTAATTATCAGTCTTTACTTTACAAATTCTTATATTTGGTGAAAATCTTTTAGAATCCTGAATAAAAGACAACAGGATATCATCAAATTGTATGCCCTTCAAAATAAAAGCCCCCTTTTTTACACTTAACAGTAAAATCATAGACTTTCTATCACAACCTTTTAGAAAAATAAAGATAAAGTAACACTATGCAATAGAGGGTTAGCAGCATATTCTTTGCTCTTTAAGTGGAAATATGATTTGCATTTTCCTGCAGTTTCGACTTGTTAATCCTGAAAGAGGTGGTGCAGAAAATGGCCGGCATTGAGATCACGGATGAGATGACATCGGAGCAGCTGGAGGCCATGACGGGCGGGGAGCAGCTCAAAGCCGAGGTATAGACTCTAGATCTGTATAACTGTATAATTACCTGGATCAGTGCTGAACCGGTCCCTCAGGTCCACGTCTTCATCTCGGCTGTGACTCTGTCCACAGGGCGGCTACTTCGGCCAGATCAGGAACACTAAGAAGTCGTCTCAGCGTCTGAAGGACGCGCTGCTGGACCACGAACTGGCCCTGCCGCTCTGTCTGCTCATGGCCCAGCAGCGGAACGGCGTGGTCTTCCTAGAAGGTGGAGAGAAACACCTGAAACTGGTTGGCCACCTCTATGATCAGGTATATAGCCTTATTATATTATAAACAATAAATGCACCGGTTCCTGTTTGAACAAGCATCATCATCAAGCATCAAAAGAATTTAAGAGGCAAGGTTTTTTCCTCTAGGATGAATTTCTGTTTGTGTTTGATGAACAAGAGTCCATCTTTTTGGAGCTGATGAAAGTCTCTGTCTTCCTGTAGTGTCATGACACGTTGGTGCAGTTCGGTGGATTTTTGGCCTCCAACCTCAGCACTGAAGACTACATCAAACGAGTTCCCTCCATCGACATCCTCTGCAACCATTTCCACACTCCACATGACGCCGCCTTCTTCCTGTCGCGGCCGATGTACGCCCATCAGATTTTGGTGAGTGAACCACTGCCTGAAGTGTGGAAGTATGAAAATAGAACATTTAGGTTGCAGAATTCTGAGGATTTTCAAAGTTGGAAACTTTGAACAGGAATATATGTGGATGAACGGGGGATATATGTGCATTAATGGGGTATATATGTGAATTAACGGGGGGTATATATGTGCATTAACGGGCGGTATATATGTGGATGAACGGGGGGTATATATGTGCATTAATGGGGTATATATGTGAATTAACTGGGTATATATGTGCATGAACGAGGGGTATATATGTGCATTAACGGGGGGTATATATGTGCATGAACGAGGGGTATATATGTGCATTAACGGGGGGTATATATGTGCATTAATGGGGGGTATATATGTGCATTAGTGGGGTATATATGTGCATGAACGAGGGGTATATATGTGCATTAACGTGGGGTATATATGTGCATTAACGGGGGGTATATATGTGCATTAACGGGGGGTATATATGTGCATTAACGGGGGGTATATATGTGCATTAACGGGGGGTATATATGTGCATTAACAGGGGGTATATATGTGCATTAACGGGGGGTATATATGTGCATTAAAGGGGGGTATATATGTGCGTTAACGAGGGTATATATGTGCGTTAACGGGGGGTATATATGTGCATTAACGGGGGGTATATATGTGCATTAACGGGGGGTATATATGTGCATTAACGAGGGGTATATATGTGCATGAACGGGGGGTATATATGTGCATTAACGAGGGGTATATATGTGCATGAACGAGGGGTATATATGTGCATGAACGGGGGGTATATATGTGCATTAACAGGCGGTATATATGTGCATTAACAGGCGGTATATATGTGCATTAACAGGCGGTATATATGTGCGTTAACAGGCGGTATATATGTACGTTAACGGGGGGTATATATGTGCGTTAACAAGCGGTATATATGTGCGTTAACGGGGGGTATATATGTGCATTAACGAGGCTATATATGTGCATTAACGAGGCGTATATATGTGCATTAACGAGGGGTATATATGTGCATTAACGAGGGGTATATATGTGCATTAACGGGGGGTATATATGTGCATTAACGGGGGGTATATATGTGCATGATCGGGGGTATATATGTGCATTAACGGGGGGTATAAATATGCATTAACGAGGGTATATATGTGCATTAACGGGGGGTATAAATATGCATTAACGAGGGGTATATATGTGCATTAACGGGGGGTATATATGTGCATTAACAGGGGGTATATATGTGCATTAACAGGGGGTATATATGTGCATTAACAGGGGGTATATATGTGCATTAACAGGGGGTATATATGTGCATTAACAGGGGGTATATATGTGCATTAACGAGGGGTATATATGTGCATTAACAGGGGGTATATATGTGCATTAACAGGGGGTATATATGTGCATTAACAGGGGGTATATATGTGCATTAACGGGGGGTATATATGTGCATTAACGGGGGGTATATATGTGCATTAACGGGGGGATACATGCGCATTATTTATTAGGAATATATGTGAATTGACGGGAAGATAGGATTTATTGTAATGAAAAATGATAAATGAAATTCGATTCCTTGGTCCCGGAGCAGCTCAGTGTTGAATAATAAAAAATATAAAATGGATTAAAGACAAACATATTAAATATATATAATAAAATACAACAAAAATATGCATATATAGTCATTTATATGGGAATCAATGAGAATAAATGCAAAATGTACTAAATTGAAGGTTGGCATTTAACAGGGGAGTTTGGGAAAATATATCATAAACATGGCTAAAAAAACAGATTTAAAGGGATAGTTCAACATTTACTAAAATTCACCCATCTTCAAAAGATTCTATCTGCTTGATTTCTCGTAACATTCCGTTATCATCTCATAGTGTGTTAAAGTAATATATTTAATCTATATATGTAAATGTTTGCTAAATGTTAATATTTCCAAAATTCCCCAGCATAACCTTCCACTATATCCTCTCACAGTCTAAATACGATGAGCTGAAGAAGGCGGAGAAAGGCAACCGGCAGCAGCAGAAGGTCCAGAAGTACGTGGCGGCCTGTGAACAGGTCATGACTCCGGTCCACGAGGCCGTGGTGTCCCTCCATCCCAGCAGGGTCTGGGACGACCTCCGGCCCCAGTTCTACGCCACGTTCTGGTCCCTGACCATGTACGACCTGGCCGTGCCGCACGCCGCCTACGACCGAGAAGTCAACAAGCTCAAAGCCCAGATCAAGGCCATCGAGGAGAACCCCGAGATCGTGAGTAGTTGAATTCCTGTATGTTTGGTCACATGGTTTCTAATAGGAAACCGAGCCAGGATGGATTTTAGTGACAAATCATTGTTGATTTTTACAAATACACGTTTAAGAAGCATTCATCAGGTCTCTTAAAATGTTTATTTTATTTTCATGTTGGTTTCTTGTCATTTAAAAATCCATTTATAGAAATTTTTTTTACAAAAATTTGTGCATTTTTTGACATGAAACGTCAAATGGTGCAACTGAAAACGAATAAATTTTAAATATTTAATCCACCTAGAATATAAAACTAGTTGATATCATGTGTTTTGTTATTTTATTTTATGACATTATCCCTTTTAAGAAAAAAATGAATTGTTTTCTGGCAGATAATTGGTGATTTTGAAGTTTCAGTGCATATTTACTTCATCCCATTAAAACAATAAATGCCATTGCAATTATGCATTGGCATTTATTAAATGCAATTATTGCAACTAAAGGAGACGTCTCAGACGATGTCTGAACTTAAAGTAGAGCAAAAGAGTCTTTTAACTTAAAGTATTAAAAGTCTTTAATTGCAGTTTTCAATCTAAACTCGTTCAGGCCTTTTCTACAGGGATTGTGTAATAGAGAAGTGTTATGATTAATGCTTTTGTTGAGTATTTATGGTGCGAATGCTCTCGTCTTCCTTCGTAGCCCTTAAATAAGAAAAAGAAGGAGAAGGAACGCTGCACCGCTCTGCAGGAAAAGCTGCAGGAGGAGGAGAAGAAGCAGCTGGAGCACGTCTCAAGGGTTCTGCACCGCCTCAAACTGGAGAAAGACAACTGGTTGATGGCCAGTAAGTACTGACCTTCAGCTGCTATCGGTGCATTTTGTTCAGCAATTCACCACAAGATGTCCTCATGAGTAGTAGTAACATGAAATTACAGGTTTAACATCACAAAAATCTTTGACTCTGGGGAAATCACGACATGAATTCTTACTAATTCAACACGTTTCCTGACAGAATCCACGAAGAACGAGACCATAACAAAGTTCCTGCAGCTGTGTTTGTTCCCGCGCTGCATCTTCTCTTCCATCGACGCCGTGTACTGTGCCCGATTCGTGGAGCTGGTTCATCAGCAGAAGACGCCCAACTTCTGCACCCTGCTGTGCTACGACAGGGTGAGACACTGATATATTCAGATCCCTGCATTATTGCGATCAAAATGGTTAATTTTGTGCTGTTTTCTCGTAATTTGCAAGGAAATTTGCTCAGAGAGGGTTGCAGGGGAATAAATTGTCCCAAATCGCGTACTTCTGCACTTACGCTTTATATTTTAAGTACATAAAAGAGTAAAAATCAATGCTTGTTTCGATCGTTTGCCAAGTGATCAGGGCTTTAATCGGTCGGTTGTTGTCTGTGAGAGTGAAGCAGCAGAGTTTAAAAACAATTTCCCCGAACTAATCAGCTTTTCACCAGTCACTGCTTGACATGAAGTTAAAGCTGGTGTGTGACAAAAGAAAACGATTGCGTGATCATCTATAAGAGATTTGTGAATAATGGGCAGTATTTTGGGTTTAATTATGTGACAAATCAATAGAAATAAGCGAGAGGTTCATAACTGTTTAAACAATGTTTTTACTGCAGCCTTTCCTAAGAAAAAAAAGTCATTGAAACGTTGATTTTGTGATTTTTAAAGGTTGTAATAATAAGGGTGACCCTCTCAGCAGGACAGGAGAGGTAGAATAATCTGTTACTGTCGTAGTAAATAATTAATCAGATGGAAAAGGAAGAATAGTAACCGCTTGCTTATTAAGACCAAAAGTTGCTAAAGTGCAGCTTTGGGATATCGTGAATCAAGCTTTGTTTTCCCCTTTTTCTGAGTTTTTCTTCTAAAAAACCCCGACATTATGCCGTTCTGCAGGTTTTCTCCGCCATCATCTACACGGTGGCCAGCTGCACGGAGAACGAGTCTCACCGCTACGGACGTTTCCTCTGCTGCATGCTGGAGACGGTGACCCGCTGGCACAGCGACCGGACCATCTACGAGAAGGTAGACGCTTCTTCCTGTTTCTGATTTATTTATAACTAAAATGATCCGGGGGCTAAATCCCTCTGCGTTACTTGTGTGGTCACAGGAGTGCGGCAACTACCCCGGCTTCCTCACCATCTTCAGAGCCACCGGCTTTGACGGAGGCAACAAAGTGGATCAGCTGGATTATGAAAATTTCAGGCATGTGGTGCACAAGTGGCACTACATGCTGACTAAAGTGAGCTCCTCGTTATTATTTTTCTTCTGGAAAATCCAGCCTG